>OY726520.1:53386393-53986393 GCA_963383655.1 Bathymodiolus septemdierum | reverse complement strand
TTGGGTGATGAGTGGAGGGTAGCAGAGAAATGAATGTAATTGTATCAGTTGATCCATGGGTGATGAGTGGAGGGTAGCAGAGAAACGAATGTAATTGTATCAGTTGATCCTTGGGTGAAGAGTGGAGGGTAGCAGAGAAACGAATGTAATTGTATCAGCTGATCCTTGGGCGATGAGTGGAGGGTAGCAGAGAAACGATTGTAATTGTATCAGTTGATCCTTGGGCGATGAGTGGAGGGTAGCAGAGAAACAAATGTAATTGTATCAGTTGATCCTTGGGTGATGAGTGGAGGGTAGCAGAGAAACGAATGTAATTGTATCAGTTGATCCTTGGGTGATGAGTGGAGTGTAGCAGAGAAACGAATGTAATTGTTTCAGTTGATCCTTGGGTGATGAGTGGAGGGTAGCAGAGAAACGAATGTAATTGTATCAGTTGATCCTTGGGTGAAGAGTGGAGGGTAGCAGAGAAACGAATGCAATTGTATCAGTTGATCCACTGGTGAAGAGTGGAGGGTAGCAGAGAAATGAATGTAATTGTATCAGTTGATCCTTGGGTGATGAGTGGAGGGTAGCAGAGAAACGAATGTAATTGTATCAGTTGATCCTTGGGTGATGAGTGGAGGGTAGCAGAGAAACGAATGTAATTGTATCAGTTGATCCTTGGGTGATGAGTGGAGGATAGCAGAGAAACGAATGTAATTATATCAGTTGATCCACGGGTGAAGAGTGGAGGGTACCAGAGAAACAAATGTAATTGTATCAGTTGATCCTTGGGTGAAGAGTGGAGGGTAGCAGAGAAACGAATGTAATTGTATCAGTTGATCCACGGGTGAAGAGTGGAGGGTAGCAGAGAAACGAATGTAATTGTATCAGTTGATCCACGAGTGATGAGTGGAGGGTAGCAGAGAAACGAATGTAATTGTATCAGTTGATCCACGAGTGATGAGTGGAGGGTAGCAGAGAAATGAATGTAATTGTATCAGTTGATCCTTGGGTGATGAGTGGAGGGTAGCAGAGAAACAAATGTAATTGTATCAGTTGATCCTTGGGTGAAGAGTGGAGGGTAGCAGAGAAACGAATGTAATTGTATCAGTTGATCCTTGGGTGATGAGTGGAGGGTAGCAGAGAAACGAATGTAATTGTATCAGTTGATCCTTGGGTTATGAGTGGAGGGTAGCAGAGAAACGAATGTAATTGTATCAGCTGATCCTAGGGTGATGAGTGGAGGGTAGCAGAGAAATGAATGTAATTGTATCAGTTGATCCTTGAGTGATGAGTGGAGGGTAGCAGAGAAACGAATGTAATTGTATCAGTTGATCCTTGGGTGATGAGTTGAGGGTAGCAGAGAAACAAATGTAATTATATCAGTTGATCCTTGGGTGATGAGTGGAGGGTAGCAGAGAAACGAATGTAATTGTATCAGATGATCCTTGGGTGATGAGTGGAGGGTAGCAGAGAAATGAATGTAATTGTATCAGTTGATCCTTGGGTGATGAGTGGAGGGTAGCAGAGAAACGAATGTAATTGTATCATTTGATCCTTGGGTGATGAGTGGAGGGTAGCAGAGAAATGAATGTAATTGTATCAGTTGATCCATGGGTGATGAGTGGAGGGTAGCAGAGAAACGAATGTAATTGTATCAGTTGATCCTTGAGTGATGAGTGGAGGGTAGTAGAGAAACGAATGTAATTGTATCAGTTGATCCTTGGGTGAAGAGTGGAGGGTAGCAGAGAAACGAATGTAATTGTATCAGCTGATCCTTGGGCGATGAGTGGAGGGTAGCAGAGAAACGATTGTAATTGTATCAGTTGATCCTTGGGCGATGAGTGGAGGGTAGCAGAGAAACAAATGTAATTGTATCAGTTGATCCTTGGGTGATGAGTGGAGGGTAGCAGAGAAACGAATGTAATTGTATCAGTTGATCCTTGGGTGATGAGTGGAGGGTAGCAGAGAAATGAATGTAATTGTATCAGCTGATCCATGGGTGATGAGTGGAGGGTAGCAGAGAAACGAATGTAATTGTATCAGTTGATCCTTAGGTGATGAGTGGAGGGTAGCAGAGAAACAAATGTATTGCATCAGTTGATCCACGGGTGAAGAGTGGAGGGTAGCAGAGAAACGAATGTAATTGTATCAGTTGATCCACGGGTGAAGAGTGGAGGGTAGCAGAGAAACGAATGTAATTATATCAGTTGATCCACGAGTGATAAGTGGAGGGTAGCAGAGAAACGAATGTAATTGTATCAGTTGATCCTTGGGTGATGAGTGGAGGGTAGCAGAGAAACGAATGTAATTGTATCAGTTGATCCACGGGTGAAGAGTGGAGGGTAGCAGAGAAACGAATGTAATTGTATCAGTTGATCCTTGGGTGAAGAGTGGAGGGTAGCAGAGAAACGAATGCAATTGTATTAGTTGATCCTTGGGTGATGAGTGGAGGGTAGCAGAGAAACGAATGTAATTGTATCAGTTGATCCACGGGTGAAGAGTGGAGGGTAGCAGAGAAACAAATGTAATTGTATCAGTTGATCCTTGGGTGATGAGTGGAGGGTAGCAGAGAAATGAATGTAATTGTATCAGTTGATCCTTGGGTGATGAGTGGAGGGTAGCAGAGAAACGAATGTAATTGTATCAGTTGATCCACGGGTGAAGAGTGGTGGGTACCAGAGAAACGAATGTAATTGTATCAGTTGATCCTTGGGTGAAGAGTGGAGGGTAGCAGAGAAACGAATGTAATTGTATCAGTTGATCCACGGGTGAAGAGTGGAGGGTAGCAGAGAAACGAATGTAATTGTATCAGTTGATCCTTGGGTGATGAGTGGAGGGTAGCAGAGAAACGAATGTAATTGTATCAGTTGATCCTTAGGTGAAGAGTGGAGGGTAGCAGAGAAACGAATGTAATTGTATCAGTTGATCCTTGGGTGATGAGTGGAGGTTAGCAGAGAAACGAATGTAATTGTATCAGTTGATCCTTGGGTGATGAGTGGAGGGTAGCAGAGAAACGAATGTAATTGTATCAGTTGATCCACGAGTGATGAGTGGAGGGTAGCAGAGAAACGAATGTAATTGTATCAGTTGATCCACGGGTGATGAGTGGAGGGTAGCAGAGAAACGAATGTAATTGTATCAGTTGATCCACGGGTGATGAGTGGAGGGTAGCAGAGAAACGAATGTAATTGTATCAGTTGATCCTTGGGTGATGAGTGGAGGGTAGCAGAGAAACGAATGTAATTGTATCAGTTGATCCACGGGTGATGAGTGGAGGGTAGCAGAGAAACGAATGTAATTGTATCAGTTGATCCTTGGGTGATGAGTGGAGGGTAGCAGAGAAACGAATGTAATTGTATCAGTTGATCCACGGGTGATGAGTGGAGGGTAGCAGAGAAACGAATGTAATTGTATCAGTTGATCCTTGGGTGATGAGTGGAGGGTAGCAGAGAAACGAATGTAATTGTATCAGTTGATCCACGGGTGATGAGTGGAGGGTAGCAGAGAAACGAATGTAATTGTATCAGTTGATCCTTGGGTGATGAGTGGAGGGTAGCAGAGAAACGAATGTAATTGTATCAGTTGATCCACGGGTGATGAGTGGAGGGTAGCAGAGAAACGAATGTAATTGTATCAGTTGATCCTTGGGTGATGAGTGGAGGGTAGCAGAGAAACGAATGTAATTGTATCAGTTGATCCACGGGTGATGAGTGGAGTGTAGCAGAGAAACGAATGTAATTGTATCAGTTGATCATTGGGTGATGAGTGGAGGGTAGCAGAGAAACGAATGCAATTGTATCAGTTGATCCTTGGGTGATGAGTGGAGGGTAGCAGAGAAACGAATGCAATTGTATCAGTTGATCCACGGGTGAAGAGTGGAGGGTAGCAGAGAGTAGTCAGTCATGTGTTACCAAAGATGGTAGGATGTTTTCATAGATTTTAAAGGTAATATATACATGGCTTAGCTAGGGTATATTTATGGTACCATTAAAATAATGTTTTCTATAATAATACACATTATGTACAATACTGCTAATGCAGTCAGTAGTAGTGATGGGAATCGGTCACATTTTCAAGATCGATGATCATTATACCAACATCGAAAGATGATCGATCATCAGTGACAATTACCTACTAAATGTATTTACTGACTATAATTACTCAGATAGTCTTTATTTCAAGAGTATGCTGGACAAAAGTAAAGATTTGAATAAAATCGTATCATATTTTTACAAACTATAATTTCTCTATTTGTAAACATTAACAAAACAAAAGATCGTTTTCCATATGTGTTACACCTGACATCAAATGGACTATTCCGGGCAGTAGATAAATAATAGACTAGTCCAAATATGTGTTTGACAAAAGTAAAGGTTAGAAAAAAATCGTATGGTATATTTACAAACTACAATTTTTCCATTTGTAAACATTAGCTTAGAACAAAATAAAACATTGGTTTCCATATGTGTAACACCTGATATAAAATGGACTATTCCGGGCAGTAGATAAATAATAGACTAGTCCAAATATGTGTATTGACTGAGTGTCAAAAGTATGCTGGGACAAAACTGCAAGATGTTTGTCAGTATGAGGAAAAAACCGGCTGGGATAAAACTGCAAAATGTTTGTCAATATGAGGGAAAAAAAAAAGAATAAAGTGTAGCCTATATATTTTAGACACTAGGAATCAGAATAGACCACAAGGTATAAGAATCGATCATCGGATCGCATGATGACGTCCGACTGATTAGTCGATGTTTTCGATGATCGGTGCACCACTAGTCAGTAGTGTTATTGTAATCTATTATAAACAGCCACTGTTCCGTTGACCTGTTGTATGTCACCTATCAAGCCTAACTTAACCAAGTAGTACCTTTCTCCTTTACAAGTCCTAACTGAAACTCTATTAAAAATACCTTCTTCATTTGGTATATGCATATATTCAATGTCCTCCACGTCAGGTTTTCTATGACTAATTGATTCTGGCTTTGTTGTTACTTTAGTTGAACACTGAACTTTTTTCTTAACATATTCATTTACAGTTGGTTTCTGAAAATTACAAGTGTAATTCAAATATACTTTTAGCTAGGCACCTATCTCAGGACATTTACCCACCTATTTCTCAAATTGTCCTGAAGAACTTCATAAAAATTAGTAAGAATGTCCTGAAGAAATTTTGATAAAACTGGCAATTGTCCTGACTATTTGATAGTCTAGCTGAAACACTGACTTTTTCAAAATCTTCATTTTGATAATTGATATACTGTATCATATACCAAGAAAAGTTGACAGTTGTTTGATATGGAATATTTCTTAAAATATCACGATTATCAAATGGTCATAAAAAAAATAACGGAATTCTTAATAAATCATAAAATTCAGATGTAAATGACCATATACAAATGTATAATAAGGCAACAAAAGAATTCTTGTGTTTTCTCTAATCCTAATCCTACCCTAATTGTTAGTGCCTACACTCAAGTTTGTATTACCCTTTTTACATAAGCACTGTTAAAATCATATCATTGCTCAGTATAACCTAGTCCTAGGTACAATTAAAAAATACATTAAACATTTTTTTAGCTGAAACACAAGTAATTTTTTCCTTGTCCTACACACACATAACTGATAAGTCAGACCATAAATTATGATATATAAAGGGTTGACCTTTAAAAACAGAATGATAATGTACTATATGTATAATACTTCTTACATTTTCAATTCCCATGAGTTTCTGTTTAAAACCTCTTTTTAGTTACCTGCATAACATTACCAGACCTGCTGGATAAAGGTTGGACATTACTTGATTTCATCTGAAGTCCTTTATTTTGTAGAGGAATGACTGTTGGTTTCTGTATTTGTTTATGACTAGTTCCGTTGTCAATTGTCTTGTTACCAACATCACCAAGGGCACGTCTTGGAGTAGTAAAGGCATTTCCTTTGTTGAATACTTTTCCTTAAAATAAAATATAAAATTTTACACACAAAAATATGTATACCAATTTTATATCTTTTCAATTAGTACATACATGTACTTCTCTTATTTACATTTCATAACCCACAAGAACACTTCATATGAATCAATATTGTGTTTTTCTTTTATGGATGGGGTGTGCAGTGCAGATGTGTATGGAGACAAATATAATTTAAACTCATCTTGGACAATCCTTGAACTGTATCATAACTTGGCATAAGTGAAAAGGTTCACCCTGTATTTACTCAATACTGGTGCTTTCATCAGATACTCAGAAGATCTAAATTCATCTTGGAAAAGGTTCAACCAGTTTTTACTGATGTTTTAATCAAGATTCTCAGGCTGTTGTTATTGCTAAACCAGATAGTTGGCACAACATACACATGTAGCAAAAAATGATATCAAGCAACCAATGAATGTCATCAATGCATCATTTAATGACCTTCAATACACTCATTACATGTATACAAACAATTGCAAGTACTCCCGCCCCTACAGCAAGTTTTTGAATTGACTTTAACTTTTTTGAAAACTCTCATCGAGGTGCTTAGATTTTTATGATTATGTACAACATTCAAAAATTGTAATGCCGATGTTGCAATAAAGCAGGTCTTTCTTTAACACTATACAACAGATCTAGTTTTGAAAATCATGTGACCACCGTACAGGTAATAGCGGCATTTAGGGTTATAGTGCCTCTCCTGTACGGAGGCGATATAAGCATACGAGAGATAACAAATGTTCAGCAGATGCACTTCCTGTATTCCTAACATCATAAACAAAATGAAGTCAACAGTTACTTGTGCAGGATATTTTGAAAGAATGTTGGTCCCAGACTTAAAATCGTATCTCATGGATAGAGGTATTAGAAAGGCCGCATTAGTTCGCTTGTGTCAAACTGTGTTTGATTTAGAGCTTGATGTAAACATCAGTACGTTGATGGTTTTCCGTAACCAAAGATGTCTTGACAACCTCAGATGATAAACTTTGGACAAATTCACAGGCACTCGGGTACACTCTTTGATTTTCGTTATTTCATTAAAATTAAATATTTCCCCTTTTAGTGCCTCTATTCTAACCTTTTCTACGCAGAATCACCTTATTTTGACGTATTTTACACATTTTGATACAACCCATTTTTTCTATAAATACTGTAATATCAACAAGGCCAGCAACTCACCGCCATTTTTTGGGTTACTGTACATCATGAAATTTCACCCATCTCACCTCAAAGTCGCTTCGATTGAAATCTGTGTTGTGTCTCGTGTTTCCGCCGATATGAATCGTCTCCAGGGACATGAATCTTAATGTTCATAACACTTAAAAGTCCATATATATCCTGTTTTTACCAGAAGTTGACATGATGAACATTTTTGTCAAACCAAGTGATTCAGGTGTAAATTAAATCCGGAATGGATATAACTCGAAACTTCGCTATTGCTTCATTGTTACAAACAATGAAACGTTATTAGTGTTAATAATCACTTTCAGCAATTTTTCAGCTTAATAATGACTACCATATTTCTTGGAGATGGGGGACCGTTACTCTTAAAATGAACATTAAGTGCCAATCCATGTCAGTGAACGAGTAATGTTTGGGCTGTGATAAGAAGTCGACGACCTTCTAATTAACCACTTGGCCTCCTGAGTACCCATATAGCTACTGTTCTGTATTCTAAATAAATACTATGAAACAGCGGTAATTTTGTAATTATTCAGTAATTACCTAATCCTCCACCGGTTTGTCCTTTGATTGGTCTTGCACCAATAGATCCTGCATTCTCTTTATCAACAAATGGTTGGAAGGCAAGAGATGCCATTCTAATGTATTACTACAAAACAAAATCCTGTAAAATGTATTACTACAATACAAAAACATCAATAAACTCAAACAGAAGAGCAGGGGTCTGACAGTATTTTCACAAATAACAATGTTTGCAAGTGCTGGGAATTATTAATAGAAATATTATGTAATGGGATAGAAATCATTGATGTAATGTAGATGATAACAATATTCAATTGTAGATCGGTGATCTCAGCATTAAGCAAAAAATTAATGTCAGAAAACTGTACTTTCTGTATTTATTATTTTGCTACTTTTATATTTACCAGTAACAACCTTAAATGGTATTGTAACGATTAGCTCACACTGCAGAACCACTTTGTAAGTTTGTATCATTTCAAGTCAAAAGCTGTATATGATCAAAATTGTGTGTTTACAAAGAAGGCTGAACCACACCAAGGAATCCGGGGCGTTTCGCCCCGATGACCTGTTCGCCCCGGGTCGTTTCGCCCCGCTGACCTGTTCGCCCCGGAAAGTGAGTCGATTCGCCCCACTTAATTGCTATTATATTATAATAGATGAAGTCTTTTTCGACAATTTTTTGATAGTTATTTATTTATTAGCATCGTGTTGTGGGTTTTCGTACTATTATAGATTTTCCGATATAGCGATTAGCAGTGTTAACCCTTCATTCATATGACGATTGAAATTTTCAAAGAATGGCTAGTTAAATATTTCTTTGTACATAAGATTGTTTTTAAAGCCATTCTTGTATTTTAATACACTTTCGATTATCTGGCAACTTTTGTTGTCAGTAATGCGTGCGCTGTGGAAATCAAAATAAAATGGATTATACGAAAACACATACCGTGACGATAGTATGCAAAAAAAAAATCATTCATTTTGGTCTACTTTAAATATTTATTTATTTTCAAGTTTTTATTAATAAGAAAAATCAATCAAACATTGTTGGTCAGTTAACAACTGACTTATTTTATTCAAAATCAAACTACATGTAGTTAAATTCAAATTTTGTAGAGAGTTGTGAATAAATTTTTGCCAAGATCTGTGTCCATCAATAAATGGGTGATTTTCAAAAAAATGAAGACTTTTCATTTTCAGAGAATAATTTGAATATTAAATGATATGAAAGAAAGGTAAATATCTTGAAACATTAGACTGGATATAGGGAATAGGGGCGAAACGACTCAGGGGGCGAACGGGATTCGGGGCGAAACGACCCGGTACCACACCAAGATTAAGAATGATAGGGTTGTATCTATTTTTTGGTTATAACTATTAAGATGATTTATTGAATCGCATATAACAACAGGATCACTTGAACTTGGCAGTTGCAATTCTAGAATACCAGAATTGTTAACCATTCTGGAATCAAAATTTCAAGTTCATCTTTATCTGGAAGTAATAAATTATTCCTTTTCTAGTATTTTCTGAGCACCCTTGATTGGAGCTTGAATCAGTTTTTTCGGCTAGCACCCTGCGAAATTAAAAAGTCCAGACATTTTTCTTTCTTTCGGCCATTCGGGGCCGATAAAAAGGAACAGTGTTATTATATTTTCAAGATAAATAATAAGATACACTGAAAACACACAAAGAGGAGTGTAGAGTTCCGTTATTGACATCATTTAAATCTAGACAAGCCACTGGCACTGGCACTGTCCTGTGGCTGTGGCCGAAATAACGAAACATATTCCCCCTTTTTTTTTCACGAATTTCGGTGGTCTTCCTTTTCTGTATCTGTATTTTTATCCAATATCCGTTTATTAAAACAATTGAGTCTTAAATATCATTATTTACGAACCATGAAAGTGTGTTTGTTATAATTAATCTTATTTGAATTGATTCAGGTTGAATGATAGTAAAATTCTGTTTCGTTGTTATTTTTGAAGATGGCGCTGTTTAACATTTTTGTCCAATCAAAAATAAGCGCTTTAAAAATGAAATATCAAAAATAAATATTGTTGTTCTGGTCACGCAACACTAAAACATTACGCTTTTTTATTATTATTACATTACTTTACTCTTTCACTCGTTTATTTAGTTAAATAGTGAATTTATCTGCTGCAGTTCATTACTATTCAGCTACTGTTTACAATAGAACAAATGAGTAATTATTTGACTGAAGCGGATACTAAATTAATTTCATGTTGATTTGATATTTAGTGATGCATGTACCATACTCGGAAAAATAATACAAGTGGGAAAAATTGTTGCAAATAAGAGTATTTCCGAATGCGTGTGAAATGCAACTGTGGGTTTTAAAAGTACCTCAGATTCATATATTTCATCAGCAACCTACCTATTAATATATTTGCAATAAGAAAACTACGCACATTCGTATACTGCTCCTTATTGGTGTATTAAAAGCGTTGACTCAAATTTCACCAATCATTGGTACAATATTTTTTGCATCTTGAAATTTTCAATCCACTTCTGCATTTGAAAGCTGAAAAATGAGATTCATTCCAGCTACACGTCTGTATGTGTAGCATTTAATTGTGTCCTCTAGTTCAAAGTGTCCGCCGGACACTTTTACATATGTTAGAAAGCAAGAAACCATCACACAAAAAAGCTTTCAAAGACATCAGAAGCTTAATTAGAAATAAACTACACAAGAACTATTGGGATTACCTAAACAACATGTTAGACCCTGAAAAAGACAATAACAGTAAGAAATTTTGAAAATATATAAAATCAAGGAAACAAGACACAATGGGAATTGGCACTGTTAAGAACAACGGAATATTAGCCGAGACTGCAGAACAGAAAGCTGAAAAGCTAAACAATCAGTTTACATCAGTATTTACAACTGAAAACACCACCAATATGCCATCGAAAGGAAACTCGCCATTTCAGCCAATGAAGGACATCAAAATCAGCGAAAAGGGTGTCGAAAAAGCATTAAATAGATTAAACCCGAGTAAAGCAACCGGCCCTGACAAAGTTCCAGTAAGAATACTTAAAGAGACAGCCAATTATCATCGCACATATTCTTACAAAAAATTATCAACAGTCGATCAACACAGACCAAATACCAGAGGATTGGAAAAATGCCAACATAGTTCCAATATTTAAAAAAGGGGATCGCTCAAAACCATCTAATTACGGACCAGTGTCATTAACATCAGTGGCATCAAAAATCTTAGAACATATCATTGTATCACAAATTATGGACCACTTAGACAACCAAAACATCCTCAATGGAAATCAACATGGGTTCAGAGCAAAAAGATCATGCGAAAGCCAACTCCTGATGACAACCAACGTCATCACCAAATGGATGAACAACAACATACAAGTCGACATAGCAATCCTTGACTTTGCAAAAGCTTTCGATAAAGTTGCTCATAAAAGACTACCAGAGAAACTCCAATACTATGGCATTGATGGAACCACCAGAATATGGATTGATGCATTCAAAGATCATCAACTAATGCAAGAAGAACTGGACACACTCGTAGTCTGGGCAAATACATGGCAAATGGAATTCAATGTTTCCAAATGTGCAATAATGCAAACGACAAACAAAAGATCAAAGACCGATTTCCCTTATAAAATGAAAGGAGACTAGAAAAAGTTGACCATTAACCATACCTTGGAGTAGAACTCAGTAACAACCTCAAGTACAGTCGGGAAATTCTTGGTCATGGTTTTATTTTGGCCTATTTTGGCCCCTAAATACGAAGTGCCAAAATTAAACACACCAAAATATGTCACTCTCCAAAAATTAACCGCCAAAATTGAACACTACCTTAATATCTTTTTATATTTATATTTCCTAGTCTGTACCTTTTTGTCTTACTTCTTTCCTAAGAAAACTTTGTCAATTACCGTTACACATGTATATACACACACAAGTCAAACTGAAAAGTGTTCACGATGTGAGTTTTGGTCCCAGGCGTATTTTTACCTGGACATTCGAGCTTATAGTTTAACAAGTGTAGAAGAACGTTCAATATGTCTACAAAATCTGAGAAGGGGAGTGACAAAGCTGAAATCGTTGGCTTGGATGACAAGAGAGAAATTACAGGTAAGACATATGCATGTATATAAGAAGGTGAATGGTGACGATATAAAATGTCACTATCGATTCACCTGCTAATAGTTATCATAATAAATTCTATATAATTTTCAAAAAGTTCAAAAATTAAAAAGAAATCAGAAATGTTAAAAAATAAAAAATTAAAAACAAAAATAATTGAAATGTCAAAGAAATCAACATCGAAACGCTATGTATTCTGGTCTCCCACGAGGACCGTTAATTTCTTTAGATATTTATGACTGATTGAAAATAAATCTGTTAGAAGTATAAGTTATAATTCCCCCCCTAAAAGTAACATATTCTACCTTCCTACCTAGTAGTCAGTTAACCTCTCTGAATGACAACATAAAGCATGAGACTTATGCTTTATGTTGTCATTCATTTTTATGACAGTGCGTGGTCTTTTTGAGGGGGGGGGGGGGGGGTAAATCTTCTTCTTCTTCCATTAGTGTGCATGATTCCCCTGGAACATTTTCGCACAATTGACTATGTACACGTGAGGGAGGGTCGGTTAGTGTATTTACAAAAAATTACAGGTGCAGTATAAAACGATCTGGTTAAAAACATCTGAGGCTGGTCTAGTGGAAGCTGGAAGCAATCCCTCCCTTGAAAGCCTCTAGGGATTGCATTCTTGTGATATCTGATGGAAGACTGTTCCAGAGTCTGATGGTAGACGGAAAGAAGGAGTTCTTATAAGAGTTGACACTTGTGAATGGTACTAGGAACCTCATTTCATTTCCTCTTGTTCTTACACCGGTTGGTTGTAAATAAGGTGCTGATGGTATTGCAACCAGTTGATGGATAACTCGGTATATCATGGTGACTTTGGATTGATGTCGACGGGTGATGAGGTCGTCCCACTTAAGTTGGTGAAGCATAGATGATACACTGCTTGTTCTTCTATAGTCACCGAGTGTGAAGCGTGCCGTTCTTCGTTGTACCGCTTCGATTTTACTGATGTTTGTTTGTGTCCACGGGTCCCACACAGTGGCCGCGTATTCTAGCTGTGGTCTTACTAATGTCTTATCAGCTGGACACGATGATAGGTTCCTACGTAGGAAGGCTGTGGTATTGTTTGCCTTCTTAGTCATGATGTCAATATGACTGTTCCATGATAGTGTGTTATCGATGGTAACTCCAAGGTATTTTGCTCTATTAGTTTCATGTAATACCTGGTCATGGATGGTATATTTGGCATCTATGATCTTTTTCTTGTTTGTGATTCTGATGGCTTCACATTTGTCAGGATTAAACGACATCAACCAGTCTTTCTCCCACTGCTGTAAAGTGTCAAGGTTGTTTTGTAATGACACTGCATCATCCGTAGTCTTGATGGTACGATACAACAGACAGTCGTCAGCAAAAAGTCTGCCGGTGGCATTAACGTTAGATAACAGGTCGTTTATGTAAACCAGGAACAGCAGCGGGCCAAGTACTGTCCCCTGAGGTACACCTGATGATAGTGGTGCTGAGTTGGATTTGGCTCCATCTAATATTACCTGCTGATCTCTGTTTGCCAAGAAACTTTTAATCCATGACAAGGTGTTACCACGGACTCCATAGTGTAATATTTGTCTGAACTAAATTAAATTACTAGCAAATTTAATAGAGGGATCATATTTACTAGGAAGAAATGTCCCATGGACTAGCCACAGTTCAGTATTCCAAATACCTTTTAAACCGGAAATCTGAATCGATTTATTTTAAAAGAAATATTGGTTCATCCGGGTTTATTTTATTGGGACAAGTTATACCTTACAATGTCACTATAAATTGTTACTAAAGTCATACAAACAAGGGTGAACATTTTCCTTAATGCACAGATATAGTCCATTCGGGATTACAGTAAAGGTTTTTGTAAAATCTTTAACGTCTCGTCATTTTTTCAGATTCGCGAGATTTACAACGGATGGCGGAAACTTCAAAACAGAATTATTGTCGATAAAAACAACACAAAAAGGTGATTATGTAACTCCCAAACAAAGAGAACCATAGCTAAACAGAGATAGATTCATATCGTATCTCAAGGTTACATACGAAGCGAATTATTTCGAAGATAAAACACAATGCCACCATAAAGACAAGAAATATGTAAGACTAAGAGGTTATTCGAGGACAACTCTTGTTCCAATGCCAGGCAAAGGCATGAATGACTCGTGAGGTTTACGTGATAGATAGGCTAGTCCAAATTTCATGGCGTTCGCTTAGAGGAAAATGCAAATACATAATGCCCATGTAATGCATTGACACATGCAATGTGCCTATTTTTTTTTGTATGTCTGATTTCTTCTGAAGTTCTGTACAAATTCAATATTTTTTTAATAATGCAAAAATTCATTACAGGCCTGGGGCTAGTATGTGTCTTATGACATGTAATCCAAGTTAGAACTAGACATTTTGACCCCAAATTTTGTGTATATTCAGTTATTCCTTTTTTGTTCTTTCCTTAGGTAAGTTAGGATGAAGATACAGACAAAAATTTCTTCGGAATCCTAATCTCAACGAGATTACTTAAGGCTTAAATCTTGACTTTATGCATGTTGTTAATGCATTTGGTTTTCCAAAACAATAGTTGAACTTGATGGCCATGACCTTCATTGTCACCTATAATAAGGGTTTTCAAATAATTGCAAGACTTTGTATTCATTTTCGTCGCTTCGAGATGATCCGGCCTTAAACAAATGCGGCCTCAGTTAAGAATGATGAGTATCTATGGATATATACGATACATACGATAAAACGACACATTTTGATGATTTGAGTAAATAATTAATTAATTTGTCTATCATGTGCCATATAGCATGTTTTTTTTATCCTGGGCAGGTAGTCGTTGTTTACTTATTTATCTGTTGCGAGGTGCAATTATACGACTATTAAACAAATGATAATTAATTGCAAGAGAACATCTAAGGAATTTCTCTTGTTGACAGCTTGTTTTTCTAATCATAAACTTCAATGGAAATGATTTCCGTCATTATTACCAAAAATTACTAATTAAAAAATTGTTAAAATAATAACGATTTATTATGGCTTTTCGTATTCAGTTACGAGTAAATCTTGTGAAAACACTACAAGTTCCAATATGTCATGTATTTATGCTAATAATCTGAATACATTATTTTATTCATCATATCCATGAATATTTAAATAATATTTTAAATCTAAATAGTAAATACAACATTTATTTTTTAATTATTCTTTTCCCTAAAATCAGTCACAACATTATATTAGCGTAGTTGTTTATAATAGCGTATACTAAATATATCTCACGGCTGGAACA
Source organism: Bathymodiolus septemdierum (assembly GCA_963383655.1). NCBI lineage: Eukaryota > Metazoa > Mollusca > Bivalvia > Mytilida > Modiolidae > Bathymodiolus > Bathymodiolus septemdierum. The sequence goes on along the minus strand of OY726520.1, from coordinate 53,971,308 downwards.
TCCATTTGATATAAGGCAGCATAAATTAAGGCCGCATCAACTTGTAAGGATTTTCGCCTCCCTGAAAGAATATGGTGATATAAATTGTTTCAACATTGGGCTATTAAATTTAATAAAAACAGAAATTCTGTGAAATGTATTTGACACATAACCTTCATAGCATTTTATTTCACAATTGATTTTTTAACAGATACTAACAACAAAATATTTGCTACAAATTATGACTAATCAAGTTTTTCTGTTTTTCCTATACAATGTATTAGACAATTCTTTTTAGTTAATATTTTTTAATATTAAAAATCCCAGCACCTTAACTGCGGAACTGTAGCTCTTATGGTGCTTCTTAAGTGCAGACCATGATCATTAAACATTCTTGTTGACCTATATTAAATTGATTTAAAGGCTCAGTGAAAGATAGCTCTCTTCATGGCAGTTTAAGCATCAGGACTGGGTCGCACAAACATTTATTAAATCTTATAAGTGTCAATTAAAACGTAACTGGCACTTAAATTTACATGAGATGTACATGAAATTAGTTTACATTTGAGTTTGAATTGACACTTAGATTTAATTGACATTTCACTCTATGCAACCCAGTCCTGACCGAGACTGGCTAGAGTATATCCAATAATAATGTCATATAAATGTATATTTTAGTGTTCAAATTTCTGGATAAAGATCTGCTATTTGTCACTTTAAATAATTAAAATTTTTTTTATCTCAAATTTATATATGGAAAAAATGCCATTTTAATATTGTGTTTCATTAAATAGTATGTCAAATTAAAAAATTGCAACAGATTATACAGAATTAAAATTTTGTAATGGTTATCTCCCTTTATTAAACTCTTTAAAAAATGTCTGCTCACCACAATGTGTATGATGTAAACAAAACTTTTAAAATAACCATTCATGTGGAATTATAGGAGTTTTAAGTGAATGTTTTGAATTTTGCTTGTTAAAGACATTTGTTTCATTCTTTATAGAGTTGGAAATGCATTGATAACCAACTGTCGACATTAAAAATGACTAGAAATAAGAGGTTACTATTGTCCTATTGATATTTTTGAATAGCAATTGTCAATATTTTTGTTATGCATAAGTATTATATACAAACTATAATTTGTCAATTTGCTTCATATTTTAGTCTTTACCAGAGATATTTTTCAAATTTTTTGTTGAGTGAGGAAAAAGAATTAAGACTTGGTTAGGTAATAAGGTATTTGCAATTGCATATGTCAGGGGTTTCAAAGTGGGCCGGTACCCGGTACTTTTACCCGCCTGAGATCGTGTATAGTACCGGCAGAAATTACTGTACCCCCCAAAATTAGCGGTGGTCAAAACCACAAGTACGATGGTCGATAGGCTTGTGGAATATTTTTTATTTAAAATATTAATGATCACGTCAATTGCTGAATTCTCGCATTCAAATCGAACAATTGCGTCACGACCAAGTTGATGGGATATTCCCTGTTTTAAAAATAACTTTACCTTAGAATCGTAAATAGCAGTTTGCGCATGCGGTAAATAGATATGTTTTCGCTCCAATATCTTTTCGTCCTTGTGTAAAACTCGGACCGGAACAAAGCTGACATCATTTCAAAATAAAAAAATGACTGATTACAAATTATGTTCAAACACAATTTAGTGTAATCTGCAGTAATATAAGTATGATCATTATGTATTATGAATATATGACTACATAATATTTTGTGCGATTTTTTTTATCCATTCGAATCATTCTGGGGCGTACTGTCTTGTTGCTTTAATAACTCTGTCCATATTGTTTAACTTCCGGTATAAAAAAATAAAAACCTATGGCTAATTTATTTACATATTTTGACGGGGCCCTACCGCGGTTGTTCACAGAAATGAAAGTGTGCTGAAAAACATTTTTAAAAGGGGGTACGAGGGGATAAGGGATAGAAAATTACTAGAAATCTTGAAAAAGGACCGGACATAGCTCAAATACGAATTACATTGTAATGTCAAAACGCCGGCCCCCCTTTTTTTCCAAAATAATTTAACTTTTGTGATTCAAATGTTAATAATCCAGGCATTATGCATGGTATTCACTCTTGGTGAAATCTGAACTCTAAAGTTAATGGGATTTTTCTTTCAAAAACACTTAATGTTTTGTAGTCTCTGAAGTACATTTTTTGGTCCACAAGAAGCTAGATTTCAGGAGCTTCCACCCCCTGGACCCCTTACGGCCCTTAGCCTGATTTTTTATGTACCTCCTAAAATTTCAGAAGTACCTCCTATTATAAAAAAAACTTTGAAACCCCTGATATGTACAATAATTGTTATTAAGATAAACATACAGACCTCAACAATAGCATTTTCTGGACAGTCTAAATGTAGTATTTTTTGTTTTTCAATTTATTCTTTCTCTAATGGGTATCAAAATGATTAGTGGACTTTTGTACCATTTGGTCGGGAAGGCTTGAAATAATAAAACGGCATTTGAAATCTGTTTTATTTTATAATTTCAGACAAGTTAAAATTGGCTTCGGACAAGTAACTTTTTTTCTCGTTACCAAGACTTGGTGTATTTCAGTGGTATTCAGAAAAATATTGTGAATTGTCGGTGGAAAATGTAAAACTTGAGTGTTTTTCAACTGAAACAACTTGTTGGTACTGTAGGTTGAATAGATAAATATGAAATAAAGGTCTGCCGTAGTGCGGTTCAGTTTCATTGTAGCATGGCAACAACCTGGTAACAAATTGAAAATAAAACCATCAAATATTAAAGACAAGTTTGCAGAAAATCATGTGAAATATATCTAAGGGATATTTTTTTGTTTTCTTTTATAGATGCCCAGTAGATCAGATGTACTCACTCCCCTGACAACGCCAGCCATACAGAAAAGGTCTGGGATCAGTAATTCTAATTTTGTTTCTCCTTCCACTAGCAGACATAAAGGAATGGATAGTCCTGTAACAATGTATATGGAAGAGCATGATGGTGCCACAGAGAAACGAGATCGGCGAAGGTCAAGGGCACTGGAATTGAAACAAACAGTAGGAAGTCCGGCGTCACCAGGAGAAAGGTATGTTAAGTTTACATCAGATGTACTTTAAACATATTTTATTGTTCTACAAGACAAAAGAATAAGACACAAGTTATGGATATGGAAGAGCAGAAGTATCTGATTACTGGGAAAATAAATACCATCTTTCGGCAGTGAGATTTTCAAATCACAGGGTAAAAATCCGTAAAAAAATAAATGTCTTCTTTTTAGTCTAAAACTGCAAAATTTCTCATCACAGAAATTACCAGTTATGCGATATACCACAACACAAATCACTGATATTTTGTTAATTAATATTGATTATACTTACTGAATATTAAAATATTTGAATTTCATTACAATGTATATTCACATTTTGTTTTTTCTTGTGAGTCTAATTAGAATATATCACTGACAAATACAACTTGACTTGCAGCAATTATTACGACATTGCCAGCAGGGCTTCCACTACTTTGAAATCAGAGGGAGAAGTGACTTCTCTTTCAGGTGCTGACAAAAGAGAAGTGAGAGTACAGGGAGAAGTCAAAATATTTATCTAATTGTACCACTTTTCACATTCGCAGGGCATTATCGTGGCATTCGTATGTTATCTACATCTACAGGATACTTCTAACTTCAATGTGTTGAAGACTTTTTAGAAGGCATGCTAGGGAAACTAAAATTTGAATAACATATACATTTATGAATAAACATTTTTTTATAATGTACAATGTACTTGTTATGCATTTTTTTCTTATAATGTACTTGTTATGCATTAAGGTATATTCAGTAGTTGTTTAATTCCTTGTTTTTGGTAGCATATCATCTCTCTGATTTACATATGTCCTTGTATTTGCTTTTTGTTAAGTAAACCCTTTTCAGATTGTTTGTTTTGTCTTGCAGATGATAAAGGCACATATATGATAGTCAACTATTGTCCAATAAATATTAAATAAATAAAATTGAATAATAAAATTTATTTCGACACCAGCATTGTTTCAAGCAAGTCACACATAGATAAAATGACAAAAAATTAGATAAGATAAATATATGCAAAAAAATATTTAATAAATTTTTAACGAGTGTATATTATTTACATTGCTTCTCTTTAATCACTGATTGATATTAATTAAGAAACTAATCATATATACAAAGTTAACAATCCCTTTGGATAGCTGCCATCAAACCCCAAATAAATGAAATGAAACAATACCGATTACGTCCCTTTACAATGGCGGTTTGAAAAACGGAAATTATGTAGTAAAAATATACTGATGTCATGTTTTACTGTTAAAACGGTTAAAATTAGCAAAGCGACTTGGTAAAATTACAGGGCGACTTCCACTTCTCTTTTGGCACTAGTACAAAACGAAGTGAGCAGCCACAAGGCGACTTCTTCGCCCGAATCGCCCTCCAACGTGAGCCCTGTGCCAGTATAGTCATTGAAAATAACGATTTCTGGGGAAGTATATGGTAGGTTGACATATAATTATGTCTCCCCTTCGAATGAAGGGAAACATTGTTTTAGTCTGATTTTTTCTTCTGCTTCTTCTCAGCGAAGCTTGTCCGGACCGTAACTTTTTTGTCTTTCGAGATAGGTCAATGATATTTGGTATGTGGGTGCATGCTCATAAGGCGGTGTGTCACGTACCGTAATGACTTTCGTTGAACTTTGACCTCAAGGTCAAATAATTGTTTTTTGAATAGTATTTTCTTGTCCAGGCCATAACATTTTTGTCTTTCGAGATAGGTCAATGATATTTGATATGTGGGTGCATGACCATAAGGTGGTGTGTCGCGTACCATAATGACCTTTGTGGGACCTTGACTTTTGACCTCAAGGTCAAATAATTGTTTTTTAAATAGTATCATTCAAGTATGTGGGTGCATGACCATAAGGCAGTGTGTCGCATACCGTAATGACCTTCGTGAAACCTTGACCTTTGACCTCAAGGTCAAATAATTGTTTTTTAAATAGTATTTTCGTGTCCGGACCATAACATTTTTGTCTTTCGAGATAGGTCAATGATATTTGGTATGTGGGTGCTTGACCATAAGGTGGTGTGTCGTGCACCATAATGACCTTCGTGGTACCTTGACCTTTGACCTCAAGGTCAAATAATTGTTTTTTAAATAGTATTTTCTTGTCTGGGTCATATCATTTTTGTCTTTCGAGATAGGTCAGTGATATTTGGTATGTGGGTGCATGACCATAAGGTGGTGTGTCACATACCATAATGACCTTTGTGGGACTTTGACCTCAAGGTCAAATAATTGTTTTTTAAATAGTATCATTCAAGTATGTGGGTGCATGACCATAAGGCAATGTGTCGCGTACCGTAATGACCTTCGTGGGACCTTGACCTTTGACCTCAAGGGCAAATAATTGTTTTTTAAATAGTATCATTCAACTCATAATGTGTAACTTATTGTTGTACAGATGGCCGCATTAAGGGAAGACATAAGTTTTAGGTATCTAAAACAGTTCTTCCTAGTTATATTTGTAACATTGGAAATTACAATTGCATACCATAATTGTTATAAGCTGTATCATAATGCCTTAATGTTTAGAAAGTTTGGTAATATGTTTGATACATGTACAAGTAATTTCCTATTTATTTACAGGAGAGGGTCTTTTACATCCACAACAAGTCATGGTTTAACAGCAAATCAACTGGCAGATCACTATGCTAACTGTATCAAATTATCAGCTGAAAATGTAATTATAAATAATCAATTATATATCTGTTATTTGCCAATATATAAATATTAACAGGTCTTTCTTTATTCATTCAGAAAGTTACAGTATTGAAATTATTAGTGTGACAACTTTTTACAGTTTTTAGAAGATTTCCGCTATTTGGCATTTTAAAAATTCACTGCTTAAAAAAGTATTTTTAGCTCACCTTGCCAAAGACAATGTGAGCTTTTGCCATCGCTTGTCGTCCGTCGTCTGTCGTCCGTTAACTTTTAACATTTTAATCTTTTCAGCCAAATGAACTGAAACTTGGTAGGAAGTATTTATGGAATGTCCTCTCTAAAGATTGCTCATTTTGTCCTGATCTATTTACAAACATGGCAGCCACAGGCAATTCTTGTTTCTGATTGGCCGATTTTTATAAATCTTCTCCTCCGAAACCGCTTGGCCAAGTGAACTGAAACTTGGTAGGAAGCATCTATGGAAGGTCCTCTATAAAGAATGCTCATTTCATTTTGATCCATTAACAAACATTGCCGCCACAGGCAATTCTTGTTTCTGATTGGTTCATTTCTAAAAATTCTTCTCCATTGTAGTAAACTGTTAAAAGGGAGATAACTCTTTCCATTAAACTGTTAAAAGAAAGATAACTCTTGCCATTATTTCCCTTAGAAATTAACTAATGCCGATATAGTGTAACCTGTTTATACTATACATTACATGTAGGTATTCACATTTTAATATTCTTTTTAGCTCACCTTGCCAAAGGCAATGTGGGCTTTTGGCATCACTTGGCGTCCGTCGTTTGTTGTCTGTCATTTGTTAACTTTTCACATTTTTATCTTCTCTGAAACCCATCAGCCAAATGAACTGAAACTTAGTAGGAAGCATCTATGGAAGATCCTCTCTAAAGAGTGCACATTTTGTTATGATCCATTACTAAGCATGCCACCGCAGGCAATTATTGTTTCTGATTGGTCGATATCTAAAAAAATCTTCTCCTCAAACTGCCAAGCCAAATGAATTGAAACTTGGTAGGAAGCATCTACATGTATGGAACTTCAGGAAGGTTCTGTATTAAGTTTCCTCAAAGCAGAATGAAAGGTGAGCGACACAGGCTCAACCCACTGAGCTTCTAGTTTAGAATAACAATTTGCTAGGAAATTACTAGAATGCAGGATGTTAAACCATTCACCCCAAACCCCTGTCCGGCTTCTCAAGTGCATTCATTTCTCAATATTTTCAATATTTTTTTTAGTTATTTTTGTAATTCTTCAAAATCATTACTGTTTTTACCCATACCTTGTAACTGTCTGCTCTATATTTATTGTAGAAGATTTTCTGAATATTAGTATTGCAAAAAAAAAGTAGTAGCTGCAATCAGATGAAACAAAACCTTTTACACCATTTGACTTATAAATGGCATAAACAGCTGAATAGTGTTTTAATAAAGTGAACCATCTTAGAATATAAATAACAAAGTAGTCACTTCAGACTTGGGTAATCTATGTTTGACTCATTCACACTAACTTTTTGAAAGATTTTTTAAAAATTTCTTCTAGGTGCGTTTAATTACAGGTATGATTTAATTATTAAATGGTAATTTTATATTTCAGAAAATTAACTCTAAGAATGCTTTTGGATTACACCTCATAGATTACATGTCAGATTTGATAAAGAAAAAAGAACTTGAAAACTTCCAGGTATGTATGTGGATTAGATGTTATACATATACAGTATACCGTTGTTACATCACCTCCTTTTGGACAATTACGTTGAGAATAACAGGGATGATATTTTTTCAGGTATTTAACTGATTACAGCTTTTTTCCTCTTATTTTTTTCCATGGACCTTTAAAAGGGGGTGTAGATGTTTTCAGCTATTTTTCATTGATTTTCAGGTATTTTATTTTCTATTGAGAATCATCCCTGGAATAAATAAAGGTGTCAATATATCGAGGAAGAAATTTACACATAAACTACATGATTTTTTGTTAATTTGGCACTTTGAAATTTTGTAGAGATAAATGAGGGTGATTGATTAACACAGGTTAGTATAACAAGGGTACACTGTACATACAATCAGTAAATGCTGGTCTTCATTTAAGCTTTATGTTTAATCTTGATCAGATAGTTTCCATAACTCTGTGGCTCTCTGTATGAATCCAAATTTATCATTGTCTGTTCTCAAAAAGAACAAGATTGATGAAATTAATTATTTTGAAAATCCTTTCATAAAAAACATATTTTGACAAAATCAGATTAACTTTGATATTCATTTCATTTCTCACAAGGGGCCGTCATGGTCATGATCGTATGGTAGTTGGATTTACAACTGCCTGTGCAATCAGTGCCTATCGCCACTTAAGTTGTGAGTTTGAATCCCGTTCATGACAAAGTGTACTCGATACAACATTATGTGATAAAGTTTGTCAATGACTTGTGACATGTCAGTGGTTTTCTCCAGGAACTCTGGTTTCCTCCACCAATAAAACTGACCGCCACGATATATACCCATTACATACATAGTGTGGTGGTACAAGACTTTGTATCAGGTCGAGTCTGTTGTGTGAACCAACGAGTTGTGATGCGGTTAGTTCACGCAACAGACAAGACCTGATACACAGCCTTGTACCACCACACTATGTATGTAATAAGTTTGTCTAACATTTCAATAAAAACAAATTTTAAGCAAATAGCAAGGGTTGAATTAAAATGTGTACAATACTCTTGAGGGAGACTATATTTTGTGTATGACGTCACGTTATTTTTTCCGTTCATTCACCAATGTTATATTACTGTGTTTTGTTTCCCATTCCAATGGTATGACGTCATGTCAAAGTAGTTCGGCAGAGAACGTCTCGTGCAACGTCGCGCCATTCTTTTATCACCACAGTGTGGTAATACAACATTTTGTATCAGACAGGCGACTTTCGTTGATTTCAAAGGAAAATGTATATAATGTTAGATAAAACTGAAATATTGTTGAAAGTGGCATTAAGCACCAAAAACCTAAACAATGACCTAATTTGTTATTTTTGCAGGTGGCTAGTACAACATTAGATGCTAGTGCTAAGATTTATGCTGGAAGAGTAGACGCTATTCATTCTGAGACATATAAAGTACTGTCAGGACTTGGTCGTGGACACGACAAATCTAAACAGGCTGAAGAAGGTTAATACATTACTAAGTTGTAAAACTTGTGTCTAATTTCCAGTTGTTTATTTAGAATGATAACTGTTTAAATCATCAGTAAAAAAACATTGAATGCAGCTATTGAACAATAGCAGTATGCAGGCATGCATGCATTTTTAAGGGCTCTACAATAACATTTTTTTCAACTGGTCCCTTCAGACAAGTACTTTCAAAAAGTAGATTGACCAAAGACATGTTTAACTTGTTCAAAAATAATATATATATTGAATTATTCAACAAATAAAAAAGGGAAAAAAAAAATTTCTAATGTTTTCTTGTACCTTTTTTCAAGCCCTCCTTGCCAATTGGTAATGTTCAAACCATTAAATTGGAAAATGACTGATCCAAATAAAACAAATTGGTTTAGCATGGCCTTTTGATGCTTCACTTTCAATATTGTGTCCGATAGTTCTGTGCTGGATCAAAAACGGCCACATTACTAAAGTAGACATTTTATTAAATGACAAAAATATGTAATTTTAAACTGGAATCAGCTGAAATTTCTATTATTACTTGTTTACCGTATGGTCTGACTAATTCTATGGAATTTAGAAGTCTAATTGAAAACCACATGGCGGACGACTAGACTAGTGCATGTTATTATGTTAATATTAATATTGCCCAAATGGAGAGTCCAAAAAACAATTGATTGTCCTCCAACTTTTTGTTTATTATTGAATTATACTTCAAATTGAGCAAATATTCCAGGCTTTTCAATAAGGGGGCGGTACAAGATACCTCCTGATATTAAAGTGTGTTGTATAAGATATTCATGTAAATTTTTCAAATTTTAATAAAAAAGTACTGGTAGACTTGAAAAATATTGAAAACCCTGTATACAGATTTATGAATACTACGTATATGGAAAAAATATTTAGCAAATTATTTATTATGATTAATCTATGTTGTTCTCAGATGATGGTGAAGAGGGTGATATGGCAGTAGATGAACAAGCCCCAGAGAATGAAGAAAGGATCAGGAAAAAGAAAAAGGTCATTAATGACATATATATATTAATATACTTTTAACCTGGTCAATTTTATCCTACAACACGAGCTAGATTTATTTATACAATGTGATAAAGTTTGTCAGATCTTGCGACAGGTCGGTGGTTTTCTCCGAGTACTCCGGTTTCCTCCACCAATAAAACTGACAGCCATGATATAACTGAAATATTGTTGAAAGTGGCATTAAACATCATTAACCAAACCAACCTTATTTATACATTATATTAAAAATTTGAGCAGAAAAGTAATTGATGAATGTGTTATGTTTTATATGGACATGTTTTATAATGTGTTAAGTGTAATTAATCTGGGTTTTTTGATACTGTGATACATGTTTATAACCTATTGTTTAAATGCTATTAGTGTCAGTGAAGGTGAATTATGAGATAAAATATAAATAGGGGGAAAATCTCAAATTTTACACCAATAGGTTGAGATGGTGGAAAATATGTCTAAATCACTGTTTGATGACTTCAATTTAGATCATTAAAATTACAATGTGGATATTATAATGCAAATTTTTTTAAATATATATTTATAGAAAAAAACTACAACAGTAGAAAGTAACCTAAAAAACATCACTACATCCAAATTAGACTTGGCATTTGAGGTGGACCCTATGTTTCAATTAATGTCAGAGGCATTTGATGAAGGAGGAACCATGGGACTTCTTCACAATACACTGAGAACTTTTGATGATAACCAAGAACTTGTACTGGACTCTAATACAATAGTTGGTGCTAACAATGATATAGAATCATCACAAAATAAACCTGTAGATTTGAGTGATATAAAAGGTGTGTATTAAGGTATAATGTACTAGATTATTACAACATTCTTGTAATTGTTGCAGATATTTTGTGTTGTGGGTGGTTGTATTTTTATAGCATGTTATTTTGTCCATTGTTGAGAGGTAAAAAACAAAAATTATTTCTTTTAGTGGTGTGGGTAATTGTCTTCAGTTTATTTTTAGGTATTGATATCTGTCTAAAAATGACTGCTTTTAAAAGGAAAATAATATATCAATTTTCATTGTTCTTTATTATCTTGGTTCAAGGTAACACCACAGAAAACGATCAAATGCAAAAGATCTCTGAAAGGGAAAAAAACATGTCCGGTGAATCTGATATAGACAATTTGAAACAATGTATGACATTAAAAGCAGAACCTTCTGGTTTCCTCCACCAATAAAACTGACCGCCACGATATAGCTGAAATATTGTTGAAAACTTGAAAGTGGCGTTGAACACTAAACCTAAACCCAAACCTTAAAAGCTGAAATTGATACCCAAGTAAATGTATTTAAAAATATGTATTTCAGAATCAACATTTGGGCTAAATACATCCTTTGTTTACAATGTTGACACCTTATTCAATCTGAGTCTGTTTGTTTTTTGACAAGTGGTAGAGTTATCTATCTTTATACTCAAGGTCAGGGCAATGAAAGATCACAGTTGTATCGATTATATGGAAAATGTACCCCCTTACATTGATCGCTTCTGTAATATTCAAACCAATGCAAAAAACGTAAAGAATGCCATGATTTGAAACATGCAGAAATTCCACAGTGAGTTCATGCATATCAGGTGTATGAAGGCACAAGGACATGCTACTGGAAATTGTAATATACTAATTCACTATCGATGTGCAACCACTTTGCAGATTCTCTTTCAAATTCTACCTACATTGACGAAAGACTTTGTTGTAAAAGATGTTGCTTTTCATGAGAAGCATATAGCATATGACTAACTCTTAGCAAATATAATAGTTAGAAAAGAAACTAAATTGTTTTGCTTTGGAAGAATCAACTATGGAAAGTTAATCTGATTTAATATTTCTTGACTGCAAACTTGTTTTTATTTAAAGATTAAAAATTATTGCACTCCTCCCCATGGCAAATATTTAGTATAGGTGTGAAACCTTAGGCTTGTAGCTTCTATGAGCTTTATTTTCGCCAGTTTATGCCTCTCTCCTGCGTGAACATGGAGGGCCAGTGGACTCTTGTCTCTTTTAGCCTTCTGACTGAAGGAAGGCGTAGTGAACTCTTGCTTTTATTAGCATTCTTGACTAAGGCTTGTGCCTCTTAGCTTTCTTAACAAGAAGAAATAAAAAAAATTATTTCAACTTATTGAAAGAAATCAATTGCTCTTTTAATATTTTATGCCTTCCATTTTTCAGATCTCTTTAGAGGAGTAGATATTTCTTCAAAGGATGTTTGTCCGTCATTTTCTAGCTTCACTTTTATGAACTGGGATGAAAATGCAGAGGTAATTAAGTTTATTAATTATCATGTGTCATTAAATTCTTTTATACCAATTCTACTATTTCTAGCATGTTTTTTTAACCATTATACATGTGCCCATAATTATGTATATTCTAATTTTTTAATGAGCCTTTTAATGAATGTACTAGTATTAAATGTCATTGAAACTTTAATTATTGTATTCCAGTTTTCATGTATTCTAAAATTCATCGATTTATATCTTCACTAGTGCTTGAATTCATTTTTGGTGATTTTATTTTAGGGGGTGGGGTGATCCTTAAACTTAATGATTTAAGGTTTCATAGAAGTTGTTATTTGTTTCTTATCAGCACTATGCTGTTACCGTTTTTGACCATTCGCTCTACATGAACAAGGTACCAGGAGACTGGTTTTTGTATACAAGAGGAATAAAGCAAAAATATGTTTGTATAACTTTATTGTTCCAGAGGTTTCAAAGTTTTTTATAATAGGAGGTACTTCTTAAATTTTAGGAGGTACCTAAAAAATTAGGCTGAGGGCCGTAAGGGGTCCAGGGGGCGGAAGCTCCTGAAATCTAGCATTTTGTGGACCAAAAAATGTACTTCAGAGACTGCAAAACATTAAATATTTTTGAAAGAAAAATCCCATTAAACTCAATTTCTTTATTGAATATTTCAGTTTACGGACTTCAGCCAAGATTATTCATAGATAGTCTGCCATACCTTAAAAAAAACCAAAAGGACCATAAAGAGCTATGGTTCCGCAGCTAGGCTTGACCAAGCCATTGTTATCAAAGCTAAACTTCTCAAAATTCTTTTGGTGGCTTTGTCCTTTTCTTTTTCACAATACCTTGGCTTGCGTGTTTTTTTTACTTTATTACCAGTAATTAAACTCATCAAAGACCATTGGCAGGATCAAGACATATAAGTGTCATAATTAATGAAACCAAGGACGTATATAGAATACGTCCTTGATGAAACATATACATTTAATTTGCAATCATCAATTTTTAATAAAATTTATAATTTTTTAACAGATGAATACAAATATAATTAAACAAAAACAATATATATTGTTACTTTCACGACTTATGTGCAAAAAAAATGTTCGAACAAAAACGATTCGCGGGAAGACATTTATTAACATTTGAATCACAAAAGTTAAATTATTTTGGAAAAAAGGGGGGGGCCGGCGTTTTGACATTACAATGTAATTCGTATTTGAGCCATGTCCAGTCCTTTTTCAAGATTTCTAGTAATTTTCTATCCCTTATCTCCTCGTACCCCCTTTTAAAAATGTTTTTCAGCACACTTTCATTTCTGTGAACAACCGCGGTAGGGCCCCGTCAAAATATGTAAATAAATTGGCCATAGGTTTTTATTTTTTTATACCGGAAGTTAAACAATATGGACGGAGTTAAGCAACAAGACAGTACGCCCCAGAATGATTCGACCTTGGGTTTTAAATGGATAAAAAAATCGCACAAAATATTGTGTAGTCATATATTCATAATACATAATGATCATACTTGTATTACTGGAGATTACACTAAATTGTGCTTAAACATAATTTGTAATCGGTCATTTTTTTTATTTTGAAATGATGTCAGCTTTGTTCCGGTCCGAGTTTTACACAAGAATGAAAACATATCTATTTACCGCATGCGCAAACTGCTATTTACGATTCTAAGGTAAAGTTATTTTTAAACCGGAATATCGGGGGGATCCCATCAACTTGGTCGTGACGCAGTTGTTCGATTTGAATGCGAGAATTCAGCAATTGACGCGATCATTAATTTTTTATGAAAAATATTCCACAAGCCTATCGACCATCGTACTTGTGGTTTTGACCACCGCTAATTTTGGGGGGTTCAGTAATTTCTGCCGGTACTATACACGATCTCAGGCGGGTAAAAGTACCGGGTACCGGCCCACTTTGAAACCCCTGTTGTTCCTCAACAGTTGTATCTGTTTTATGAAAAGTACGAATCTGTTATTGTCATATGGATCGATGAATTAATTTGAAAATTGTAAATTTAACTAGGACTCTACGATGCATTCACAAGATAACGAGGATCATGCATTTGATATGAATGCTGAACACGAACCTATACCAGAGGCTGACAATGATAATGATGACATGCCTGACATGGTAGGGGATTTCCCTGATAATGATTATGCAGGTATAATAGTATTTTGTATTGTATTTTGTTACATAGATACCAGTCCACGCAATGAGCACTGGTTCTCTAGCACAAGACCAGTAAAACTTTGTTCGGACCAGTCAAGGAGTGAGATACTTGTAGAAATACTGAAATTTTCAAGTGAAATGAAAACACTATTGCACTCAGTGAAATAATTTTATTTTATTCCACTGCTTGACGTCATAGGTCCATCGTCACAATCCAAATTATTATTGAGCATCTGAAAATGATTAACACTTTTGAGTCCTTTTCTGGACCATCTTATTAGCACAAACAAAAGTGTAGTAAAGTTTATATAACAAAAAAATATAACTACTCTTGACTTGGAATATTGTAAATAAATCACTAGTAACCTAACAAGGACAGTAATTCACTTGTGCACTTACTCTCATTCGTGAAGTTCTGTGTTGTTCGTGATTGATTTTCAATGATATTCAGAATGCAAACTAGGTAAACCATAAATATTGTTATTAAATGAGTCTGTTCGAGATGAGAAAATATTCACACAGAATTTGTATCAAAGTTTTTACAGGAGATTCACATTGACAAATTAGTTCTATGCAATTTGCAAAGCAGGGGCCGTCGTGGTCGTGATCGTAGTTGGATTTATAACACCCTATGCAATCGGTGCCTATCACTACTAACATTGTGAGTTCAAACCCTGTTCATGGCGAGGTGTACTCGATACAATATTATGTGATAAAGTTTTTCATTGATTATCTCCGGGTACTCCAGTTTCCTCCACCAATAAAACTGACCGCCACGATATAACTGAAATATTGTTAAAAGTGGCATTAAACACCATAAACCAAGCCAACCACTGCAAAGCTATGAGATATGTAAATTCATAATGGATACATTTTGACTGTCTCTTTTTCTCATTGAGATAATAAGAATCCTGTTTGTATATGCCAGTATTGAGATAATAAGAATCCTGCTGTATATGCCAGTATTGAAATAATAAGAATCCTGCTTGTATATGCCAGTATTGAGATAATAAGAATCCTGCTTGTATATGCCAGTATTGAGATAATAAGAATCCTGCTTGTATATGCCAGTTTTGAGATAATGAGAATCCTGTTTGTATATGCCAGTATTGAGATAATAAGAATCCTGTTTGTATATACCAGTATTTATGTATAATTTTGTGATAATTATAGAATCAGATGATGATAACCAGGTGACAGAAAATGGAGAAGTTATAGGAGATGGGAAAGCTGCTCAAATGATGACCTCTACGATGGACAGTATTAAGTAAGTCAGTGATTCCAGAGGTATCTTTTGAATTTAACTGGAAAATCGGTCCAGTAAAAAGTCATTTTTACTGGACCGAAACATATTTTACTGACCATTTGATCCAGTAAATAAGTACACATAACCGGACTGAACCAATTTTTACTGGACGTTACTCAATGTCAGTCGCACCTATGGAATGACTTAAGTTGGTAGTTATATTTTCTAGTGAAAACATTGATTAACACAAAGTGTTTTATTGAATTAAGCAATGTTTGTTTGCGATCAGAATAATATATGCCATTTTATGAAAGAAATTAGAAGTTCTCCTGTTAATTTTTTTCATGTATAAGAAATGAAAATGATCGGTTAAAAAAATACTTGTATAATAAGTTTGACAGATATAGACTGGCATTAACTGAAAATCTGGCGAATATAACCTTGGGCATGAACTGTAAATTTGACATTAGCTGTGTAAATCTGGTAAAAAATTTTGTTAGAACATTTACCCATTTGAACATTACTTGCAGCATAAGACATAGATCTCAAACTCAGTATGTTAAGAAAAGTTACATTGCAAATGTTTTGATGTGCCACTTTGAAACTTTGTACTGACAAGATCAATGCTCTTACACAAAATTTTTATAACTATAAGGCTTCCATATGAATCCTAGTTGGGTTGTTACACCAACAACTTTGAAAATGTACAAGCTGCTTTCCAATAACCACATTGAATTGAGGAGATAGATGAAGATCTTGACATCTAGGAATTGATAAATGTAACTGATACTTGCTTGAGTACTAAAAATGCAGTTCAGTATGCTGGTTAAATGTTACTGTACACTGACTGTAACATGTGCAAATCACAATTATAATTTAGTTTCACCATGTGTCAGGCCAAATAAAAAAATATATGTGTTTACGGTCACATGTCAAAAAAATCTAGGGTTGGTCGGTCGGCATTTGAATTTTTTTTATTTATTTTTTTTATTATCTGCAAAACTGGAAATAGTCGTTGCCAGTTCCGGAATCCGATTCCCGTATTTCATTTTCGAAATTTCTGGGAAGCTGTCACTTGTTGAAGCTGTTTTTATAAATTATGACAAGTTGCGCAGTTTTTCTACCTTCTTTGCTCTCAATTTCGACAAAAAGCTAGCGGTTGAATAAATAAAACATTGCTGCTGATTAAACAACAAAAATGGTTATCCGAATTCTATGTAAAAATTGATAGGGTCGAATAATTGCCGATAAAAAAGGTTAGGGTCGGCGGCTGAAAAATAGGGTCCGTCGAGTGACCGTAAACACACTTCTGGAATTTTTTTATTTGACCTCAGATAAATTTTTGTTACTGTGTTATGGACATTTACAAATATACACTCGTAGTCATTCAGTTTGATATAGACATTTACAATTATACCCTTTTGATATGTTATTTTTTTATATCAAGAGATAATTTGAATTGTCTGTTTTTAATCTTAAAACACATATACATTTGTTGTACATTGTGTCATGTATTTCCTATCCACGCTTTAAGATATTACATCTGTTAATATGTTACAATTACAGACATGGTACAGCAGGAACTTTACTGTCAGTGTTAGCTTCAGAGCCCACAGATTACTCATACTTCAGTAAAACTCTACTCAGAGCCTGGGCAGGACCCTCACATTGGAAGATTAAACCATTATCTAAAGGTAGTATATTCATTGTAGCTTTGACAAAATGTGTTTAGTCATTTTCTGTAGTGTACAACATTTGAGTTCAATATGTCACCTGACCATGATCATATAATACAGTGAAAACTGTCTAAACCGAAGTCTAAATCAAACAGAATTCTGTTTAAACTTAACTATAAAATGCCAATTTAGAAAATCTTTGTTAATTTTACCTGTATAATGCAAACACCTGTCTAATTCAAAAGTTGGTCTAAAGAACATTTCATTTTAGAACAGGTTTCACTGTGGCTGGTTTTACTTCTACCTATACATGAAGGTGTGATTGATACAGTTTGATGTCATCATATTTGTCAGTTTTTATGAGGTGTGATTGATACAGTTTGATGTGATTATATTTGTCAGTTTTTATGAGGTGTGATTGATACAGTTTGATGTGAATATATTTGTCAGTTTTTATGAGGTGTGATTGATACACTTTGATGTGATTATATTTGTCAGTTGTTATGAGGTGTGATTGATACAGTTTAATGTGATCATATTTGTCAGTTTTTATGAGGTGTGATTGATACAATTTGATGTGATTATATTTGTCAGTTTTTATGAGGTGTGATTGATACAGTTTGATGTGATTATATTTGTCAGTTTTTATGAGGTGTGATTGATACAATTTGATGTGATTATATTTGTCAGTTTTATGAGGTGTGATTGATACAGTTTGATGTGATTATATTTGTCAGTTTTTATGAGGTGTGATTGATACAGTTTGATGTGATTATATTTGTCAGTTTTTATGAGGTGTGATTGATACAGTTTGATGTGATCATATTTGTCAGTTTTTATGAGGTGTGATTGATACAGTTTGATGTGATTATATTTGTCAGTTTTATGAGGTGTGATTGATACAGTTTGATGTGATTATATTTGTCAGTTTTTATGAGGTGTGATTGATGCAGTTTGATGTGATTATATTTGTCAGTTTTTATGAGGTGTGATTGATACAGTTTGATGTGATTATATTTGTCAGTTTTTATGAGGTGTGATTGATACAGTTTGATGTGATTATATTTGTCAGTTTTTATGAGGTGTGATTGATACAGTTTGATGTGATTATATTTGTCAGTTTTTATGAGGTGTGATTGATACAATTTGATGTGATTATATTTGTCAGTTTTATGAGGTGTGATTGATACAGTTTGATGTGATTATATTTGTCAGTTTTTATGAGGTGTGATTGATACAGTTTGATGTGATTATATTTGTCAGTTTTTATGAGGTGTGATTGATACTGTTTGATGTGATTATATTTGTCAGTTTTTATGAGGTGTGATTGATGCAGTTTGATGTGATTATATTTGTCAGTTTTTATGAGGTGTGATTGATACAGTTTGATGTGATTATATTTGTCAGTTTTTATGAGGTGTGATTGATGCAGTTTGATGTGATTATATTTGTCAGTTTTTATGAGGTGTGATTGATACAGTTTGATGTGATTATATTTGTCAGTTTTTATGAGGTGTGATTGATGCAGTTTGATGTGATTATATTTGTCAGTTTTTATGAGGTGTGATTGATACAGTTTGATGTGATTATATTTGTCAGTTTTTATGAGGTGTGATTGATACAGTTTGATGTGATTATATTTGTCAGTTTTTATGAGGTGTGATTGATACAATTTGATGTGATCCTATTTGTCAGTTTTTATGAGGTGTGATTGATACAGTTTGATGTGATTATATTTGTCAGTTTTTATGAGGTGTGATTGATACAGTTTGATGTGATTATATTTGTCAGTTTTTATGAGGTGTGATTGATACAGTTTGATGTGATTATATTTGTCAGTTTTTATGAGGTGTGATTGATACAATTTGATGTGATTATATTTGTCAGTTTTATGAGGTGTGATTGATACAGTTTGATGTGATTATATTTGTCAGTTTTTATGAGGTGTGATTGATACAGTTTGATGTGATTATATTTGTCAGTTTTTATGGGGTGTGATTGATACAATTTGATGTGATTATATTTGTCAGTTTTTATGGGGTGTGATTGATAGTTTGATGTGATCATATTTGTCAGTTTTTATGAGGTGTGATTGATGCAGTTTGATGTGATTATATTTGTCAGTTTTTATGAGGTGTGATTGATACACTTTGATGTGATTATATTTGTCAGTTTTTATGAGGTGTGATTGATACACTTTGATGTGATTATATTTGTCAGTTTTTATGAGGTGTGATTGATACAGTTTGATGTGATTATATTTGTCAGTTTTTATGAGGTGTGATTGATACAGTTTGATGTGATCATATTTGTCAGTTTTTATGGGGTGTGATTGATACAGTTTGATGTGATCATATTTGTCAGTTTTTATGAGGTGTAATTGATAGTTTGATGTGATTATATTTGTCAGTTTTATGAGGTGTGATTGATACAGTTTGATGTGATTATATTTGTCAGTTTTTATGAGGTGTGATTGATACAGTTTGATGTGATTATATTTGTCAGTTTTTATGAGGTGTGATTGATACAGTTTGATGTGATTATATTTGTCAGTTTTTATGAGGTGTGATTGATACTGTTTGATGTGATTATATTTGTCAGTTTTTATGGGGTGTGATTGATACAGTTTGATGTGATCATATTTGTCAGTTTTTATGAGGTGTGATTGATACAGTTTGATGTGATTATATTTGTCAGTTTTTTGCAGCATTGTTGATTTTCTTTGGGTTTCCTCCACCAATAAAATGTCCACCATGATGTATATAGCTGAAAATTGTTGAAAGTGACATTAAGCACCAAATATTTTAATTTGACAGCCATTTTTATAATTTAGCTTTGGAGAAATTAGGAATGTGTCAGAGTCGGTGAATGGCACTGCTTGGTGACCTTAAATTACTTAGTACTGTTAGCAGTGTTATCCATACATGAAAGCTTTTTTTTAATGTAAACTATGTTGAATTGCCCATTATTTTATCAATGAACTCTGTCTCCATACTATTATATATGTGGCGAGTCCTCAGTACAATTTGGAAAAGGTAAATTTTGTTATGCATCAGATTCTTTAATGGTTATCTATGTATGGGATCTACATTTAAGCCAGATGATAAAAATCACAAAATAAAATTATTTACAAGGTTGTTACGTTTTAAGCATCTATATTCACTGAAAATAATCAAAATATCCCAAATTTATAATATGTGATGTGCAATTAAAGCACGCAAACACAATATTATTGTTATGGATGCTCCATCAATACGACTGACTTTCCCATTGTAAAAGTACATGTTGATGAATTATCGTCTGCTCGAATTTGGCAGCATAAATTGTGTGCAATATTGTCAGCTAACGTGAATATAAATTACCATCTTCCAATCAAAGTACACTTCCGTATTTGTACTGTTAGACATATTAGAATTTGAATAATTCATGGATTCGGGATAAAATACTAATATCCGCCAACCCATGTTAAAACTCAAAACACATTCTGGCTTCCATGATTTATTTCTTAAACCTCTATTTACTATTATGTAACATTGACTTTCTGTTCACAGATATAAGGTCAAGAAATGTGACAGAGCAAGGAAAAAAGAAATTAAGGAAAGAACCATTCAGTATAAACTATGACCAGGAAGTAGACTTTGATAATCTATTTAAAGTATCACGAGCTACAATGTTAACAAAAGGCACAATGGTGAAACACAGTAAAAAGAAGAACACACTACCTAAAGATCTACATTATGATGCTGATAAATTATTTAGGTTGTTTCAGAAAGACAAAATAATGGTAAGTACTGGTATATTATATTGAGGTGCAGTCATGATCGTGTGGTAGTTGGATTTACAACTACCTGTGCAATCAATGCCTATCACCACTAAAGTTGGGAATTCAAATACCGCTCATGGCGAGGTGTACTCGATACAACTTTATGTGATAGTTTGTCAGTGACTAACGGCAGGTCAGTGGTTTTCTCGGGATACTCAGGTTTCGCCCACCAATAAAACTGACCACCACGATATAACTGAAATATTGTTGAAAGTGGCATTAAACACCATATCCATTTTTTCCCTCTTTCTATCCAAAAATTGTGTACAAAAAATATTTTACGAAATTCTAGTTTGTACTATTTTTTATGGATCTATTTCAAAGCATTTCACAAAATCAAGTCATTGAAGGAAACACCAATTTTATTCATGGAACAATGACATATTTGTTGTAGTTTCATGACTTGCATGGCTCCTGCCTGTCAAAGCCGTTATTTGATCTTCAGTTTCATTCATTCATGGGAAATTACAAAAAAAAAAAGACTAAATCAGTCTGTTTTTATGTAGCTTATCTTGATCTTGAACACATGATTTACATGTAACTTAGAAATATTATAGATGAGTTCAATTTTTTTATTGAAATAAAATGATATGGAAAATATTTTTTTCAGATAAAAAGACAGAAGAGTACATATGACAATGTTGATGATGAAATAGAAAACTATAATTTTGATAACTCAAATGATATTGAGAATTATTGTCCGCGAGGAGACGAGGTAATACTTTTAGTCGATGATTTTAATATTGAGTGAAATTCAATTTTGTATCAGTTTATCCAATGTCTTTATAATGATAAGTTTGTGAATAAATTGTTATCAACTCATACAAAATAGAATTTAGTTCTAATATAATTTAATTCTCAAATAGAATATTTCCAAGTATTTACAGGGTAAAGCAGCCAGCAGGAAACCATCTTGGTTCAAGCAGTAATTTGACCTTCAATATGTTGATTTAAAATATAGAAAAAGAAAATAAGTGAATGCAATAATATATGATACAACCATTTGTTTTATTTAGTTGGAAATTGATGTATGTAATTTATGTTGAGATATGTGGGTTATTCACAGGATTGTCTCCAATTTTTCGTAAAACATCCAAATTGTCTTTTTACTTTTATATAGTAAAAAATTGTGTAAGATATAATAATATTTATTATAAGCCACCTTTGTGATTGGTTTTCAAGGATGTACCTTAGCAGACCTATATTTGGTACCTGAACTAATGGGATAAATCAGTAAGATATCTATTAATAGTTACATTTATCTAGTCATGCAGGAAACAGTACAAGAAAGAATATACTCTGACAGATAAATGTTAGATGAAATAAATGTATTAGTTTGTAGTGTATTTCTAATTTTAAGGTAGAATTCTATAATGTTTATTTTTCTCATATATATAGTAGTCCATGCATCCATGCTTAAATCTGTCTGGGCATGTGTTCTGGTCAAAGATGTATAGAATAAGTCACATGATATGTTAATTAAATGAAAATACAAAAAAATATATTTTGCATATTTTTCTTTACATTAGGGTTGTGACGATGATGATGAGAATGGAGATTTTGGATTTAACTTCATTCCTGATGGTGGTTCACAGGAGTCAAATGAATCCCAGCCTGGCGTGATGATTAGTGATACAATCCTAGATGGTACCATGTTAACAGGAGATAAGTTGATAGAAGAACCAAGAAAAGTAAGCTTTTTTATTTTATTTTTACCCTGATTAACTGTCAGAGGGAAATATATTTACAAGAAGTGAAATTCGTAATATTTGATGATTTAATGTTTGGGATATTGGTGTTGATCACCACTTTTCAACAATATTTCAGTTATATCGTGGCAGCCAGTTTTATTGATGGAGGAAACCGTGGGAACCCAGAGAAAACCACCGTCCTGTTGCAAGTCACCGATAAACTTTATCACATAATGTTGTATCGAGTACATGATTTGAACTCACAACGTTAGTGGTGATAGGCACTGATTGCATAGGTAGTTATAAATCCAACTACCATACGATTACGACCACGACAGCCTCTCCAATGATATAATAAATTTGTATGAATGTATGTTGTTACTGTATAGGTGTTCCTACAGCTAGAGATTACATATTACTGATACTGCTCCACACACAGGCAATGAGTACTAAAGGTCCCAGAGACCCAGATAAAGGATTGTCCTGTTTAAATTGGTTTTAATTATTGTATTTTTATATTTGTGACATTCTACAATTTTGCTGAACACACAAACTTAGTTTGTGACAGTATCTATATATATATATATAAGATTTACGGGTCTAGGACAAAAGCCCCCCGGACAAAAAGCCTCCCAATAATGAAAAGTATAAGTTAATGTTTTTTGTGTCAAATATTTCTGTGTCTTTGTTTAACTGTTCGGATATGTAAAAATTTCTTTGTATTTTCTAACATGATTAGACTTTTTTACCTCTGTATTTTAATTCATTGTACCTCTGTTTTTTTTTAACTTGAACCATGTTTATATATTTGTATCTTTGCATACATTTTAGACTTATTGTACTGGCGTACTGCTATAATGAGTTAACATTATTTTTTAATATCATTTTTCATAATATCATAAACCATTGAAGGTTTTGTTTAAGAATTATTATAACCCTTGTTAAAGAAAGTAAAAACAAAAATAAATTTATTTTATCTTTAAAAAAAATCATTATAGGATATCAAACAGGATGAGAAAATAACTCACTTATAACTTTTAATAACTTCAAAGGTTATAAAGGTAATTATCAATTATTTATCAATAAAAACAATTCTTGATTATCTTTATCTGATTAATTTCAATTTAAACAATTAAGGAGTTTTTTTTAATTTATGCTCCATAAATGATCATTACAATGAACAAAATGTGGAAAAAAATATGTTCTTATATTTTGTATTAATTTTCCCACCTCTCCTTTTAAATAGGGGTGAGTTTTGATCTTTAAGATATCTTTAATATCACCATCAATATTAAAAAAATGTAATAAGGCCAAACAAAAAAAATTATTAGCTTCTCGGGCCAATTTCCAAAAATTTTGATGAGGCAAGGAGGCAACTTTTTTTGTCCTGTTCCCAAGATTTACATAAAAGTTGATATATAATTCAATATAATTACACTGAAACATTTCTTGATACTGGTTGGCTTGTAATCAGGATAATGACATCCAAGTGGTGCGATATGTCTAGCCACAGACTTTCATTTCAGTGAGCTAGTGAGCACCATAAAAATGCAACTCGACCTGCTGGTCTAGTACAAAACGGACATCATCAACATATAATCGAATGTAACTTTTTCTCTTGTCGTGATAGAGCTGAAAAATTGCTCACTCACACTCTCAAAAGAATCTCAATTTTTAATTTGAATCCCGCTCAGGCAAGGTGTACTCGGATACAACATTATGTAATAAAGTTTGTCAGTGACTTTCGACAGGTTGGTTGTTTTCTTCGGGTACTTGGTTTCCTCCACCAATAAAACTGACTTCCACGATATAACTGAAATATTGTTGAAAATGGCATTTAATACCATAACCCCTCTTAATTTTTATTGGTAATGAATCATGACTTTATAAACAGGTTAATGACGAATGTGTAGTCTCATATGAGAGAAATCTCAAGACAAGGTTCTTTGTATTGAAAGAAAAAGAATACTATTATTTTCACCTACAAGTAAGAATAAGCTTTCTAGAAAATGCATTATTTAGTATCTAGTAATCCAGATTTGTTTGATTTTATAATTGAAGGTAGCAAAACTTGATATAGCTTATGCAAAAACAGCCAAAAAATTAGATGTAAAGAGACTGAAGAAAACAATATGGAACATTTTAACTGAGTCAGATGAAGATAAGGTAATTATGCTTAAAAATCATAGATTGATCTCAGAAAGTAGCTCGATAATTTTTCTAAGCAATAATAACCTATTTATTATACAGCTGAAATGATCAATACTATTTTATGCTTAACTTTTAATACAGTCTAAATAGAACAACTGCACAACAGTATTTGGTTAGGAAAATGTTCTGTATCAATACAGATCTCGTAAACTCTAAAAATGAATTAAAAACAGCAAAATAACTGATCAACAACTATTTTAAACAACTTTCTTTTTTTTCCTCAAACTGTTAATTGTCGAACAAGCTAATTTGATTGTAGATTAATGTTAATATAGTATTAAACGCTTCTTTTCAGGAGTTCATGCATGTGTAAACGGTACCGATGCACTCACAAACTGAATAAACGTCCGAAGGGCGTTTATGTAAAGTTTGTGAGTGCATCGGCACACATGCATGAACTCTTGAAAAGAAGCGTTTAATACTTATAATTCTTAAATTCATTATTGTAGATAGTATTATTCTTGCATATCCCTGATCTAAAAATCGCACAAATTAAAATTCCGCGAAATGTTGTTGACGACTTTGGAACATTAACAACATGATGTCATATGAAGACTTCCAGTTTAAAATGTAAAGATCAGGCGTCATTTGGCTTCATGTACGGCTTGCAGATTGAAAAGTTCATTGAGTTATGAACGAATAAAAAAAAATAGGTGACAGTGTCATAGTCTAAGCAAAAGGCACGGAAACGATATACTTTAATTCTATAAGAATTATCATTGAATATTACACCATTTATACAAGCTCCAGAAAAAGACGACAAAAATCAACGAGTTACTTCCCTTACATAATGTACAATGCAAAAAAAATACGGACTTATCTGGACGTCCAATACGGAAAAAATACGGCTTCCGGTTGTACAATACGGAAAAATAATGTATGGTCACATGTCTTAAATGGGTGTTTTTGATTGGATTAAAATTATAGCTGTATAATAATCCAAGATACAGTCAAACCTGTATTAAGGTGTCACCTTAAGTACAAAGAAAAGGTGGCCTTATTAGACAGGTGACCTCTTAAAAGAGGTTCAATTCATATGAAATTTGTTATGCCAGGATAAGGAAAAGGTGACCTTTTAATACAGGCTACTGCTTAATAAAGGTGACTGCATGGGCATGTTTGACTTTTTAGATTTGACTATTTAGATAATCTCGTAAAAACAAAATTGTAACTTTCTTCGTCATGAAATATATTAATGCATATATCCAATATGTCATGAATATTCTATATTTTAAAGAACATGTATTCTGTTTTAACGGTAAATTGAACATTTTTCCTTTGAGCTCAGTATCAATATTGTCAGTATCAATCAACTCACTCTAATACAGAAAATTATCTGTCAGTGTTGACTTCAGTTACATTATGATGTGACCACTAAAAACAATAACGTCAGTATCGCTAGTATCACAGCTGGTCCTATCAAATAGCATTACAGAGTATGAGTGAAGACTGGTTGGCTAGGAATCTGGATAATATGTGCAAGTGGAGCTATATATCTTTCTGTGGACAGATTTTTAAGTGAGATAGTGCTTTAAAAATCCAACTGGACATGATGGTCTTGATCTAGTAAAAAATAGATATCATAATGTTGAAGGTAATAAAGTATGCATATTTTAATCCCATAGAAGTGATTAATCTTCATCTCAAATGTTCATTTTCTTTTCTTTTAAATTTAGGGTAAAACTGGTACAACTGGGCAAACTGATCAGCTTAGCATGTCAATGAACAAAACCATCTCATTTGCTTCCCTTTTGTCAGAGCTTCCAAACAGAGTGTCAGGACAAATGGCAGAAAATCTTAGTGTACCTATAACATTTGTATGTTTGCTACATTTAGCTAATGAAAAGGTGAGTAAAATGTTTATTGTCGTCTCTGCTATCTGTCTGTTATGTACAAATAACAGTTTCACGGTAACAGTACATTATAGACAGGAAAGAGGACACCATTGAAAACAAGGGGAACAATATCTGTTTCTGCTCTTTTTAGTAAATTTGGCAGTTGTTTTGAATTTTTTGGTTTTGCTAGATAAACAAAATATATGTATATTGTTGTTAAATATAAAAATTCTGTTTAACACCTTTTGTATTTTTTGATATTACAGGATAAACAAATTATATATATATTAAATTTCTGCTCAACAGGCCAGAAAAACTTGCCAAAGGCTCACTTTTCTTCATGTTTCTTAAATTTGACAATATAGAAAATGAGGAATTTGGAAATAAGACTGCCACCCTTAACATGCTCAAGGTCTTAATTTTGAACATAGAACTGTAGAATTTGGGCTGTGTGTACTCGGTTAAATAAACTACTAATAGGGAAGCAAATTTCAAGAACAAGATATTTTCAACTTACATTTGGTCGGACTGAACAGAAAAAAATATTGAACCAAAGTGTTTTACCTCACATTTGCCACTATCCAACAGACCTTCGGAATTACTGCTATGAATGTGTAATTAGGTATGCATAAAATATGAATTAAATACCTGTAGCTATAGATAACGTTAATTAATAATTGGAATGTACTTTTGTTTGTTACAGAATTTGAAGATTGAAGACCGTGAAATGAAGGACTTGATAATATCTCAAGATGTATGACAATGTTTTAAATTGTGTACAGAATGTGTAAATTATGTATAGAATAAAAAAAGGCAGCAATACATACATGTTTAAATGTCATCACCGATTCATCTCCATAATGTAGCTTAAAGGAAAACTCCAGTCAGTTGATCAATTGTTATAATTCAATACATTGTAACTTTTTATTCGTAAATAACTAATTATTAAACAAAAAACACCTTTATTAACATTAAAATACCCAATTTAAAATATGAATATTTGGAATTTCCTGTCATAGTGTAAGCGGTCTTGACACCTCTTCATGTGACGTCACGGAGACGGATCATGTTAGTTGACTAAATAATGTCTCTGACTCTTCCCAACATCGAGCCCTTTTGGTTATGTTTTAATATCAGATCAACTGCAATACAATGTTAACAATTTGTATATCGTCCTAATTTTTTTCTTAATATTCTCATCCCATGTTACATTTTCATAAAGCAAATGAGTTTATTGTATATGGGGGGGGGGGGGGGTATCTACGTATAATTCCCTGTTTTACATGATTGGCCGTAGGTTAAATAACTGTCACTTTTAACTCGTTTTATGCGTACACATGCTTTTATTTCTTTTTGTCGCCAATGTTGTCGTACTTTCCCATGTTTTTCGTGGTCGATGTGTTGACAAGGGTAGTCTTGATTGGTAATTACAACAAAAAATATTCTCACACTTTCCCTTTTCGTTAGTGCAATAAAATGCTTGACATGAAGTCATAATGATTTTATAAATATCAAAAGATAAATAAACGACATTATTTTACGATGTACTTAATTTTTATACGGCCGTCTCGAGACGGGCCGTATTATGTGGTTGGGTATGGTGGGCGAGTGGGCGTCCACACAGGTTTCCGCACAATAACTTTAGTTCTGTATATCGGATCTTTACCAAACTTGGCCACATGATTCCCCTGTAGAAGGGGAAGAACCCTATTTATGTTGGGGTCATTAGATCAAAGGTCAAGGTCACTTACTATAAATATAATTTTGACAACAGGGTCGTTTCCGCACGATAACTTTAGTTCTGTATATTGGATCTTTAACAAACTTGGCCACATGTTTCCCCTGTAGAAGGGGAAGAACCCTATTTATTTTGGGGTCATTAGGTCAAAGGTCAAGGTCACCGTTACTATAAATATAATTTTTGACAACAGGGACATTTCCACATGATAACTTTAGTTCTGTATATTGGATCTTTACCAAACTTGACCACATGCTTGCCCTGTGGAAGGGGAAGAATCCTATTTATTTTGGGGTCATTATGTCAAAGGTCACTGTTACTATAAATATAATTTTTGACAACAGTATCGTTTCCGCATGATAACTTTAGTTCTGTATATTGGATCTTTATCAAACTTGACCACATGATTCCCCTGTGGAAGGGGAAGAACCCTATTTATTTTGGGGTCATTAGGTCAAAGGTCAAGGTCATTTACTATAAATATAATTTTTGACAACAGGATCGTTTCTGCACGATAACTTTAGTTCTGTATATTGGATCTTTAACAGACTTGGCCACATGATTCCCCTGTGGAAGGGGAAGAACCCTATTTATTTTGGGGTCATTAGGTCAAATGTCAAGGTCACCGTTACTATTAATAGAATGTTTGACAACAGGATCGTTTCCGCATGATAACTTTTGTTCTGTATATTGGATCTTTAACAAACTTGGCCACATGATTCCCCTGTGGAAGGGGAAGAACCCAATTTATTTTGGGGTCATTACCATTATACCGTTTGATAATTTATATAGACGGGCGTATTTTGTGATGCACACATTTCTTGTTAATGATAAAATTGCAACTGATTAATGCTGATATAATATACGATACCGCTATTGTGATGTCACAGGTCTTTCTGAAGAGCTTTAATTGCAGGTATAATCCGAGAATGGATTATGCCTTTTGTCTCCTCACATTGAAGAATTCTGAAAAATGGCGATCCCCATTATTTGGTGCTACATACAACTTCAATGACCAAATTCTACCTTACGGTATACTATTTTTAACATTCATTAACACAAATGTCTTTTATTTAATGTCATTTAAATTTTCACGCTAACTTGTTAAGACCATAGCGTTTTCCTTTAATTTTGAGGGAAAGTGATTGTTTATTTGTACAGTCATGATAGTACATGGCTATCATCTTTGCTCTGTTTGACTATTACATTTTATTATAAGCCATGTCACTATTGAAATCAAAGAACATAATTTTGTATGCATTTTTTTTTTAGCTATTATTTAAAGTTGTTTGTTGAAGCCAAAGCCATATATAGGACTAATTTATTAGTTCATATTGTCATCACTTTTCGTCAGTCGTCTGTTTACTTTTCATGTTTTAATCCTTATCTAAAAAATCACTGTAGCAAATAGAACCAAACTTGGCAGAAATTGTTATTAGGATGGTCTTCAACATTATTTTTGATTCATTTGGAAATTCCACATATATTCTAGACCAATTATGCTTTCTGACAGCTGTAATTTCAGGAACCACATGTTTGATGGAATTGTTGCAGGTTAGGAATGTATGACCTTATATGACCCTCTAAAACATGTGTTTGTGAACTCAAAAAAATGCATGACTATTCAGGTGAAGGATTACAGCTCAGGTACTACTCAAGTTTGAAGATGTTGTCAATGTTGAAATGAAGCTTAAAAATGTACAGGTTTATCTTATATTAGATATTATTTTATATGAAACTTTATTTTGTTTTTATTTAGCAGTCACATATTTTTTATAGACAACTCATTTTAATTCCTCCCATTATTTTTATGTTGTAATTTCTGTATATGGGGGTAGTATGCTCTAGTTACACTGGAATCAATATTGGATATTATGAATATCTTTATCTGTTTATGCTTAGAATAGCATCAAGTACTACTTAAATGATCAAATGTTTATCTCTTTGATGTGTTCATGAAGTCGAAAAAAATCAGTTTCTGACAGTTTCTTATTATTTTATGAAGTTGAGTTTTTTTCATTAAAGAAATGAACATTTTTAAAGGTATTATTAAATGCTGTTGGCATATATATGATTTTCATGGCTAAGGAAATAATATAAGTTATTTATGTTCCTATCAGTAGATATGGAGATTTTTAACACCCTGAAGTAGCCTAATACACCCTGAGGCATTGTCAGAATACTTTTAAAACTTTTTTGAAGAATTTCGTCATCAGTGTGGCTGTTGAAGCATTTCCCCATTTTCAATATCAACCCTGAATGCATTATTATGTGCATGATATCCCTTGAGAAATGACTAGCAACACCCAGTAATATGGGTTTATTTTGCCCGGTGTTTTAACTGATCTAAGTTGTTATAATTTTCAAGCCGGGGATAAGATTTGATCTTGTATTATTATTTCTCTCTTTATCTTTCTGTTCTGTTTTGTAGAGAACTATGTATTTTAATAATTATATATTATGTTTATTTTAATGTCTGCAAAATTTGTATATAGAACTTTGTTATGTATAGTAACCATGGTAATGAGAAATGTATGATGAGATATTTATTTAGAGAAAAACACATCCTGTATATTTTTTTTCTTTATATTTCATTTGTTCAAAAGCAAGATATGTAATGTGGCATTTTAATTTTTTAATTCGTTATTGACATGATGTATGGACAAGTACAAGTTTTTAATTTATTTGGGGGATGTTGATCCTTAGTTTGTATTTTTCTTTTTTGGATTTGTATATGTTGGGGTAGTAGAGCCATTCCTCCTCATTAGGGAATTACCCCATTATAATATTAATAGTGTAAATTGTTGAAATAATAAAATTAAATAGTGAAATTTAACATTTTCACCACCCGCAACAACTCATTGGACTCACTGTTACCTTTGAAAGCAAAAAAAAAAAAGATTCTAGCATGGGACAGGCATAGAAATATGATAGTTAAACCTGTGTAATGTGTTATCAACTCCTTCGATAACTAAACTAATCGTGTTTAAAATCAGATTTATACATTTTTGTTTCATTTCATTTCTAAATGTTTTTTTTCCAATTGGAAAGATATTTATTGCTATTTTTGGGGACATAAAGGGTTCAGTATCTATTTTATAATTCGTAGCATGTGATCAAATCAGTTTCATTACTTATTCAAGAAATAAACTTAAGAGTATTTTTTTCTTTTCCAATTTTGACTTGTTTAATATGCATAGCACCAATGTTAGGCCACAAACCTATGATGTGAAACTAGAAACCATTTTCTACTTCTGCAACCATAATGTTTTTAAATGTAATAACCACAAGTATGATTTATAAAATATAATTTATTTATAGAAGGTGTGGATTATTTTTATCTCTGAATTTGTAAGCTTAGTCATTGAGTTTTAGCAACACCATTTATTTTTTAGTTGTTGACGTATCATGTTTTTTTTTTTTCAGCACAAAAATTAGACCTATTCAATTATTAATAATAAGATATGCAATATTTCAGGGATTTTCTTTATTGTAAATAAATATATAATAATATGTAAGTGTAGCACAATCTTCGACATTCGAACTAGAAGATAAAATAAAAAAAATTGATAGGAAAATGTGTGTTCTGTTGAGTTTTCTCCCGCCTAGTCACAATTTAATAACAATGCTTCTTGTTTGATGTAAGGGAGGTAACTGGAGAAGTGTGTAATAATATCTTTGTTTATCTAAATTTACTTCTTATGTTATGATGAACTGAGGCAGTTTTTTAGCAGTAAAATAAAAAGATGTAATTTTATCATTTAGATAGTTCTGAAAGGTTTTTAATTTTTTTCTCTCGCTGTTTATGTGATCTATTTTCAAATTCTAATACCTTGCCATGTTGCTACACATTTTTACACATACTCTGTTACCACAACTGTACATTTCTACCCATGCTAGAAAAATGTTATATACAATGACCATCCACAATAATACAACAACAAACAACTATTTGTCTGGTAAAGTCCTGTTTTTCAATCATGATTTGGTTGCAGGTGACACTGAAACAAGATTTTTGTGTAAAAAGATATGTCTGAAATCAATATGTCCAATGACATATACGAGTCGTTTTCGATGATGACAACATTTCTTAAGATAGTCAAAATACTGATGACATGGAGGATTAATGGAAAGTCATCAATGAAATTAGCTGTCACAATATATGTTGTTCAAAGTGGTAATAAACAGCTCGAATCCCACTTATGGCGAGGTGTACAACATTATGTGATAAAAGTTTGTCAGACTTGCGGCAGATTGGTAGTTTTCTCTGGGGACACCAGTTTCTTCCACCAATATAACTGACCGCCAAGATATAACTGAAATATTGTTGAAAGTGGCATTCCACCATGAAACCAACCGACCAAAGTAATAAAGAGCCACAAACCAATAAATATTTATACACTGCATGTTCGACCTCTGAACCATGAATAACTTTTTGTTTTTGTGGTTAGATAGACATAGAGGTATGCTGAGAGTGTTTCATGGATATGCTGGTATATTTTGAATCCATGAAATTGTTACATGAGAGCTGATCAATTATATGGGTAATGAGTTTTGTGCACAAAAATTTAATTGCCATTCCTCCAATGGTCGATAATCAGTTGTGTATATATTGTTGGTGAACGCTGTTATTTGGATGTATGGAAGTTTCCGAATGTACTAATATGAATAACAAATGTAGTACCAAATCCACTTATTATTGGGATATGGATATACTAGAGAGGCTATTTTGTTGTGTTATCTCATATCCTCGTACTATTCTTTATCTGTAACTTGTCTTAATACATTGTACCACATTTAATGGAATGAAAAACCAAAGTTCTTTCTAAAAATACAGACAAAGTCTGTCTCCGACAAGAATGCCTGTTCATTGACATCAAAGTCAGATGCATGCTTGGTTTAAATGTGAATAATATGCTTGACCATGCTGCTATTGTGTCCCTTCAACAAGAATATGACTTTCAGGGAAAAGGTCAGTCACAAATATTCACCACCAGGACTTTTGGATTTCTTATCAAACCTTTGGGAGACATACTTTTATAAAATGGCACAGATTTATATTTGAAGTGAGATACATCAAGTCTCCATTGATTCTTTTAAGTATTGTCTTTTGATAGTTATCAGGATATTATTGATAAGATCCGTCAGTAGTCATTCTGATCAATAACTGAAACATTTCCCCCATGCTATTAGACTATTGTTTCTACTGTATTTCAAAATTTAAGAATTTATGATTTTTATGTACAGTGAAACCCTGAATAAGCCAGAATCCTGTGTACCGTAAATCAAACATCATTTTTAGTTCACCTGGACCAAAGATCCATGTGAACTATTGCCATCACTTGGCGTCCGTCGTCTGTAAACTTTTCACATTTCAAGCTTCTTCTCCGAAACCACTTGGCCGATTGGAACCGAACTTAGCAGGAATGTTCCTTGGATGGTCCTCTACAAAGTTACTGTTTTTCGTTCCAGTCGGATATTCAATATGGCTGCCAGGGCCAATAATATGCTCTGATTGGCTGAAATTTCAAAGATCTTCTTCTCTGAAACTAATGAACTGACTGAACCCAAACTGTAAAGGAATGATCATTGGAATGTCCTTTACCAAGTTACTGTTTTTTATGCCGATCGGAAATCCAAGATGGCCGCCACCGCAGGACATAGATTAACATTGGACCTTGTGGGAAAATATTCAAATGCCTTCTTCTCAGAAACTACAAATATGATTAAAGCCAAACTGTACATGAATGTTCATTAGATGGTCCTCTACAAACTGTACGTTTTTTGTTCCGGCATGAAATTCAAAATGGCGGCTACGGCAGGACTTAGTTTAACATTGGACCCTATGGGAAAAATGTTTCAAAACGCTTCTTCTCTGAAACCACTTGGATAATTGAAATCAAACTGCCCAGGAATGATCATCGGAAGGTCCTCTACAAGGTGTGTGTTTTTTATGCCGATCGGAAATCCAAGATGGCCACCACCGCAGGACATAGATTAACATTGGACCCTATGGGAAAATGTTCAAATGCCTTCTTCTCAGAAACTACAAATATGATTAAAGCCAAACTGTACATGAATGTTCATTGGATGGTCCTCTACAATCTTAAGGTTTTTTGTTCCGATATGAAATTCAAAATGGCGGCTACGGCAGGACTTAGTTTAACATTGGACCCTATGGAAAAAATGTTTCAAAATGCTTCTTCTCTGAAACCACTTGGACAGTTGAAACCAAACTGCCCAGGAATGATCATTGGAAGGTCCTCTACAAATTTTCTGTTTTTTATGCCGATCGGAAATCCAAGATGGCCGCCGCCGCAGGACATAGATTAACATTGGACCTTATGGGAAAATATTCAAATGCCTTCTTCTCAGAAACTACAAATATTATTAAAGCCAAACTGTACATGAATGTTCATTAGATGGTCCTCTACAAACTGTACGTTTTTTGTTCCGGTATGAAATTCAAAATGGCGGCTACGGCAGGACTTAGTTTAACATTGGACCCTATGGGAAAAATGTTTCAAAACGCTTCTTCTCTGACACCACTTGGATAATTGAAACCAAACTGCCCAGGAATGATCATCGGAAGGTCCTCTACAAGGTGTGTGTTTTTTATGCCGATCGGAAATCCAAGATGGCCACCACCGCAGGACATAGATTAACATTGGACCCTATGGGAAAATGTTCAAATGCCTTCTTCTCAGAAACTACAAATATTATTAAAGCCAAACTGTACATGAATGTTCATTGGATGGTCCTCTACAAACTTTATGTTTTTTGTTCCGATAAGAAATTCAAAATGGCGGCTACGGCAGGACTTAGTTTAACATTGGACCCTATGGGAAAAATGTTTCAAAACACTTCTTCTCTGAAACCACTTGGATAATTGAAACCAAACTGCCCAGGAATGATCATTGGAAGGTCCTCTACAAGGTGTGTGTTTTTTATGCCGATCGGAAATCCAAGATGGCCACCACTGCAGGACATAGATTAACATTGGACCCTATGGGAAAATGTTCAAATGCCTTCTTCTCAGAAACTACAAATATGGTTAAAGCCAAACTGTACATGAATGTTCATTGGATGGTCCTCTACAAACTTTATGTTTTTTGTTCCGATAAGAAATTCAAAATGGCGGCTACGGCAGGACTTAGTTTAGCATTGGACCCTATGGGAAAAATGTTTCAAAACGCTTCTTCTCTGAAACCACTTGGATCATTGAAACCAAACTGCCCAGGAATGATCATTGGAAGGTCCTCTACAAAGTTTCTGTTTTTTTATGCCGATCGAAAATTCAAGATGGCCACCACCGCAGGACATAGATTAACATTGGACCCTATGGGAAAATGTTCAAATGCCTTCTTCTCAGAAACTACAAATATGATTAAAGCCAAACTGTACATGAATGTTCATTGGATGGTCCTCTACAATCTTAAGGTTTTTTGTTCCGATATGAAATTCAAAATGGCGGCTACGGCAGGACTTAGTTTAACATTGAACCCTATGGGAAAAATGTTTCAAAACGCTTCTCTGAAACCACTTGGATAATTGAAACCAAACTGCCCAGGAATGATCATTGGAAGGTCCTCTACAAGTTGTGTGTTTTTTATGCTGATCGGAAATCCAAGATGGCAACCACCACAGGACATAGATTAACATTGGACCCTATGGGAAAATGTTCAAATGCCTTCTTCTCAGAAACTACAAATATGATTAAAGCCAAACTGTACATGAATGTTCATTGGATGGTCCTCTACAAACTTTACATTTTTTGTTCTGATATGAAATTCAAAATGGCGGCTACGGCAGGACTTAGTTTAACATTGGACCCTATGGGAAAAATGTTTCAAAATGCTTCTTCTCTGAAACCACTTGGACAGTTGAAACCAAACTGCCCAGGAATGATCATTGGAAGGTCCTCTGTTTTTTATGCCGATCGGAAATCCAAGATGGCTGCCACCACAGGTCATAGTATTAACACAGAACCATATGGGGAAAATACAGAAATATATTCTTCTCTGAAGCTATTGCACTGATTGAACCTAAACTGTGCATCAATCATTGGAAGATCCTTTACAAACTTTGTGTTTTTTATGTTGATCGTAATTCCAAGATGACTACCACTGCAGGACATAGTTTTTACATAGGACCAATTGTTTTTTTTTATTACCAGGTGAACGATACAGGCTCTTGAGAGCCTCTGGTTTAACCTGTCTTTTCCAATCAAATAAGAAGTTGATCCCAGCAGCATTTGGTATAGACAGGTTTTACTGTAGTGATAAAATGAAATGATGTTCACTGAAATATAATATAAGAGGTGTTATCTTGTAGCATTCAAGCTAAGCAAGATTAAAATCTATGAAACTACATGTGATGTTTTGGTGTACAGATTCTAGTAGAATAAGTGCACATACCTATTTATTCATGGATATTTCCTATTTTGCTGAGATATTATGAGATCTACTTTATTTATATGAATTACTTGTAAGATTACTTCACCTGTATTTTGATTTCAGGGGGCCATCATGGTCGTGATTATATGATACTTGGATTTATAACTACCTATGCAATCTGTGGCTATCACCACTAACGTTCGAATTCCACTCAGGTGAGGTGTACTCAATGCAACATTATGTGATAAAGTTTGTCTGACTTGCAGCAGGTCAGTGGTTATCTCTGGGTACTCCAGTTTCCCCCACAAATAAAACTGACAGACACGATATAGCTGAAATATTTTTGAAAGTGGTGTTAAACACTATAACCCTAACCCTATTTTGATTTCTTGTTGATAACCCCCATCTTGATGTGGGAAATGAATTTCTTTACACGAAAAATAACATGAAAACGATAAAGATACCCAGATGTAGTGTTAATCAACAGAAGTAAATAGTACTGCCCAGACTGTCGACTAGTAACATTTTCACATTCATTTTAAGGTATAAGTTATGCTCATTGTTGAAGACCTTGCTGTGACTGTGAAATGAATAAATAAAAGCACACTAAGTTGAAAGTATAAATTTGAATAGTCTCGTGTTCTTTTACACCCATATCTTTTTTTTTTTTTTTTTTTTTTTTTAATAATTATCAGATATTTGCTTTCTTGACAACTTATCCCCATGCAGTATGAAATCAACTATATATCAATAGGTGGGTTATTCATTTATACATGTATGTTGACATGTTCATGTTGAAAAAATCTGATATACTCTCCATAAACATGATATATTTTTGTGATCAACAATAATGATAAAACAGTAGATTTAGCATAGCACTCATCAGTTGGTAACATTATGTAAATGATCTGATAAAATTGATATTAACCATGAGGTACTGTAATAGGAACCAGGTTTATTGTGGACTCGAGGAGTTGTTGAGTACCAGCTTTATTGTGAACTCCAGGAGTTATTGAGAACCAGCTTTATTGTAGACTCCAGGAGTTATTGGGCAACAGTTTTGTTATGGAATTAAGGAGTTGTTGGGTACCAGTTTTATTGTGGACTCAAGGAGTTGTTGGGTACCAGTTTTATTGTGGACTCGAGGAGTTGTTGGGTACCAATTTTATTGTGGACTCCAGGAGTTATTGGGCAACAGTTTTGTTATGGAATTAAGGAGTTGTTGGGTACCAGTTTTATTGTGGACTCAAGGAGTTGTTGGGTACCAGTTTTATTGTGGACTCAAGGAGTTGTTGGGTACCAGTTTTATTGTGGACTCAAGGAGTTATTGGGAACCAGTTTTATTGCTAGACTCGAGGAATTATTGGGAACCAGTTTTAT
Organism: Bathymodiolus septemdierum; assembly: GCA_963383655.1. Taxonomy (NCBI): domain Eukaryota; kingdom Metazoa; phylum Mollusca; class Bivalvia; order Mytilida; family Modiolidae; genus Bathymodiolus; species Bathymodiolus septemdierum. Next base: position 53,932,967 of record OY726520.1, on the reverse strand, counting down.
TGTAGACTAGAGGAGTTATTGGAAACCAGTTTTATTGTAGACTCAAGGAGTTATTGGAAACCAGTTTTATTGTAGACTCAAGGAGTTATTGGGAACCAGTTTTATTGTGGACTCGAGGAGTTATTGGGTAACAGTTTTATAGTACTGCAATGTCTATGTCTGTAAAAAAAACTCCTTAGAGCTTATGTTTATTGTTTGTTACTTATCTGCCTACAAATAACAAAAATTCTATTTGTATTGATGAAAAGTTAAACTTCAGACATTACAATGCATAATTGCTGTTATATACAAACTATGTCTGATATTTGATCTTACTAAGATTAAATATACATTATTTTTAGGGAAAAATTCCAGGTGTTTTGCAAGACGTCAGTCAAATTTGATTGACTTTAGTATTATTTTATTCACGTATTGATTAAAATATGAGTTGAATTAAGACATTTTATCAGATTATTTAGAGTTATCTCCCATTAGTTGATCATAAATTCACAGCATCTTACTGTTGATTTGATCAAATTGCACTATAATTGAAGTTTAAATGTTCATTAGGTAAAAAAAGTTACTTTTTTGACATATTTTTACAGTTGTTTCCAATATGGAGAGTAAAGACACTGAACTCATGGAAAAAAATGTAAACTGTATGTAAATATTTTGATGTTTTATATAAATCTTGTTGAAAACTATTTTGAACAGATATATCATGTTTGGGAGGGGTATTTGCGAAAAATACCCGTCTAGAGACGAAACATTTCCCAAGCCGAAAGGCAAGGCAAATTTAGTCTCAAGACTGGTATTTTTCGCAATTACCCCTCCCAATATGATATATCTGTTTAATTACACTGAATATTATTTAGAACACTGGCTAAATAAATATTATAATACCCTTTGTTTGTCGTTTTCAGGAATATTCTGATTTTATTGGGTTTTTTTCAGGAATGTTTTAACTTGTTATAAACCTTTTGAATTTTTTTTATTTTTGTTATTTTTTTATGGGTATTCCGAATGAATTTGGCAGTTTGAGGCACGCGAGGGTAAAAAAGTGAAATATGCTTACATCGGAACACTTCCGGGTTTCAAATTTGATTAATCACGTTACCTTACGTATAAAGGTAAAGAAGAAATATTCCGAATGAATTTAGCGATTTGAGGCACGCGAGAGTAAAAAATTGAAATACTTTTTCGCAAATACCACGGCACCGGAGGAAAAAAGTTAAATTCTCATGCAAATACCCTGGTAGCGGTAAAAATGAACGAAATTAATCCTAAATATGAAAATACATGAAAAATACACTGGCTATTAACCAATCAAAATCCAGGATTCTTATATAAGGTGTAATTAATTGATCAATATGTGCATATTTATTTTTTTTAAGCCCAAAATGCAGCTTTAGTTAACCTGGCCAAATGACGTGAACTTTTGTCATCAGGTGACATCTGTCAGCATTAGCTTATCACAAGTGTTGGTACAAGTCCCTTTCAAATGAATAATCCCTTTTAATAAATTGTTGCTATGAAAGTTGAAATCTTGACTGACCACCTGTATTTACTATCCACATGTTGTCAGTAAAGATGTGTTGTTAATGAAGATAGATGGTCAGTCAAGATTTCAACTTTCATAGCAACAATTTATATCAATGGATTATTAGAAATAAGAAAGAGACTTGTAGTAAAAACTAACTTATCACATCTTTTCTAGAAACCACTTATACTTGAATGAGGTGGTCCCTTTCAGAAATATATTCTACAGCTCCACCCTTGATCGAAGATGGCTGCCATTGATACAATTAGAAATTTCTCAAAATGACAGAAATTATTTAAAACTAGTAACATGGTAATACATTGTTATCCCCTCGCCAACGAAGTTGCGAAGGGATATAGTAATGCTACCGTCCTTCCGTAACATCCTTGTGAACACTCTAGAATAAACATCCTTCAATGGATTTTGACCAACCTTGGTACATACTTAGTCCTTAAGAGAATCTGGAACCCTATTGATTTTCAAGGTCAAAGGTCAAGGGGTCAAATTTTTGAGACAATGCAGTATGTCATCGCAAATTCTCCTACATGATTAATCAGAAGTTCATGAAACTTTGTTCATTGCAAGATCCTAATGTGAAGATGTGCACATTAGTAGGATATCCCAGTCCATTGAGGTTTACCCCTGTTATGCTTTTTTGGGTTTAGAAATTTTAAGACAATTCACCATGTGCTTGTCATCACAACTCCTCCCACATGCTTAATGAGATGTTTGTGAAACTTAGTATATTGCAAGATCCTAATATGAAGATGTACACATTAGTACCATATCCCGGTCCATTGAGTTTTTCTAGAGTTATGCCCAAAACTGTGTACTTGTATATCCTTAGATTCTAATGTGCAGTTATGTGCATTCAAACATAGAAATTCACCATTTGAACTTTTCTTCACGAAATATGGTTTTGATATTGGACTGATGGGTCTTCACGAAATATTGTTATTTTCAAGGTCATAGGTCAAAGGTCAAGGTTACCGGGTCAAATTTTTAGGTGAGGGTATATGCCACGCTTTGTGTTGCCCTTGTTTATCATGTTTTCTGGGTTTTTTCTATGATGTTTGTTCTTTTGCTGATTTTTGCCAATAAAGAAAAAAAGCCAATCATCAAATTATCCTCTTTTCTTTCAAAAAATATTTTGAATTTCATTTAGCCAATCTAAAAAATTGAAGAAAAATCAGACTATTTAAAAGGCATTGACAATAATGCCTACCTTGTTTATGAAATTATCTCCCTTGCTTATCATTAAAACTAAACTATGAAAATTGCCTCCCTTGCTTATAATTAGAACTAAAATATGAAAATTATCTCCCTTGTTTTTTATTGCTATTTTATAAATTGTACAATTTTTCATTTATTTTATTGGGCAATATTTTTATATGTAATACACAACAAGTAAAAATTTTGTTTAAAATAAGATATCTGGTTTTCATCATACCAGGTAGAAAGTGTAAAAACAAACTTAAAGAATGCTATTTATATTTTTAGTTTGTTGTCTTACAGAATATCTTTATACTTATATCTTAAGTCAACAGGTGAGTGATTTCAACCTCCATGAAGCCTCTGATAATAATGTATTACATATGAATACTGATACTATTAGTACCGTACCTTGTAAACTTATTCATGACAAAAATATAGTTTAAGCACAAATCATTTGGTCTATCTGATTGGAGAGGCTGTCGTGGTCGTGATTGTATGGTAGTTGGATTTACAACTACCAATGCAATCAGTTCCAATCACCACTAATGTTGTGAGTTCGAATCCTGCTCATGGTGAGGTGTACACGATACAACATTATGTGATAAAGTTTGTCAGTGACTTTCGGCAGTTCATTGGTTTTCCCAGGGTACTATGGTTTCCCCCACCAATAAAACTGACCACCACGTATATAACTGAAATGTTGTTGAAAGTGGTGTTAAACACCATAAACCAAACCAAATCAACAAACTATGGCTTAATATATTTTTTTTTCTATCTATTTCAGATTTCAATGTGGAATATTAATCTAATTGCATTGGAACTTTCTGTACCAACAGATGGGTAAGTATCACATTCTTACGGTGTCCTATTAAATAGTCCAGGTACCTTTATATTTAGTGAAAGTGTTAAAAGATTGGTGTTGGGTGTTTTTCTTTAATCAGTCAGAATTATTTAACACTGTTATGTCATGTAATGAATTACCACCAAATTTGTTAAAGAATCGCTTACATATGATCAAAGAATTATTACGTTTGGAATTTTAATTTAAAGGAATATTATTTATATTCTTATTTCATTACAATGATAATTCAAGTTTTTATTGGCTAATTATGTCATGTTTATCAAAAGATGTGATTTATATTATAGATCAATTTTTATTTTAAATTAATATTTTTATATTTTAAATTGAAAAAAAAATGTTTTATTGTTCATGTTTTTTCCTCACATTCTGTGAATCTTATCAAAGAATTAAAATCAAATAAAATGTTTAATTGGATAGGTACTTTGGAGAAAGTTCAAAGGTCAAATAGGGGTCAGATTAATAATAGAAAATTTCTATAACATTTCTGTCATACAATTATTATTAAATTTGACTAAAATTTATAATACATTGTAACCTGTCTAAACCGAACCCTGAGTAAACCGAAATCCTGTATAAACCAAACTTTAAATATATCCATTTATACCGAACACAAAAGTGATCATATGGTAGTTGGATTTACAAGTACCTATGTAATCAGTGCCTGTTACTACTAAAGTTGTGAGTTCGAACCCCGTTCATGACAAGGTGTACTTGATGAAATATAATGTGATAAAGTTTGTCAGTGATTTGCGACAGGTCAGTGGTTTTCTCCGGGTACTCTGGTTTCCTCCACTAATAAAACTGACTGCTACAATATAACTGAAATATTGTTGAAAGTGGTGTTAAACACCATAACCCTAACCCTGAATAAACCGAAATCATGTATAGACCAAACTTTAAATACTTACATATTCCGAACTCTTATTTTAAGGAGAGGATTAGAAAGTCATTTAGGAAGATAATTTCTGGTTTAAGATGGAATGAGTACCGCCATATGGTACAGCAAAAGTAGACAATTAACATTGTATTAAAAAGACAATATAATATTTTGTTGCTATTCCATATTAGCTATACATTAAAATTAGCTTTGTTATATTATCTTCAAACTCCTTATAATTGATATCACTGATAACTGTGATGGCCAAAATTGCTTAAAATAGAAATGCCTTCATATAACCAGAATGGCCTGAAACTTAACTGTGATATTTTATAATATTATACAATTAATGACTTTTAATGAGGTGGATACAAAGATTTATTAACCCAGGAACATTATATTTACCGAGGCCATCTGATCGAGGTAAATATATTATTCTTGGGTTAATAAATCCTGGTATCCATCGAATTGAAAGTCATTAATTGTTTTATTATATGACACATTTCATATGTTGCTTTTACCCTTAAAATAAGCTTTTATCACAACGTTTTCTTTGGTTTCATATGGTGCAAAACATTGGAATGTTATATTCACTGCACGTTACACGTTACGTCGCGTGAGGTGATTATAGCGTTTTATCAAAGAAGGTTACTAGGGATGTCAGCCAATCAGAAAAGACATTATCTTAAGTCATATAATAATGTCAATTATTCAAAATATGCAGACATTTTCTGAAGAAATGAGGAGGGAGGGCGTGTTTTTTTATGTTTTATTCATCAGTTAGCACTTTCATCTGAGTTAAATGTAACTTGCAATGAAGACACACAAAGGGAACTATTAATCCACATAAAGATTGATATTATGTCTTGGTATTACAGTTTAGATCAGTTATTGAAATGTTGTATGTCCCCATATTTTGGTTTAAGATTGGCTTCAAAATTCTTAAAATAATTAATTTCAATTTCAAATACCAATAACATTTTTCACCAATTTCATGCTTCACTTTTCAAAGAGATCGGTTTTAACAATTGAAATTTAAATCCTGTATTTAAATACTTCAATATTGACTTAACCGATACTGTTTGTTTACGGATCTTTTAGTAAATATTATATAGATTGTTAAATACACCTAATCAATATTGTATATCCATTTATGCTTGATTAATTGCACTGTTTGTTTTAAAATCCACTTTCGTGTGGATTAAATACTCAACACCTTAGAGGATTAACATACTTATCTCCTACGTAAAAGAACTACTGAAGAGGGGATTTGTTCCAGCTTTTTATAAGTGTTGATTAATCATGTGGCGGCTTATTACAAATAAATCATTATAATTTTCACTTAGAAATCTCATTATGACACCTTTAGATATGTGTGCCTGTGGCATATGATAAGGAAACCATTCATAAATCTTTACAATTTTCACTTTTAACTGTTCCTACAACATCTTTAGGTTTGTGTTGCAGAACTGTTCTTATGACATCTTTAGGTTTGTGTTACAGAACTGTTCTTATGACATCTTTAGGTTTGTGTTACAGAACTGTTCCTACAACATCTTTAGGTTTGTGTTACAGAACTGTTCTTATGACATCTTTAGGGTTGTGTTACAGAACTGTTCCTACAACATCTTTAGGTTTGTGTTACAGAACTGTTCTTATGACATCTTTAGGTTTGTGTTACAGAACTGTTCTTATGACATCTTTAGGTTTGTGTTACAGAACTGTTCCTACAACATCTTTAGGTTTGTGTTACAGAACTGTTCCTACAACATCTTTAGGTTTGTGTTACAGAACTGTTCTTATGACATCTTTAGGGTTGTGTTACAGAACTGTTCCTACAACATCTTTAGGTTTGTGTTACAGAACTGTTCCTACAACATCTTTAGGTTTGTGTTACAGAACTGTTCTTATGACATCTTTAGGTTTGTGTTACAGAACTGTTCTTATGACATCTTTAGGTTTGTGTTACAGAACTGTTCTTATGACATCTTTAGGGTTGTGTTACAGAACTGTTCCTACAACATCTTTAGGTTTGTGTTACAGAACTGTTCTTATGACATCTTTAGGTTTGTGTTACAGAACTGTTCTTATGACATCTTTAGGTTTGTGTTACAGAACTGTTCCTACAACATCTTTAGGTTTGTGTTACAGAACTGTTCCTACAACATCTTTAGGTTTGTGTTACAGAACTGTTCTTATGAAATCTTTAGGTTTGTGTTACAGAACTGTTCTTATGACATCTTTAGGTTTGTGTTACAGAACTGTTCCTACAACATCTTTAGGTTTGTGTTACAGAACTGTTCTTATGACATCTTTAGGTTTGTGTTACAGAACTGTTCCTACAACATCTTTAGGCTTGTGTTACAGAACTGTTCCTACAACATCTTTAGGTTTGTGTTACAGAACTGTTCTTATGACATCTTTAGGTTTGTGTTACAGAACTGTTCTTATGACATCTTTAGGTTTGTGTTACAGAACTGTTCCTACAACATCTTTAGGTTTGTGTTACAGAACTGTTCTTATGACATCTTTAGGTTTGTGTTACAGAACTGTTCCTACAACATCTTTAGGTTTGTGTTACAGAACTGTTCCTACAACATCTTTAGGTTTGTGTTACAGAACTGTTCTTATGACATCTTTAGGTTTGTGTTACAGAACTGTTCTTATGACATCTTTAGGTTTGTGTTACAGAACTGTTCTTATGACATCTTTAGGTTTGTGTTACAGAACTGTTCTTATGACATCTTTAGGTTTGTGTTACAGAACTGTTCCTACAACATCTTTAGGTTTGTGTTACAGAACTGTTCTTATGACATCGTTAGGTTTGTGTTACAGAACTGTTCCTGCAACATCTTTAGGTTTGTGTTACAGAACTGTTCTTATGACATCTTTAGGTTTGTGTTACAGAACTGTTCCTACAACATCTTTAGGTTTGTGTTACAGAACTGTTCTTATGACATCTTTAGGTTTGTGTTACAGAACTGTTCTTATGACATCTTTAGGTTTGTGTTACAGAACTGTTCTTATGACATCTGTAGGTTTGTGTTACAGAACTGTTCCTACAACATCTTTAGGTTTGTGTTACAGAACTGTTCTTATGACATCTTTAGGTTTGTGTTACAGAACTGTTCCTACAACATCTTTAGGTTTATGTTACAGAACTGTTCTTATGACATCTTTAGGTTTGTGTTACAGAACTGTTCTTATGACATCTTTAGGGTTGTGTTGCAGAACTGTTCCTACAACATCTTTAGGTTTGTGTTACAGAACTGTTCTTATGAAATCTTTAGGTTTGTGTTACAGAACTGTTCTTATGACATCTTTAGGTTTGTGTTACAGAACTGTTCTTATGACATTTTTAGGTTTGTGTTACAGAACTGTTCTTATGACATCTTTAGGTTTGTGTTACATAACTGTTCTTATGACATCTTTAGGTTTGTGTTACAGAACTGTTCTTATGACATCTTTAGGTTTGTGTTACAGAACTGTTCTTATGACATCTTTAGGTTTGTGTTACAGAACTGTTCTTATGACATCTTTAGGTTTGTGTTACAGAACTGTTCCTACAACATCTTTAGGTTTGTGTTACAGAACTGTTCTTATGACATCTTTAGGGTTGTGTTACAGAACTGTTCCTACAACATCTTTAGGTTTGTGTTACAGAACTGTTCTTATGACATCTTTAGGTTTGTGTTACAGAACTGTTCTTATGACATCTTTAGGTTTGGGTTGCAGAACTGTTCCTACAACATCTTTAGGTTTGTGTTACAGAACTGTTCTTATGACATCGTTAGGTTTGTGTTACAGAACTGTTCCTGCAACATCTTTAGGTTTGTGTTACAGAACTGTTCTTATGACATCTTTAGGTTTGTGTTACAGAACTGTTCCTACAACATCTTTAGGTTTGTGTTACAGAACTGTTCTTATGACATCTTTAGGTTTGTGTTACAGAACTGTTCTTATGACATCTTTAGGTTTGTGTTACAGAACTGTTCTTATGACATCTGTAGGTTTGTGTTACAGAACTGTTCCTACAACATCTTTAGGTTTGTGTTACAGAACTGTTCTTATGACATCTTTAGGTTTGTGTTACAGAACTGTTCCTACAACATCTTTAGGTTTGTGTTACAGAACTGTTCTTATGACATCTTTAGGTTTGTGTTACAGAACTGTTCTTATGACATCTTTAGGGTTGTGTTGCAGAACTGTTCCTACAACATCTTTAGGTTTGTGTTACAGAACTGTTCTTATGAAATCTTTAGGTTTGTGTTACAGAACTGTTCTTATGACATCTTTAGGTTTGTGTTACAGAACTGTTCTTATGACATTTTTAGGTTTGTGTTACAGAACTGTTCTTATGACATCTTTAGGTTTGTGTTACAGAACTGTTCTTATGACATCTTTAGGTTTGTGTTACAGAACTGTTCTTATGACATCTTTAGGTTTGTGTTACAGAACTGTTCTTATGACATCTTTAGGTTTGTGTTACAGAACTGTTCTTATGACATCTTTAGGTTTGTGTTACAGAACTGTTGTTATGACATCTTTAGGTTTGTGTTACAGAACTGTCTTATGACATCTTTAGGTTTGTGTTACAGAACTGTTCCTACAACATCTTTAGGTTTGTGTTACAGAACTGTTCCTACAACATCTTTAGGTTTGTGTTGCAGAACTGTTCTTATGACATCTTTAGGTTTGTGTTACAGAACAGTTCCTACAACATCTTTAGGTTTGTGTTGCAGGACTGTTCCTACAACATCTTTAGGTTTGTGTTACAGAACTGTTCCTGCAACATCTTTAGGTTTGTGTTACAGAACTGTTCTTATGACATCTTTAGGTTTGTGTTACAGAACTTTTCCTACAACATCTTTAGGTTTGTGTTACAGAACTGTTCTTATGACATCTGTAGGTTTGTGTTACAGAACTGTTCCTACAACATCTTTAGGTTTGTGTTACAGAACTGTTCTTATGACATCTTTAGGTTTGTGTTACAGAAATGTTCTTATGACATCTTTAGGTTTGTGTTACAGAACTGATCCTGCAACATCTTTAGGTTTGTGTTACAGAACTGTTCTTATGACATCTTTAGGGTTGTGTTACAGAACTGTTCTTATGACATCTTTAGGTTTGTGTTACAGAACTGTTCTTATGACATCTTTAGGTTTGTGTTACAGAACTGTTCTTATGACATCTTTAGGTTTGTGTTACAGAACTGTTCTTATGACATCTTTAGGTTTGTGTTGCAGAACTGTTCCTACAACATCTTTAGGTTTGTGTTACAGAACTGTTCTTATGACATCGTTAGGTTTGTGTTACAGAACTGTTCCTGCAACATCTTTAGGTTTGTGTTACAGAACTGTTCTTATGACATCTTTAGGTTTGTGTTACAGAACTGTTCCTACAACATCTTTAGGTTTGTGTTACAGAACTGTTCTTATGACATCTTTAGGTTTGTGTTACAGAACTGTTCTTATGACATCTTTAGGTTTGTGTTACAGAACTGTTCTTATGACATCTATAGGTTTGTGTTACAGAACTGTTCCTACAACATCTTTAGGTTTGTGTTACAGAACTGTTCTTATGACATCTTTAGGTTTGTGTTACAGAACTATTCTTATGACATCTTTAGGGTTGTGTTGCAGAACTGTTCCTACAACATCTTTAGGTTTGTGTTACAGAACTGTTCTTATGACATCTTTAGGTTTGTGTTACAGAACTGTTCTTATGACATCTTTAGGTTTGTGTTACAGAACTGTTCTTATGACATTTTTAGGTTTGTGTTACAGAACTGTTCTTATGACATCTTTAGGTTTGTGTTACAGAACTGTTCTTATGACATCTTTAGGTTTGTGTTACAGAACTGTTCTTATGACATCTTTAGGTTTGTGTTACAGAACTGTTCTTATGACATCTTTAGGTTTGTGTTACAGAACTGTTCTTATGACATCTTTAGGTTTGTGTTACAGAACTGTTGTTATGACATCTTTAGGTTTGTGTTACAGAACTGTTGTTATGACATCTTTAGGTTTGTGTTACAGAACTGTCTTATGACATCTTTAGGTTTGTGTTACAGAACTGTTCTTATGACATCTTTAGGTTTGTGTTACAGAACTGTTCTTATGACATCTGTAGGTTTGTGTTACAGAACTGTTCCTACAACATCTTTAGGTTTGTGTTACAGAACTGTTCTTATGACATCTTTAGGTTTGTGTTACAGAACTGTTCCTACAACATCTTTAGGTTTGTGTTACAAAACTGTTCTTATGACATCTTTAGGTTTGTGTTACAGAACTGTTCTTATGACATCTTTAGGTTTGTGTTACAGAACTGTTCTTATGACATCTTTAGGTTTGTGTTACAGAACTGTTCCTACAACATCTTTAGGTTTGTGTTACAGAACTGTTCCTTCAACATCTTTAGGTTTGTGTTACAGAACTGTTCTTATGACATCTTTAGGGTTGTGTTACAGAACTGTTGTTATGACATCTTTAGGTTTGTGTTACAGAACTGTTCTTATGACATCTGTAGGTTTGTGTTACAGAACTGTTCCTACAACATCTTTAGGTTTGTGTTACAGAACTGTTCTTATGACATCTTTAGGTTTGTGTTACAGAACTGTTCCTACAACATCTTTAGGTTTGTGTTACAGAACTGTTCCTACAACATCTTTAGGTTTGTGTTACAGAACTGTTCCTACAACATCTTTAGGTTTGTGTTACAGAACTGTTCTTATGACATCTTTAGGTTTGTGTTACAGAACTGTTCCTGCAACATCTTTAGGTTTGTGTTACAGAACTGTTCTTATGACATCTTTAGGTTTGTGTTACAGAACTGTTCCTACAACATCTTTAGGTTTGTGTTACAGAACTGTTCTTATGACATCTTTAGGTTTGTGTTACAGAACTGTTCCTACAACAGCTTTAGGTTTGTGTTACAGAACTGTTCCTACAACATCTTTAGGTTTGTGTTACAGAACTGTTCTTATGACATCTTTAGGTTTGTGTTGCAGAACTGTTCCTACAACATCTTTAGGTTTGTGTTACAGAACTGTTCTTATGACATCTTTAGGTTTGTGTTACAGAACTGTTCTTATGACATCTTTAGGTTTGTGTTACAGAACTGTTCTTATGACATCTTTAGGTTTGTGTTACAGAACTGTTCTTATGACATCTTTAGGTTTGTGTTGCAGAACTGTTCCTACATCTTTAGGTTTGTGTTACAGAACTGTTCTTATGACATCTTTAGGTTTGTGTTACATAACTGTTCTTATGACATCTTTAGGGTTTTGTTACAGAACTGTTCCTACAACATCTTTAGGTTTGTGTTACAGAACTGTTCTTATGACATCTTTAGGTTTGTGTTACAGAACTGTTCCTACAACATCTTTAGGTTTGTGTTACAGAACTGTTCTTATGACATCTTTAGGTTTGTGTTACAGAACTGTTCTTATGACATCTTTAGGGTTGTGTTGCAGAACTGTTCCTACAAAATCTTTAGGTTTGTGTTACAGAACTGTTCTTATGACATCTTTAGGTTTGTGTTACAGAACTGTTCTTATGACATCTTTAGGTTTGTGTTACAGAACTGTTCTTATGACATCTTTAGGTTTGTGTTACAGAACTGTTCTTATGACATCTTTAGGTTTGTGTTACAGAACTGTTCTTATGACATCTTTAGGTTTGTGTTACAGAACTGTTGTTATGACATCTTTAGGTTTGTGTTACAGAACTGTCTTATGACATCTTTAGGTTTGTGTTACAGAACTGTTCCTACAACATCTTTAGGTTTGTGTTACAGAACTGTTCCTACAACATCTTTAGGTTTGTGTTGCAGAACTGTTCTTATGACATCTTTAGGTTTGTGTTACAGAACAGTTCCTACAACATCTTTAGGTTTGTGTTGCAGGACTGTTCCTACAACATCTTTAGGTTTGTGTTACAGAACTGTTCCTGCAACATCTTTAGGTTTGTGTTACAGAACTGTTCTTATGACATCTTTAGGTTTGTGTTACAGAACTTTTCCTACAACATCTTTAGGTTTGTGTTACAGAACTGTTCTTATGACATCTGTAGGTTTGTGTTACAGAACTGTTCCTACAACATCTTTAGGTTTGTGTTACAGAACTGTTCTTATGACATCTTTAGGTTTGTGTTACAGAAATGTTCTTATGACATCTTTAGGTTTGTGTTACAGAACTGATCCTGCAACATCTTTAGGTTTGTGTTACAGAACTGTTCTTATGACATCTTTAGGGTTGTGTTACAGAACTGTTCTTATGACATCTTTAGGTTTGTGTTACAGAACTGTTCTTATGACATCTTTAGGTTTGTGTTACAGAACTGTTCTTATGACATCTTTAGGTTTGTGTTACAGAACTGTTCTTATGACATCTTTAGGTTTGTGTTGCAGAACTGTTCCTACAACATCTTTAGGTTTGTGTTACAGAACTGTTCTTATGACATCGTTAGGTTTGTGTTACAGAACTGTTCCTGCAACATCTTTAGGTTTGTGTTACAGAACTGTTCTTATGACATCTTTAGGTTTGTGTTACAGAACTGTTCCTACAACATCTTTAGGTTTGTGTTACAGAACTGTTCTTATGACATCTTTAGGTTTGTGTTACAGAACTGTTCTTATGACATCTTTAGGTTTGTGTTACAGAACTGTTCTTATGACATCTATAGGTTTGTGTTACAGAACTGTTCCTACAACATCTTTAGGTTTGTGTTACAGAACTGTTCTTATGACATCTTTAGGTTTGTGTTACAGAACTATTCTTATGACATCTTTAGGGTTGTGTTGCAGAACTGTTCCTACAACATCTTTAGGTTTGTGTTACAGAACTGTTCTTATGACATCTTTAGGTTTGTGTTACAGAACTGTTCTTATGACATCTTTAGGTTTGTGTTACAGAACTGTTCTTATGACATTTTTAGGTTTGTGTTACAGAACTGTTCTTATGACATCTTTAGGTTTGTGTTACAGAACTGTTCTTATGACATCTTTAGGTTTGTGTTACAGAACTGTTCTTATGACATCTTTAGGTTTGTGTTACAGAACTGTTCTTATGACATCTTTAGGTTTGTGTTACAGAACTGTTCTTATGACATCTTTAGGTTTGTGTTACAGAACTGTTGTTATGACATCTTTAGGTTTGTGTTACAGAACTGTTGTTATGACATCTTTAGTTTTGTGTTACAGAACTGTCTTATGACATCTTTAGGTTTGTGTTACAGAACTGTTCTTATGACATCTTTAGGTTTGTGTTACAGAACTGTTCTTATGACATCTGTAGGTTTGTGTTACAGAACTGTTCCTACAACATCTTTAGGTTTGTGTTACAGAACTGTTCTTATGACATCTTTAGGTTTGTGTTACAGAACTGTTCCTACAACATCTTTAGGTTTGTGTTACAAAACTGTTCTTATGACATCTTTAGGTTTGTGTTACAGAACTGTTCTTATGACATCTTTAGGTTTGTGTTACAGAACTGTTCTTATGACATCTTTAGGTTTGTGTTACAGAACTGTTCCTACAACATCTTTAGGTTTGTGTTACAGAACTGTTCCTTCAACATCTTTAGGTTTGTGTTACAGAACTGTTCTTATGACATCTTTAGGGTTGTGTTACAGAACTGTTGTTATGACATCTTTAGGTTTGTGTTACAGAACTGTTCTTATGACATCTGTAGGTTTGTGTTACAGAACTGTTCCTACAACATCTTTAGGTTTGTGTTACAGAACTGTTCTTATGACATCTTTAGGTTTGTGTTACAGAACTGTTCCTACAACATCTTTAGGTTTGTGTTACAGAACTGTTCCTACAACATCTTTAGGTTTGTGTTACAGAACTGTTCCTACAACATCTTTAGGTTTGTGTTACAGAACTGTTCTTATGACATCTTTAGGTTTGTGTTACAGAACTGTTCCTGCAACATCTTTAGGTTTGTGTTACAGAACTGTTCTTATGACATCTTTAGGTTTGTGTTACAGAACTGTTCCTACAACATCTTTAGGTTTGTGTTACAGAACTGTTCTTATGACATCTTTAGGTTTGTGTTACAGAACTGTTCCTACAACAGCTTTAGGTTTGTGTTACAGAACTGTTCCTACAACATCTTTAGGTTTGTGTTACAGAACTGTTCTTATGACATCTTTAGGTTTGTGTTGCAGAACTGTTCCTACAACATCTTTAGGTTTGTGTTACAGAACTGTTCTTATGACATCTTTAGGTTTGTGTTACAGAACTGTTCTTATGACATCTTTAGGTTTGTGTTACAGAACTGTTCTTATGACATCTTTAGGTTTGTGTTACAGAACTGTTCTTATGACATCTTTAGGTTTGTGTTGCAGAACTGTTCCTACATCTTTAGGTTTGTGTTACAGAACTGTTCTTATGACATCTTTAGGTTTGTGTTACATAACTGTTCTTATGACATCTTTAGGGTTTTGTTACAGAACTGTTCCTACAACATCTTTAGGTTTGTGTTACAGAACTGTTCTTATGACATCTTTAGGTTTGTGTTACAGAACTGTTCCTACAACATCTTTAGGTTTGTGTTACAGAACTGTTCTTATGACATCTTTAGGTTTGTGTTACAGAACTGTTCTTATGACATCTTTAGGGTTGTGTTGCAGAACTGTTCCTACAAAATCTTTAGGTTTGTGTTACAGAACTGTTCTTATGACATCTTTAGGTTTGTGTTACAGAACTATTCTTATGACATCTTTAGGGTTGTGTTGCAGAACTGTTCCTACAACATCTTTAGGTTTGTGTTACAGAACTGTTCTTATGACATCTTTAGGTTTGTGTTACAGAACTGTTCTTATGACATCTTTAGGTTTGTGTTACAGAACTGTTCTTATGACATTTTTAGGTTTGTGTTACAGAACTGTTCTTATGACATCTTTAGGTTTGTGTTACAGAACTGTTCTTATGACATCTTTAGGTTTGTGTTACAGAACTGTTCTTATGACATCTTTAGGTTTGTGTTACAGAACTGTTCTTATGACATCTTTAGGTTTGTGTTACAGAACTGTTCTTATGACATCTTTAGGTTTGTGTTACAGAACTGTTGTTATGACATCTTTAGGTTTGTGTTACAGAACTGTTGTTATGACATCTTTAGGTTTGTGTTACAGAACTGTCTTATGACATCTTTAGGTTTGTGTTACAGAACTGTTCTTATGACATCTTTAGGTTTGTGTTACAGAACTGTTCTTATGACATCTGTAGGTTTGTGTTACAGAACTGTTCCTACAACATCTTTAGGTTTGTGTTACAGAACTGTTCTTATGACATCTTTAGGTTTGTGTTACAGAACTGTTCCTACAACATCTTTAGGTTTGTGTTACAAAACTGTTCTTATGACATCTTTAGGTTTGTGTTACAGAACTGTTCTTATGACATCTTTAGGTTTGTGTTACAGAACTGTTCTTATGACATCTTTAGGTTTGTGTTACAGAACTGTTCCTACAACATCTTTAGGTTTGTGTTACAGAACTGTTCCTTCAACATCTTTAGGTTTGTGTTACAGAACTGTTCTTATGACATCTTTAGGGTTGTGTTACAGAACTGTTGTTATGACATCTTTAGGTTTGTGTTACAGAACTGTTCTTATGACATCTGTAGGTTTGTGTTACAGAACTGTTCCTACAACATCTTTAGGTTTGTGTTACAGAACTGTTCTTATGACATCTTTAGGTTTGTGTTACAGAACTGTTCCTACAACATCTTTAGGTTTGTGTTACAGAACTGTTCCTACAACATCTTTAGGTTTGTGTTACAGAACTGTTCCTACAACATCTTTAGGTTTGTGTTACAGAACTGTTCTTATGACATCTTTAGGTTTGTGTTACAGAACTGTTCCTGCAACATCTTTAGGTTTGTGTTACAGAACTGTTCTTATGACATCTTTAGGTTTGTGTTACAGAACTGTTCCTACAACATCTTTAGGTTTGTGTTACAGAACTGTTCTTATGACATCTTTAGGTTTGTGTTACAGAACTGTTCCTACAACAGCTTTAGGTTTGTGTTACAGAACTGTTCCTACAACATCTTTAGGTTTGTGTTACAGAACTGTTCTTATGACATCTTTAGGTTTGTGTTGCAGAACTGTTCCTACAACATCTTTAGGTTTGTGTTACAGAACTGTTCTTATGACATCTTTAGGTTTGTGTTACAGAACTGTTCTTATGACATCTTTAGGTTTGTGTTACAGAACTGTTCTTATGACATCTTTAGGTTTGTGTTACAGAACTGTTCTTATGACATCTTTAGGTTTGTGTTGCAGAACTGTTCCTACATCTTTAGGTTTGTGTTACAGAACTGTTCTTATGACATCTTTAGGTTTGTGTTACATAACTGTTCTTATGACATCTTTAGGGTTTTGTTACAGAACTGTTCCTACAACATCTTTAGGTTTGTGTTACAGAACTGTTCTTATGACATCTTTAGGTTTGTGTTACAGAACTGTTCCTACAACATCTTTAGGTTTGTGTTACAGAACTGTTCTTATGACATCTTTAGGTTTGTGTTACAGAACTGTTCTTATGACATCTTTAGGGTTGTGTTGCAGAACTGTTCCTACAAAATCTTTAGGTTTGTGTTACAGAACTGTTCTTATGACATCTTTAGGTTTGTGTTACAGAACTGTTCTTATGACATCTTTAGGTTTGTGTTGCAGAACTGTTCCTACAACATCTTTAGGTTTGTGTTACAGAACTGTTCCTACAACATCTTTAGGTTTGTGTTACAAAACTGTTCCTACAACATCTTTAGGTTTGTGTTACAGAACTGTTCCTACAATATCTTTAGGTTTGTGTTACAGAACTGTTCTTATGACATCTTTAGGTTTGTGTTACAGAACTGTTCTTATGACATCTTTAGGTTTGTGTTACAGAACTGTTCCTACAACATCTTTAGGTTTGTGTTACAGAACTGTTCTTATGACATCTTTAGGGTTGTGTTACAGAACTGTTCTTATGACATCTTTAGGTTTGTGTTACAGAACTGTTCTTATGACATCTTTAGGTTTGTGTTACAGAACTGTTCTTATGACATCTTTAGGTTTGTGTTACAGAACTGTTCTTATGACATCTTTAGGTTTGTGTTGCAGAACTGTTCCTACAACATCTTTAGGTTTGTGTTACAGAACTGTTCTTATGACATCGTTAGGTTTGTGTTACAGAACTGTTCCTGCAACATCTTTAGGTTTGTGTTACAGAACTGTTCTGATGACATCTTTAGGTTTGTGTTACAGAACTGTTCCTACAACATCTTTAGGTTTGTGTTACAGAACTGTTCTTATGACATCTTTAGGGTTGTGTTACAGAACTGTTCTTATGACATCTTTAGGTTTGTGTTACAGAACTGTTCTTATGACATCTTTAGGTTTGTGTTACAGAACTGTTCTTATGACATCTTTAGGTTTGTGTTGCAGAACTGTTCCTACAACATCTTTAGGTTTGTGTTACAGAACTGTTCTTATGACATCGTTAGGTTTGTGTTACAGAACTGTTCCTGCAACATCTTTAGGTTTGTGTTACAGAACTGTTCTGATGACATCTTTAGGTTTGTGTTACAGAACTGTTCCTACAACATCTTTAGGTTTGTGTTACAGAACTGTTCTTATGACATCTTTAGGTTTGTGTTACAGAACTGTTCTTATGACATCTTTAGGTTTGTGTTACAGAACTGTTCTTATGACATCTGTAGGTTTGTGTTACAGAACTGTTCCTACAACATCTTTAGGTTTGTGTTACAGAACTGTTCTTATGACATCTTTAGGTTTGTGTTACAGAACTGTTCCTACAACATCTTTAGGTTTGTGTTACAGAACTGTTCTTATGACATCTTTAGGTTTGTGTTACAGAACTGTTCTTATGACATCTTTAGGGTTGTGTTGCAGAACTGTTCCTACAACATCTTTAGGTTTGTGTTACAGAACTGTTCTTATGACATCTTTAGGTTTGTGTTACAGAACTGTTCTTATGACATCTTTAGGTTTGTGTTACAGAACTGTTCTTATGACATTTTTAGGTTTGTGTTACAGAACTGTTCTTATGACATCTTTAGGTTTGTGTTACAGAACTGTTCTTATGACATCTTTAGGTTTGTGTTACAGAACTGTTCTTATGACATCTTTAGGTTTGTGTTACAGAACTGTTCTTATGACATCTTTAGGTTTGTGTTACAGAACTGTTCTTATGACATCTTTAGGTTTGTGTTACAGAACTGTTGTTATGACATCTTTAGGTTTGTGTTACAGAACTGTTCTTATGACATCTTTAGGTTTGTGTTACAGAACTGTTCCTACAACATCTTTAGGTTTGTGTTACAGAACTGTTCCTACAACATCTTTAGGTTTGTGTTACAGAACTGTTCCTACAACATCTTTAGGTTTGTGTTGCAGAACTGTTCTTATGACATCTTTAGGTTTTTGTTACAGAACTGTTCCTACAACATCTTTAGGTTTGTGTTGCAGGACTGTTCCTACAACATCTTTAGGTTTGTGTTACAGAACTGTTCCTGCAACATCTTTAGGTTTGTGTTACAGAACTGTTCTTATGACATCTTTAGGTTTGTGTTACAGAACTGTTCCTACAAAATCTTTAGGTTTGTGTTACAGAACTGTTCTTATGACATATGTAGGTTTGTGTTACAGAACTGTTCCTACAACATCTTTAGGTTTGTGTTACAGAAC
Source organism: Bathymodiolus septemdierum (assembly GCA_963383655.1). NCBI lineage: Eukaryota > Metazoa > Mollusca > Bivalvia > Mytilida > Modiolidae > Bathymodiolus > Bathymodiolus septemdierum. Next base: position 53,913,790 of record OY726520.1, on the reverse strand, counting down.
TGTTCTTATGACATCTTTAGGTTTATGTTACAGAACTGTTCTTATGACATCTTTAGGTTTGTGTTACAGAACTGTTCTTATGACATCTTTAGGTTTGTGTTACAGAACTGTTCTTATGACATCTTTAGGTTTGTGTTGCAGAACTGTTCCTACATCTTTAGGTTTGTGTTACAGAACTGTTCTTATGACATCTTTAGGTTTGTGTTACATAACTGTTCTTATGACATCTTTAGGGTTTTGTTACAGAACTGTTCCTACAACATCTTTAGGTTTGTGTTACAGAACTGTTCTTATGACATCTTTAGGTTTGTGTTACAGAACTGTTCCTACAACATCTTTAGGTTTGTGTTACAGAACTGTTCTTATGACATCTTTAGGGTTGTGTTACAGAACTGTTCCTACAACATCTTTAGGTTTGTGTTACAGAACTGTTCTTATGACATCTTTAGGTTTGTGTTACAGAACTGTTCTTATGACATCTTTAGGTTTGGGTTGCAGAACTGTTCCTACAACATCTTTAGGTTTGTGTTACAGAACTGTTCTTATGACATCGTTAGGTTTGTGTTACAGAACTGTTCCTGCAACATCTTTAGGTTTGTGTTACAGAACTGTTCTTATGACATCTTTAGGTTTGTGTTACAGAACTGTTCCTACAACATCTTTAGGTTTGTGTTACAGAACTGTTCTTATGACATCTTTAGGTTTGTGTTACAGAACTGTTCTTATGACATCTTTAGGTTTGTGTTACAGAACTGTTCTTATGACATCTGTAGGTTTGTGTTACAGAACTGTTCCTACAACATCTTTAGGTTTGTGTTACAGAACTGTTCTTATGACATCTTTAGGTTTGTGTTACAGAACTGTTCCTACAACATCTTTAGGTTTGTGTTACAGAACTGTTCTTATGACATCTTTAGGTTTGTGTTACAGAACTGTTCCTACAAAATCTTTAGGTTTGTGTTACAGAACTGTTCTTATGACATATGTAGGTTTGTGTTACAGAACTGTTCCTACAACATCTTTAGGTTTGTGTTACAGAACTGTTCTTATGACATCTTTAGGTTTGTGTTACAGAACTGTTCTTATGACATCTTTAGGTTTGTGTTACAGAACTGTTCTTATGACATTTTTAGGTTTGTGTTACAGAACTGTTCTTATGACATCTTTAGGTTTGTGTTACAGAACTGTTCTTATGACATCTTTAGGTTTGTGTTACAGAACTGTTCTTATGACATCTTTAGGTTTGTGTTACAGAACTGTTCTTATGACATCTTTAGGTTTGTGTTACAGAACTGTTCTTATGACATCTTTAGGTTTGTGTTACAGAACTGTTGTTATGACATCTTTAGGTTTGTGTTACAGAACTGTTCTTATGACATCTTTAGGTTTGTGTTACAGAACTGTTCCTACAACATCTTTAGGTTTGTGTTACAGAACTGTTCCTACAACATCTTTAGGTTTGTGTTACAGAACTGTTCCTACAACATCTTTAGGTTTGTGTTGCAGAACTGTTCTTATGACATCTTTAGGTTTTTGTTACAGAACTGTTCCTACAACATCTTTAGGTTTGTGTTGCAGGACTGTTCCTACAACATCTTTAGGTTTGTGTTACAGAACTGTTCCTGCAACATCTTTAGGTTTGTGTTACAGAACTGTTCTTATGACATCTTTAGGTTTGTGTTACAGAACTGTTCCTACAAAATCTTTAGGTTTGTGTTACAGAACTGTTCTTATGACATATGTAGGTTTGTGTTACAGAACTGTTCCTACAACATCTTTAGGTTTGTGTTACAGAACTGTTCTTATGACATCTTTAGGTTTATGTTACAGAACTGTTCTTATGACATCTTTAGGTTTGTGTTACAGAACTGTTCTTATGACATCTTTAGGTTTGTGTTACAGAACTGTTCTTATGACATCTTTAGGTTTGTGTTGCAGAACTGTTCCTACATCTTTAGGTTTGTGTTACAGAACTGTTCTTATGACATCTTTAGGTTTGTGTTACATAACTGTTCTTATGACATCTTTAGGGTTTTGTTACAGAACTGTTCCTACAACATCTTTAGGTTTGTGTTACAGAACTGTTCTTATGACATCTTTAGGTTTGTGTTACAGAACTGTTCCTACAACATCTTTAGGTTTGTGTTACAGAACTGTTCTTATGACATCTTTAGGGTTGTGTTACAGAACTGTTCCTACAACATCTTTAGGTTTGTGTTACAGAACTGTTCTTATGACATCTTTAGGTTTGTGTTACAGAACTGTTCTTATGACATCTTTAGGTTTGGGTTGCAGAACTGTTCCTACAACATCTTTAGGTTTGTGTTACAGAACTGTTCTTATGACATCGTTAGGTTTGTGTTACAGAACTGTTCCTGCAACATCTTTAGGTTTGTGTTACAGAACTGTTCTTATGACATCTTTAGGTTTGTGTTACAGAACTGTTCCTACAACATCTTTAGGTTTGTGTTACAGAACTGTTCTTATGACATCTTTAGGTTTGTGTTACAGAACTGTTCTTATGACATCTTTAGGTTTGTGTTACAGAACTGTTCTTATGACATCTGTAGGTTTGTGTTACAGAACTGTTCCTACAACATCTTTAGGTTTGTGTTACAGAACTGTTCTTATGACATCTTTAGGTTTGTGTTACAGAACTGTTCATACAACATCTTTAGGTTTGTGTTACAGAACTGTTCTTATGACATCTTTAGGTTTGTGTTACAGAACTGTTCCTACAAAATCTTTAGGTTTGTGTTACAGAACTGTTCTTATGACATATGTAGGTTTGTGTTACAGAACTGTTCCTACAACATCTTTAGGTTTGTGTTACAGAACTGTTCTTATGACATCTTTAGGTTTATGTTACAGAACTGTTCTTATGACATCTTTAGGTTTGTGTTACAGAACTGTTCTTATGACATCTTTAGGTTTGTGTTACAGAACTGTTCTTATGACATCTTTAGGTTTGTGTTGCAGAACTGTTCCTACATCTTTAGGTTTGTGTTACAGAACTGTTCTTATGACATCTTTAGGTTTGTGTTACATAACTGTTCTTATGACATCTTTAGGGTTTTGTTACAGAACTGTTCCTACAACATCTTTAGCTTTGTGTTACAGAACTGTTCTTATGACATCTTTAGGTTTGTGTTACAGAACTGTTCCTACAACATCTTTAGGTTTGTGTTACAGAACTGTTCTTATGACATCTTTAGGGTTGTGTTGCAGAACTGTTCCTACAAAATCTTTAGGTTTGTGTTACAGAACTGTTCTTATGACATCTTTAGGTTTGTGTTACAGAACTGTTCTTATGACATCTTTAGGTTTGTGTTGCAGAACTGTTCCTACAACATCTTTAGGTTTGTGTTACAGAACTGTTCCTACAACATCTTTAGGTTTGTGTTACAGAACTGTTCCTACAACATCTTTAGGTTTGTGTTACAGAACTGTTCCTACAACATCTTTAGGTTTGTGTTACAGAACTGTTCTTATGACATCTTTAGGTTTGTGTTACAGAACTGTTCTTATGACATCTTTAGGTTTGTGTTACAGAGCTGTTCCTAGAACATCTTTAGGTTTGTGTTACAGAACTGTTCTTATGACATCTTTAGGGTTGTGTTACAGAACTGTTCTTATGACATCTTTAGGTTTGTGTTACAGAACTGTTCTTATGACATCTTTAGGTTTGTGTTACAGAACTGTTCTTATGACATCTTTAGGTTTGTGTTACAGAACTGTTCTTATGACATCTTTAGGTTTGTGTTGCAGAACTGTTCCTACAACATCTTTAGGTTTGTGTTACAGAACTGTTCTTATGACATCGTTAGGTTTGTGTTACAGAACTGTTCCTGCAACATCTTTAGGTTTGTGTTACAGAACTGTTCTTATGACATCTTTAGGTTTGTGTTACAGAACTGTTCCTACAACATCTTTAGGTTTGTGTTACAGAACTGTTCTTATGACATCTTTAGGTTTGTGTTACAGAACTGTTCTTATGACATCTTTAGGTTTGTGTTACAGAACTGTTCTTATGACATCTGTAGGTTTGTGTTACAGAACTGTTCCTACAACATCTTTAGGTTTGTGTTACAGAACTGTTCTTATGACATCTTTAGGTTTTTGTTACAGAACTGTTCCTACAACATCTTTAGGTTTGTGTTACAGAATTGTTCTTATGACATCTTTAGGTTTGTGTTACAGAACTGTTCTTATGACATCTTTAGAGTTGTGTTGCAGAACTGTTCCTACAACATCTTTAGGTTTGTGTTACAGAACTGTTCTTATGACATCTTTAGGTTTGTGTTACAGAACTGTTCTTATGACATCTTTAGGTTTGTGTTACAGAACTGTTCTTATGACATTTTTAGGTTTGTGTTACAGAACTGTTCTTATGACATCTTTAGGTTTGTGTTACAGAACTGTTCTTATGACATCTTTAGGTTTGTGTTACAGAACTGTTCTTATGACATCTTTAGGTTTGTGTTACAGAACTGTTCTTATGACATCTTTAGGTTTGTGTTACAGAACTGTTCTTATGACATCTTTAGGTTTGTGTTACAGAACTGTTCTTATGACATCTTTAGGTTTGTGTTACAGAACTGTTGTTATGACATCTTTAGGTTTGTGTTACAGAACTGTCTTATGACATCTTTAGGTTTGTGTTACAGAACTGTTCCTACAACATCTTTAGGTTTGTGTTACAGAACTGTTCCTACAACATCTTTAGGTTTGTGTTGCAGAACTGTTCTTATGACATCTTTAGGTTTGTGTTACAGAACTGTTCCTACAACATCTTTAGGTTTGTGTTACAGAACTGTTCCTACAACATCTTTAGGTTTGTGTTGCAGGACTGTTCCTACAACATCTTTAGGTTTGTGTTACAGAACTGTTCCTGCTACATCTTTAGGTTTGTGTTACAGAACTGTTCTTATGACATCTTTAGGTTTGTGTTACAGAACTGTTCCTGCAACATCTTTAGGTTTGTGTTACAGAACTGTTCTTATGACATCTTTAGGTTTGTGTTACAGAACTGTTCTTATGACATCTTTAGGTTTGTGTTACAGAACTGTTCTTATGACATCTGTAGGTTTGTGTTACAGAACTGTTCCTACAACATCTTTAGTTTGTGTTACAGAACTGTTCTTATGACATCTTTAGGTTTGTGTTACAGAACTGTTCCTACAACATCTTTAGGTTTGTGTTACAGAACTGTTCTTATGACATCTTTAGGTTTGTGTTACAGAACTGTTCTTATGACATCTTTAGGTTTGTGTTACAGAACTGTTCTTATGACATCTTTAGGTTTGTGTTACAGAACTGTTCTTATGACATCTTTAGGTTTGTGTTACAGAACTGTTCTTATGACATCTTTAGGTTTGTGTTACAGAACTGTCTTATGACATCTTTAGGTTTGTGTTACAGAACTGTTCCTACAACATCTTTAGGTTTGTGTTACAGAACTGTTCTTATGACATCTTTAGGTTTGTGTTACAGAACTGTTCTTATGACATCTTTAGGTTTGTGTTACAGAACTGTTCCTACAACATCTTTAGGTTTGTGTTACAGAACTGTTCTTATGACATCTTTAGGTTTGTGTTACAGAACTGTTCTTATGACATCTTTAGGTTTGTGTTACAGAACTGTTCCTACAACATCTTTAGGTTTGTGTTGCAGAACTGTTCTTATGACATCTTTAGGTTTGTGTTACAGAACTGTTCTTATGACATCTTTAGGGTTGTGTTGCAGAACTGTTCCTACAGCATCTTTAGGTTTGTGTTGCAGAACTGTTCTTATGACATCTTTAGGTTTGTGTTACAGAACTGTTCTTATGACATCTTTAGGTTTGTGTTACAGAACTGTTCTTATGACATCTTTAGGGTTGTGTTGCAGAACTGTTCTTATGACATCTTTAGGTTTGTGTTACAGAACTGTTCCTACAACATCTTTAGGTTTGTGTTACAGAACTGTTCTTATGACATCTTTAGGTTTGTATTACAGAACTGTTCCTACAACATCTTTAGGTTTGTGTTACAAAACTGTTCCTACAACATCTTTAGGTTAGAGAGGCCGTCGTGGTCGTGACCGTATGGTAGTTGAAATTTACAACTACATGTGCAATCAGTGCCTATCACCACTAAACTTGTGAGTTCGAACCCGGTTCATGGCGAGGTGTACTCGATACAACATTATGTGATAAAGTTTGTCAGTGACTTGTGATAGGTCGGTGGTTTTCTCCAGGTATTCCACTTTCCTCCACCAATAAAACTGACCACCACAATATAACTGAAATATTATTGAAAGGGGCGTTAAGCACCATGCAACTAACCAACCTTTAGGGTTGTGTTGCAGAGCTGTTCTTATCCACTGCTTGAAAAAATTGTCGGATTGTGGCACATCCATAAAAAAAAACCTGTATACCTGAAAATAGAATTCTGTAGAATCATGAAGATGCATGTCTGTTATTGAGTATATAATTTCCAATATGGATCTCTTCCAAACATAAGAGAAAACTGAAGCAGTAATCAACAATGAACAATCCGGAGACACTGGCAACATTGAGGACACAAGGCACAGGGCAAAGACTAACTGAACAATCCAGAGACACTGACAACATTGAGAACACAAGGCACAGGGCAAAGACAAACAAAACAATCTAGAGACACTGGCAACATTGAGGACACAAGGCACAGGGCAAAGACAAACAAAACAATCCAGAGACACTGGCAACATTGAGGACACAAGGCACAGGGTGAAGACAAACAAAACAATGTAGAGACACTGGCAACATTGAGGATACAAGGCACAGGGTGAAGACAAACTGAACAATCCAGAGACACTGGCAACATTAAGGACATAAGGCACAGGACAAAGACAAACTTAACAATCCAGAGACACTGGCAACATTGAGGACACAAGGCACAGGGCAAAGACAAACAAAACAATCTAGAGACACTGGCAACATTGAGGACACAAGGCACAGGGCAAAGACAAACTGAACAATCCAGAGACACTGGTAACATTGAGGACACAAGGCACAGGACAAAGACAAACTGAACAATCCAGAGACACTGGCAACATTGAGGACACAAGGCACAGGACAAAGACAAACTGAACAATCCAGAGACACCGGCAACATTGAGGACACAAGGCACAGGGCAAAGACAAACTGAACAATCTAGAGACACTGGCAACATTGAGGACACAAGGCACAGGGTGAAGACAAACAAAACAATCTAGAGACACTGGCAACATTGAGGACACAAGGCACAGGGCAAAGACAAACAAAACAATCAAGAGACACTGGCAACATTGAGGACACAAGGCACAGGGCAAAGACAAACAAAACAATCTAGAGACACTGGCAACATTGAGGACACAAGGCACAGGGCGAAGACAAACAATATGCAACATAACACAGAAAACTAAAAAAGATGAGCAATACGGACTCCACCAAAAACCGGGTGTTAACCCAGGTGCTTGCGAAGGGTAAACAGTTCCTGCTTCTTATAAGACACCTGTCATGTTTTTCATATAGTTAGGATTATGGTGTTTACATGTATCAACAATATTACAGTTATATCATGGCAGTCAGTTTTATTGGTGGAGGAAACCGGAGTACCAGGAGAAAACCACCGATCTGTCGCAAATGACTGACAAACTTTATTACATATTCATATAGTCAAGTCTAGTAAATGTCTTGTCAGTGATGGAGGAGAGAAAAAAAATCTACTTAAGGGCAAAAACTGTTTAGTTCTGGGAGTCATTATTATAATTCTGGTATTAAACATTTATAATATTAAACTTTTCAAAGTCATAGAGAATTAATTATATGTATAGGATCATATAATGGACCCCTGCCAGGTCACATATGGACATGAATAGTCCTTGATATTATTCCAATGTCTAAGTATGATATGGACCTCTTACCAAGTCATAGAGCTCTGGGTGTCATCATTATAATTCTGGTATTAAACATTTATAATATTAAACTTTTCAAAGTCATAGAGAATTATTGTAGTATAGGGTTATATAATGGACCCCTGCCAGGTCACATATGGACATGAATAGTCCTTGATATTATTCCAATGTCTAAGTATGATATGGACCTCTTGCCAAGTCATAGAGCTCTGGGAGTCATCATTATAATTCTGGTATTAAACATTTATAATATTAAACTTTTCAAAGTCATAGAGAATTAATTATATGTATAGGATCATATAATGGATCCCTGCCAGGTCACATATGGACATGAATAGTCCTTGATATTATTCCAATGTCTAAGTATGATATGGACCTCTTGCCAAGTCATAGAGCTCTGGGAGTCATCATTATAATTCTGGTATTAAACATTTATAATATTAAACTTTTCAAAGTCATAGAGAATTATTGTAGTATAGGGTTATATAATGGACCCCTGCCAGGTCACATATGGACATGAATAGTCCTTGATATTATTCCAGTGTCTAAGTATGATATGGACCTCTTGCCAAGTCATAGAGCTCTGGAAGTCATCATTATAATTCTGGTATTAAACATTTATAATTTTTAACTTTTCAAAGTCATAGAGAATTAATTATTTGTATAGGATCATATAATGGACCCCTGCCAGGTCACATATGGACATAAATAGTCCTTGATATTATTCCAGTGTCTAAGTATGATATGAACCTCTTGCCAAGTCGTAGAGCTCTGGGAGTCATTATTATAATTCTGGTATTAAACATTTATAATATTTAACTTTTCAAAGTCATAGAGAATTATTGTAGTACAGAGTTATATAATGCACCCCTGCCAGGTCACATGGACATATATCTCGTCCAGTGTCTATGTATAATATGGACCTCTTGCCAATTCATCGAGACCTGAGAGCCCTTGATATAATTCTGATATATCACTGTGTCAGTATAACTTTCTAAGAGGATTTCAGTAAGTTGAATCGTTTTTGAAGTAGACCCTTGGTTATATAGGATTAGATTGGTCATTCTAACCTATTGTAATATATTTATGTTTCAGATCTACTCATAGTTAGCATAACACAAGACACAATTTAGCCAAGTCAAGAATGTCCTAGTTATCTTAAAAAGGTATACAATATACTACATTTTTCATGTAAGCGGCAAATCAAAGAGAAAAGATATGAAGAATATAGGTCAATATCTGTTTACATTGTTGACAAAATCATGTGGTCATAATGGAATGACAGTGTTGTCTCTGTTATATGCCCTCCATTTACAAATATTTTTTGTGTTTTCTGGGGATTTATTGATTTGTAAATTACTATATAGTAGCTTATTTCAGTGGTGTCAAAATGTGTGTACTGTAGTGGTTTATGATTGATTTGTGTTTAATGCCAATTTTAGCAATACTTCAGCTATATGTAGTGATTTGTGAATAAAGAAAATTAAAAACCATGAAGATAAGTAATAATTGGAAAGCAAATACACATTGTGAGAATTGAAAACAGAATTTTTTTTTGTGTGTAGTTTTTTGATGGGTAATATTTGATACCTTCTTTTTGTATTTTGATAGTTGAGAATGCTGTTACACTTAAAAAAAATAAAAGAAGATAAATATGACTGTATACCAGTATATGATTGGTTAAATATTCTGATTATTAATGTTGTATATATTAATATCTTACCTCCTACATAAATGTAAGAAAATGATTGGTTTAGCGTGAACACGTGGACGCCCTGTATAACTCATACAGGGCGTCTGAGCCTCTTGTATGTCTTTCATACAGGGTTAGTAAATTTTTTATACTCATAAAAGTAAGAAAAAACTCAGAACTTCAAATCCAAAAGGTGGTCGGTAAGATAAATTCGTTACACAGTGTGTTAGTGACCTAATACGTTATATACGGGGTCAGTAAATTTCATATGGGGCGAGATGACGTATATAACGTATTAGGTCACTAACACACTGTGTAACTAATAATATTAGTACTGTAGTACCCCTCTTATAAGCCCCACCCTCCACCCCACCCTCCACCCCAACCACCACCAGCAAATGTCACCCTTATCAGGATTTCAGATGCACTTAGATAGTAAAATACTACTAAATTGTCACCTTCAAGAGAGGACATCCCTATTATAAGGTCTATTTTTACTTGTAGAAGGGATGGCCTTATAATAGAAGGACTACTACATATATATATATATATATATATATAGTGACATATAAAGTGGCCGTCGTGGTTGTGATCATATGGTAGTTGGATTTACAACTACCTATGCAATCAGTGCTTATCACCACTAATGTTGTGAGTTCGAATCTTGCTCAGGAGAGGAGTACTCGATACAACATTATGTGATAAAGTTTGTTAGTGACTTGCGACAGGTCAGTGGTTTCTGCCGGTACTCAGATTTCCGCCAACTTATAACTGAAATATTGTTGAAAGTGGCATTAAACACCCTAACACTAACACCTAACCTTCCATGGAATTTGATTTATACATATAATAGTATATCCTGTGCTAATCTTTTAAATACTTAAGATTTTTTAATTTGTCTTTTTTTAAAGTATTTGTTCTTGTCTAATATAGGTCAAAAAGTCATGTTTAATTTCTTTTTATCACTGTTTTATTATCATATTTTATGATGATATAGTTATCAAAATTCACACCTTCTCATTTGTAATGATGATAAAATCATTATAATACTTTGAAATTGATAACTATCCCCTGACATGTGACACCCTCGGAGGTGTGAAGATTCATATCATATAAAATATATCCACTCTACAAATACTTTTCATTTTGCCAACTGCTGAGCTGCTCAGATTTACGAGACGTTTGGAGATCTCATAGCTCCAGTGAAATTAACAATATTTCCCCATCAGTTAATCTTTACCTGATAAATATGTAGATTTCAAATTTTCCCCGATTTTTTTTATTATATTATTAGAGATTTGATAAATGATATATTTTCATAAAATGTAGATTTTTAATACAGATTTTTCTCTTGATTTATATCTATAATTAGTTGTCTATACAATACAGTGGTCAGAAGAGAAAGCTACAATAAAACTTTATTAAGATATTCTGTATGTTATAAAACTGACATTTCTTTAGTTTGGGTTCCATTTATATATGCATAAAATCAGGCAGAAAAAGAAACCTTTGACAGGCTACATTTTTATAGCATTAATTGTTTCAAAGAAAATGTATTTTATGGTGTATAGTGATCTGTGTTAAGCTGGGTAACAAGTATTGACTGAAATATAAAGCTATTTTGACTGACTTTTATGGTTGTTTAATTTGCCTTATATAACTCTTAATAATGCACTTAAATTGATATAAATTTATTCCAAATTTTAGGTTTTAACATTGCTATTAAGTTTAGTGTAGAATTTTCTGGTTTCTTCCAATAATGACAATTATTGGACTATTAAGAAGATCATTGACCTAATGTTTTGAATTTCATTTCCACAATTAAACATGGCTGCTAGGTCCAATTATAATATTAGATTGCCTAAAATGTTTATATATCTTCTCAGAAACCATGTGTGATGGGATTGTTATTCGGTAAGAATGTTTCATATAAGACCCAATATAAAGTTTCTGTTTTTTTATCAATCAGATATCCAAGATGATCACCATCACGGGACAAAGTTAACGTGGGACATTCTGGGATGCTATAAGAATCTCTGATTCGCTAAAGAACACAAACTGTACATGAATTATTATTGGATATTTTTTATGGGGGGGATTTTTTTCATCCAACAATCAAATAGTTTATAATAATCATAATGTAAATTTTAATTTTTTTTTTAATCAGATTTTTGTATCGGAATTCTTTTTATTGTTGAAAATACATTGTATATAACATTAACACAATAGGATATGGATGTAAGTGTACATAGGGAAAAAACTCATCTGAAACTCTATTGAAAAACAGCACAATTTCTCCTTGTTGAACTTGTGTCTGTATATATGACTTGTGACAAAGGAAGAACCATGCATGACTTTGTTGTTTTTCCAGTTGATACAAGAAATAAACTGTTTCAATTTGTTATCTCACACTTCACAAGATTTATCAAATCGTTTATTTATTAAATGCTATGTAATACTTTAAGATCGTCCCCTATCAGATACCTTTACTCAATGCCCTGCCACAACAATAGAAGATTAACAATAACAGATATTCCATTTAAGATTTCTGTTATTGCCTTCGTGTGAAAATCAATACAATTAATATCTAGATAGCTGCACTGTGAAATGCAAGATACATACTTATAATTTTTCCATTGTATTTTCAGACCCCCTGTAAACAATAGTACTCTGCAGGAGATATCCAACACCAGAACTATGTCTCAATCGACTCTTACCCCCACACATCCTAAGTGGAGGGAATCAGTTTACACAACTGTCAATACTTTCACCTTAAGACAAAGGTAATAGATTTGGGTAGATAACACTATTATTAGCTGTAACAGTATTTACTGTCTTATTTGACAACTTTATAAATCTACTAATTGAGTGGTGTGACTGTCATAACAGAATGGCAGTTTAAATTGAGGATCTGGTGAGTGGAAAACAAATTACATGTATTATCATAGGCTTAACCCTGTGATTACAGTTCAATTTTTCTTTCAAATTTGCTTCAAACTTTTCCTGTGCTTTTCTTTCAAATACTAATTTGACAGCCTAAACACCTATCTAACTCCCTACCAATACTTGATGGACACATCAAACGTGTTTGAATTAGGTGCACAGTGAAAGTTTGAAGGGATAGTTTGACCCTGTAAAGGCACCTTAACATTACTCTCATTTTTAGAAGGTTAAATGTGTTTGAAATAGGTGCCTAGTGAAAGTATGACCCTGTAAAGGTACATTAACATTACTCTCATTTTTAGGTATGCTTCATGACAATATATTTTCTAGCTTAGTGTTACTATTATTTAATATGTGTATGATCATAAAATATCATTTCTAAGCAGTTTAGTTGGTAGTTGTAGGATGGGGTACTAGCTAAAAATATAAAAAAGTAGAATAAAAAAAAACAACAACAAAGATTTCAGTTTAGACAGGTTTCCTTTTTATTCAGGGTTCATTTTAGACAGGTTTCCTGTTTATTCAGGGTTCAGTTTAGACAGGTTTCCTGTTTATTCAGGGTTCAGTTTATACAGGTTTCCTGTTTATTCAGGGTTCAGTTTATACAGGTTTCCTGTTTATTCAGGGTTCATTTTAGACAGGTTTCCTGTTTATTCAGGGTTCATTTTAGACAGGTTTCCTGTTTATTCAGGGTTCATTTTAGACAGGTTTCCTGTTTATTCAGGGTTCATTTTAGACAGGTTTCCTGTTTATTCAGGGTTCATTTTAGACAGGTTTCCTGTTTATTCAGGGTTCATTTTAGACAGGTTTCCTGTTTATTCAGGGTTCATTTTAGACAGGTTTCCTGTTTATTCAGGGTTCATTTTAGACAGGTTTCACTGTTTATTATAAATGTATTGTTTTCTGTTCGACATCTTTAGCAGTTTGTTTCCCACTTTGCCAAGAATTTCAGTTATATACATGTATATTACTCTTGACATCACATAAGGATTTGGGCTGTTGTGGTCATGATCGTATGGTAGTTGATTTTACAACTACATATGTAGTCAGTGCCTATCATCACCAAAGTTGTTAGTTCAAATCCTGCTCATGGCAAGGTGCACTCAATACAACATTTTTGTGATAAAGTTGATCAGTTACTTGCGCCAGGTTTGTGGTTTTCTTCGGGTACCCCGGTTTCCTCCACCAATAAAACTGACGATATAACTGAAATATTGTTGAAAGTGGCATTAAACACCAAAACTCTTACTCACTCCACAATTTTCCATAGAATATATATATACTCTAATGACGGTTTTCTTTTTTTCCAGATACTTGCAATATGAAAATGGTGATGAAAAAAAACATGCTGAAAAGTATTAACTAAAGGTAAATTTGTAAAACGGACAACAAGATTTTTTAAATATCTTTTGCATATATTGTTGATTTCTTTACCAAAAGCTTTGTATAAAGAGTCATAAACGAAAAAAAAACAAGCAAACTATCAACCCTACCAGAAATACAAACACAACATCTGATCAAACCTTAGATACAGTAGTCCCCCTCTTATAAGGTGACTCCCTCCTAAGGCCACCCTTTTATAAGGTGACTCTCCTCAGACCATCCCTCTTATAAGGTGACTCCCTCCTAAGGCCACACTTTTATAAGGTGACTCCCTCCTAAGGCCACACTTTTATAAGGTGACTCCCTCCTAAGGCCACACTTTTATAAGGTGACTCCCTCCTAAGGCCACACTTGTATAAGGTGACTCTCTCCTCAGACCATCTCTCTTATAAGGTGACTCCCTCCTAAGGCCACACTTGTATAAGGTGACTCTCTCCTCAGACCATCTCTCTTATAAGGTGACTCCCTCCTCAGACCATCTCTCTTATAAGGTGACTCCCTCCTAAGGCCACACTTTTATAAGGTGACTCTCTCCTCAGACCTATAAGGTTACTCCTTCCTAATGCCATCCCTCGTATCAGGCTTGTTTTCATATACACTTAAATAGTAAAATACTATTGTAGTGCCCTCCGCAAGAGAGACCACCCCTCTTAGATAATAAAATACTACCATTGTGCCCTCTGCAAGAGAGACCACCCCCTTAGAAAATAAAATACTACTATTGTGCCCTCTGCAAGAGAGGTCACCACTACTATTGTGACCTCTGCAAGAGAGGCCACCCCTCTTAGATAATAAAATACTACTATTGTGCCCTCCGCAAGAGAGGCCACCCCTCTTAGATAATAAAATACTACTATTGTGCTTTCCGCAAGAGAGGCCACCCCTCTTAGATAATAAAATACTACTATTGTGCCCTCCTCAAGAGAGGCCACCCCTCTTGGATAATAAAATACTACTTTTGTGCCCTCCTCAAGAGAGGCCACCCCTCTTAGATAATAAAATAGTACTATTGTGTCCTCCTCAAGAGAGGCCATCCCTCCTAAATAATAAAATACTACTATTGTGCCCTCCTCAAGAGAGGCCACCCCTCTTGGATAATAAAATAGTACTATTGTGCCCTCCTCAAGAGAGGCAACCCCTCTTAGATAATAAAATACTACTATTGTGTCCTCCTCAAGAGAGACCACCCCTCTTAGATAATAAAATACTACTATTGTGTCCTCCTCAAGAGAGGCCACCACTCTTAGATAATAAAATACTACTATTGTGCCCTCCTCAAGAGAGGCCACCCCTCTTAGATAATAAAATACTACTATTGTGCCCTCCTCAAGAGAGGCCACCCCTCTTAGATAATAACATACTACTATTGTGCCCTCCTCAAGAGAGGCCACCCCTCTTAGATAATAAAATACTACTGTTGTGCCCTCCTCAAGAGAGGAAAACCCTCTTAGATAATAAAATACTACTATTGTGCCCTCCTCAAGAGAGGCCACCCCTCTTAGATAATAAAATAGTACTATTGTGCCCTCCGCAAGAGAGGCCACCCCTCTTAGATAATAAAATACTGCTATTGTGCCCTACTCAAGAGAGACCACCCCTCTTAGATAATAACAGACTACTATTGTGCCCTCCTCAAGAGAGGCCACCCCTCTTAGATAATAAAATACTACTATTGTGCCCTCCTCAAGAGAGGCCACCCCTCTTAGATAATAACATACTACTATTGTGCCCTCCTCAAGAGAGACCACCCCTCTTAGATAATAAAATATTACTGTTGTGCCCTCCTCAAGAGAGGCCACCCCTCTTAGATAATAAAATACTACTATTGTGTCCTCCTCAAGAGAGGCCACCCCTCTTAGATAATAAAATACTACTATTGTGCCCTCCGCAAGAGAGGCAACCCCTCTTAGATAATAAAATACTGCTATTGTGCCCTACTCAAGAGAGACCACCCCTCTTATAAGGCCACTTTTTTCTTTCCAAAGGAGTGGCCTTATAAGAAGGAGGAATACAGTATAATAGGTTCTTACATACGTTCTTGGGAAAGACCGGGTGATCTTCCACGAGTGATATAAATTTTATGTCTTTTCGCGAGTGGAGCGCAGCGAAACGAGCGAAAAGACATAAAAATTTCTATCACGAGAGGAAGATCACCCGGGCTTTCCCAACAACGCATGTAAGTACCTATTTCTTCCGTAAACCAATAACTTTCACTATCGCGAACTCCTAGGGACGCCCGCCATTGATCAGTAACTAATTTGCATAAATTATCAGATCAATATCATTGAGCGTTATGAAATACACATCACATAAAATTGACTTTTGTGACACTGACTAATAAACTAAGTAGCTTTCTACTGATATTTGAGCTTTTCTCACTAATATTTTATTGAAAGTACAGTATTATCCTTCATGAGACACCCCATACATGAAATATGACGTGACACATATTTTGACGTCATTGAAGAATGACGTCAAAGGTACGGAAAAGGACATCTAGAAATACGAAAAATTGAAAATTAAAGACACAAATATATTTAATACGGTTGGAGTCTGTATTTGAAAAACCACCCAATGGTTAAATCCGTAATATATCTGTTATTCAGCTATCAGACAGGGTATATAATGTGACATTCCTGGCTTAGTGTATATATTTAAATGATTTTTTTTCTTGTTAGAGGCGTTCTGATTGGATGTCACAACGAGTAAAGATGAGTGCACATGGACTCGTCTTACCTCGGTCGTCTTCACCCGAAAACGGACATTTACGGAAGAATTGTTATTCTCACTCAGATATACCCTCTACTACAGTATTGTTATTCTCACTCAGATATACCCTCTATTCTGTATTAAGTTACATTGTCAATTAGTCATACCTGGTAATTGACACTCTGATTTTCACCTGCAGTCTTTGAAATCAATTACATGTTAATTACATATATGACATAAACATGATCATTGGTGCTATTGTTGTAGAAAACTGATACTCTGCAGATTTCACAAATATTAATTAAGTGCACTTTGAATATTGAAATAAAAAGGTGATATTGAAGTATTTTGATTAAAAGCTATCTTAGTAACTCTGGTATATTATCAAAAGAATAAAATCTTTATGCTTTGTTTGTTTTATTTATTATATTTGGTATCAATATATGCACCCTTTTTGATTATGGTATTTTACATATTAAATACATGTTGTGACTATTATCAAAAGAAAGTTTAAACAGTGATGGTCATCTTTCCACCAATATCAACAAAACAATCACCTCTCAAGGACATGTGACATTGGAAATCCAGGTCCTGGCTTGGGACAGACACAAAAATGTGGCTGGCTTAAGTTGCTTAATGTGATCACAACCCTCCACTCTTGATAACTGGATCTTCAACGGCAATACATATACAAATATGTATAAACAAAAAAGAAATTGCAATTAAATATATTTTTTCTTCGCTTTTCTTTCATTAAATTGTGTTTTCTTTCAGCAAGTAGCTTACTGTCTGAACTTTTTTTGTGCAGAAAAAAATTACCAATGCTAAAGTGGAAGTCTATATGGACTAGGCATCTAAATAAATAGTATACACGTACATGTATTGTCAGTAAATATAGAATTAATTGTATTGCCTTTAGAAACAGGAAGAAAAGCCAGCAATTTGCAAGCTTGTCTTTCCCGTTTCAAGGCGAATAAGAATAAATTTGATGTTTCCTGGTAATGTAAGTATATTGTGATTTTACTGCAATGTCATTTATGCAAAAATTGTTAAAAAAAAAAGCCCCAAAAAATTTCATTTCAATAAAATTTCTTATTTGGTGTCTACATCACAGTCCATATTTGACCAGTGTCTATTTCCCTTCTACACATGATACAGGGTACCAGGAGACTTTATATGTTTATAAGCCATATAAAATAAAGATCTATATGTATACCTTAATGCACTGATTCCAGTGTAAATAGCAATTTATCAAACATTTATTATGGAGAAAATTTGTATTTCAATGCAAAAAGAAAAACTTAGCTTCTTTTTTTTTTTTTATAAACAATATTAAACCATTATTTTTATTGGGTTGTACAATGTGAACAAATTTACAGAATTTTTAGTAGAATAATGAAAAAAAATGTAAAAATGCTATCTTCCCTAATAAGGACACCAGGGGAATGAAATTTTACCCTTAATTAATTTAATTTGTATCAGGAGAACAAATTTTGTTTTTATTTCGTAAAGGAGACGGAAAAAATAACTCTGTCGGTCAGTTATTAGTTGATTATTAAACAAATCATATGAAGTTGGAGAAAAAATTATGTAAGCACATGACCATTACCCAAATTGGTTCTTACCAATTAATAAGAAAATATGTTTTAGTATACACAGACAGGCATTGCCATGTAGATTATGATTATTAAGCACACTACGTTAGGAATTTATGAAATATTTTCTATTCCAGCGGTCATTTCAAGTTCCTTAATTGAACAATAGACCAAATCTACTGAACAAAATTAAAGATGTTTTTTGAAGGTTGATTAGGTTTGTGGCCTGCAGTAAGATAAATCCTTTACAAATTTTTTCTTAATTTAAAAAACCACACAATAAACTAAGAACCAGTCAAATATAAAGGTGTGAAATAATCAGAGAGCTGGTCTTTTCTTTAAGACAAAACTAATTTAGTTAATCAACCATAAGTATAGAAGAATTAAAGTCATTTGTAACAAGTGTGAGTTATGAAGGTTTGCATCAAAAACACTCGAGGCCGTGAATTTTTTGGACAAAGATCTTGGCAGGGTGCTTGACATGTTATTCTTAATTTATCACATATTACTATCACTGTTTGTAATTTTCTATAAAAAGACTTAACTGGGTGAATTAATTTAGACAGCCTTAAGCGTGAAAGTTGTCGCCAGAGGTGTCTACCCTTTGTTAAATACAAGTGAAATCTCCACAGGACATTTGTAACCCCTCGGTCTTCATCTTTAATTTAAAAAAAAATTAATTCTGTAGGATAAACAGATTATAAACTGAACATCAGATGAAAGAAATCTTTAAATGGTATGTACTTAACATATATTTGGTAAATAAATTGATGTATAACATGATGAATTCATATGGACATTTCTCTAGCCTTTTACATTCAAAATCGTAATTATTTTTGACTAATTTCTGACTCTTTTCTATGAATTTTGACAGGTTAGTATTTTACTGTAAGCAAAATTTAACAGGAACATGTGACTCTCTTGTCAATATTAAAAAGATACAGATAAATATAATATTTTTAAGTGTATTATCATTATGTCAATAGATATAAAATAATAATATGCATAATCAAAGCTAGACATAATTTTACTTATATTACAGCTATTTTTAGATTTTATAAGTTTCATCAACTTCAACATCTTTAGTTTTAAGAATAAAATAATGCACTTTTTTAAAACAATTTCTGATTATATATTATATTACATTTACAATTTCAGTCGTATTAATTTGTATTTTTTTTATATTGAAATCATTATTTGGGAATTGGGGAGTTTCCTGGAAATTTGAATTTTTTTCTCGCTTATTTCCCCTGAAAACATTCATTTATGATGTCATGAATAAAAAATCAAAGGGTAGATAACTAGATTGGACAATGAAAATAATGAAGAAAATTAATGATTGCAAATTAAATAAATATTCAACAAACTCTTTAAATATGTACATTTTATATTACTTCAGTTATACATGTAATAATCATATTGGATTTTCAAATTCACGAATTTCACCTTTAAGATAAAATAATTCATGAAATAGAAAAAAAATCCCATAAATTGGTAAATACTGTATTTTTCAGACTATGTTTTCTCATCAAAACATGCTTTTACCATTATAAGTTTATAGAGAGTATAACAATAAAACTTATTGACCAAAAAATATGACAATAATAGTTTTTATTGTGAATCATGCAACAAAGAAATTCCTTAGAATCTTATTAGAAGTTATACTTATGAAGAGAAAGTTTAAACAGTGATGGTCAATATTTTCCTCCAGTATCAACAAAACAATTACCTCTCACCTCACCAATGGTTTATCTTTCACAGTTATATATACTGTCTTCATAAAATGATATACAACCACATTTCATTGTGAAATCTGTGTGCTAAAAAAGGGGAACAAGATATAATAATAAAAGTCCAAATTAAATGTAATAGTTTCTTTATATATTTGATTGATTGATTGACTGGTGTTTTATGCCACCTTTAGCAATATTTCAGCTATATGGTGGCATTTTATTTATATAAGTCCAAAGTAAATGTAATAGTTTATTTATATAAGTCCATAGTAAATGTAATAGTTTATTTATATAAGTCCATAGTAAATGTAATAGTTTATTTATATAAGTCCATAGTAAATGTAATAGTTTATTTATATAAGTCCAAAGTAAATGTAATAGTTTATTTATATAAGTCTAAAGTAAATGTAATAGTTTATTTATATAAGTCCATAGTAAATGTAATAGTTTATTTATATAAGTCCATAGTAAATGTAATAGTTTATTTATATAAGTCCATAGTAAATGTAATAGTTTATTTATATAAGTCCATAGTAAATGTAATAGTTTATTTATATAAGTTCATAGTAAATGTAATAGTTTATTTATATAAGTCCAAAGTAAATGTAATAGTTTATTTATATAAGTCTAAAGTAAATGTAATTGTTTATTTATATAAGTCCAAAATAAATGTAATAGTTTATTTATATAAGTCTAAAGTAAATGTAATTGTTTATTTATATAAGTCCAAAGTAAATGTAATAGTTTATTTATATAAGTCCAAAGTAAATGTAATAGTTTATTTATATAAGTCCATAGTAAATGTAATAGTTTATTTATATAAGTCCATAGTAAATGTAATAGTTTATTTATATAAGTCTAAAGTAAATGTAATAGTTTATTTATATAAGTCCAAAGTAAATGTAATAGTTTATTTATATAAGTCCAAAGTAAATGTAATAGTTTATTTATATAAGTCCAAAGTAAATGTAATAGTTTATTTATATAAGTCCAAAGTAAATGTAATAGTTTATTTATATAAGTCCAAAGTAAATGTAATAGTTTATTTATATAAGTCCAAAGTAAATGTAATAGTTTATTTATATAAGTCCATAGTAAATGTAATAGTTTATTTATATAAGTCCAAAGTAAATGTAATAGTTTATTTATATAAGTCCATAGTAAATGTAATAGTTTATTTATATAAGTCCATAGTAAATGTAATAGTTTATTTATATAAGTCCATAGTAAATGTAATAGTTTATTTATATAAGTCTAAAGTAAATGTAATAGTTTATTTATATAAGTCCAAAGTAAATGTAATAGTTTATTTATATAAGTCCAAAGTAAATGTAATTGTTTATTTATATAAGTCCAAAGTAAATGTAATAGTTTATTTATATAAGTCCAAAGTAAATGTAATAGTTTATTTATATAAGTCCAAAGTAAATGTAATTGTTTATTTATGTAAGTCCAAAGTA
This sequence comes from Bathymodiolus septemdierum, assembly GCA_963383655.1. NCBI lineage: Eukaryota > Metazoa > Mollusca > Bivalvia > Mytilida > Modiolidae > Bathymodiolus > Bathymodiolus septemdierum. The sequence goes on along the minus strand of OY726520.1, from coordinate 53,892,357 downwards.
AATGTAATAGTTTATTTATATAAGTCCAAAGTAAATGTAATAGTTTATTTATATAAGTCCATAGTAAATGTAATAGTTTATTTATATAAGTCTAAAGTAAATGTAATAGTTTATTTATATAAGTCCAAAGTAAATGTAATAGTTTATTATTATAAGTCCAAAGTAAATGTAATTGTTTATTTGTGTAAGTCCAAAGTAAATGTAATAGTTTATTTATACCCGTTTATACAAGGATTTGCATAGTAGAAAGGAAACGAATCTCGTATTTTCTTGCTTTATCTCGCATGGCGATGTTTTATGCTACAACAGAGCAAAAATTAATTCATTCATTTTGAAATGCCTTGAGAATTCATAGAAAAATCAACCAATTACATCAAAGTTTGTTCTATGAATCGTCTATATACTACACTACACAAAACAATCCTTGGATTTGCCGATATAGGTTCAATGGAAAAGTTTTTTTGATTTTGTCTGTATCACCCCTCATACACGTAAAATAAAAAAAAGTACAGTAGAGTTTCATACATCTAAAAACATATTAAAAATGATAAAACAAAGCAACCAATCATGCCAAGTTTTGTTCTATATATCGAATACACTCTAAACTACACATTTATACACTTTGGTATGTCGATTTCATGTGAACAAGGAAGTTTATTGATTTCTATATAGGCCACCCCCATTTCGCCCAGAACGACGCCATTTTGACAAATGATGGTAAACAATCCTTAATAAAAACAAATCGGGAGCACTGTTTTCAATAAAACAATATTTATATTATCACAAAAATGACTGCTCCACTTCAATATTCAGTATGATGAGAGAAGAGAGGAGTTTGAAATTTAAATTTGAGTCTTGACCACCCATAATAGGTGGGATTATGAAGGTCAAAAGGGCAAATCGATTAATGTCAATTATTGATGAAATATGGGTGATACATCTACAAGAAGTCGATACTTTATTAATGATTGGTATTTAGGACAAATATTTTCACTTTATACCTGTAATTATGGTTTTATATACTTACAAATACTGGTTTAAAATGTTGAAGCGATGAAAATTTCCACCATTAATCAAGGCGTGCGCATCGTCAGAGAATTGCACTATGGATAATCTCACTTGTTCTCGCCACACAGCATACTTACATACAATCTATGTTAAATCTCGCGTGATTCATATCCTTTCAACTATACAAATCCTTGATTTATATAAGTCAAAAGTAAATATAATAGTTTATTTATTAAAGTCAAAAGTAAATATAATAGTTCATTTGAAAATGTAAAAAAAATGGCACTCCCCTTTCTGGTTCTCCCCAAATATAACATTTATTTATGGACAGTGAAATCTGTTTAAGCTGAACCCCAGATAAAACGAAATCCTGTATAAACTGAACTTTAGATAAAGTCACAATGGAAGAAATCTTTGCTCATTTAACTTGTATAAACTGAACACTTGTCTATTCCAAGCACAAAAGATGGTCACTTTAGACAGGTTTGTAAATGAACAAAGTTGAAATAATTTCTTAATTTTAAGTGAAATCCAGTTTTATGAATTAAAAAATGCCTACAAACAAATTTGATATACAGACGTTATATACATTCATGTCTTCTCTATACCTATGTATATGGTTTAATGAGAATAAATATATATATATACATTTTGTATATATATATATGTAGGTATCTTCATCTTGTATAACAGTGCAACAAAACAAATGAAAGAGAGAGAATTTATAGAATCAGGGGCATAGCTGAGACTTAATATTGTGCACACCATAATTTTTGAGAGAGAGGGTCTAGAAATTCGAGTATAGGGGTGAGCTGCCACTGCAACTGGCAACTGTACTGGAGCTTTCAGTTTCAATTCCTTGTGGAAATGCCACATTAGAAGATTCTTCACTTGAAGCATCTTCATCTACAGTATGTTGAGTATCAGGGTCATATGGTAATTGTGTACTTGGAACGGATTTAGTGACGAAATGGTCAATTGATTGCCATTTAGGCTTTTCACGTTTTAACATGACGTTTTGTAAGGACGTTTTAAATCGGAAATGAATAATGAACACTAAATATATGAAATAGTTAACAGTGTAATATGAAGTGCAGACGTTAGCGTAACATTTGCTAATCTATAATTAATTTTGCTAGTACGTCTTATTAGCGATATATTAATTATACTGATATAAATAGACGGTTAAAAGTAGCAATACAATTTTTTTTTTAACCTGCTGATGTGCACACCATGGCGTGACAGCGTATATGCAGCTATGCCTCTGAGAATAATTTTAATAAATCATAATAAGATATTATCATATGAATTTGATACATACAATTCTATCTGGATGGATGTGCCTGTAAAGAAAATATTACATTACTATATATCTTATCAGGGGGGGAAAAAAACTTGGAACAAAAACTCATTGATGACATCAGATCTACTTACTTGCCTTAAATCCATTGGTACCTATCTTGTAGGTATCTTGAACAATGAAATTTTGAGAAGTTTTATGCATAATATGGATTGTCTTAGGACACTTGTACATCAATCATTGTGTTATGACAGTTTAACTTGTCTGACTTCAAGCTGTGGGTAGTTTAATTACAGAATACTGCATGCTGGAACAGTATAAAGAAATTTGAAATAGGAGACAGTGTAACTTCTTAAGGGTTTAGGATGGCAAGATAACATAGGGTGTACACACTGAGTGACATATTTGGCAGATAAATTATCATGTGAAAGGACAATTATTTTTAATGAATTTTATATGTTACAACTTTGATTACAGAATGTTGTTTTCTAGTGACTGTTTATTTACCGGTACTTTTATATTTATATAATATATTGTACAATAAGAAGGGGCCATTGTGGTCATGATCGTATGGTAGTTGGATTTACAACTACCTATGCAATCAGTGCCTATTACAACTAACATTGTCAGTTCTAATTCTGTTTAGGCGAGGTTTGCTCAATACAACATTATGTGATAAAGGTTCTCAGTGACTTGTGGCAGGTCAGTGGTTTTCTCCCGGTACTCCGGTTTCCTCCACCAATAAAACTGACCGCCATGATATAGCTGAAATATTGTTGAAAGTGGCATTAAACACCATAACCTAGCCCTGTACAAGAAGAACTAATGGAACATTTATCTAAATGTCCTTTGGTTTACTTACTCCTAATGATATATCTGGTACTGAATGTACCTGATGAAAGTTATTCCACAAATGTGTCATGCACGAATGTACCTGATGAAGGTTATTCCACAAATGTATCATGCACGAATGTACCTGATGAAGGTTATTCCACAAATGTGTCATGCACGAATGTACCTGATGAAGGTTATTCCACAAATGTGTCATGCACGAATGTACCTGATGAAGGTTATTCCACAAATGTGTCATGCACGAATGTACCTGATGAAGGTTATTCCACAAATGTGTCATGTAGCTGATGAAGATTATTCCACAAATGTGTCATGCATGAATGTACCTGATGAAGGTTATTCCACAAATGTGTCATGTACCTGATGAAGGTTATTCCACAAATGTGTCATGTACCTGATGAAGGTTATTCCACAAATGTGTCATGTACCTGATGAAGGTTATTCCACAAATGTGTCATGCGCGAATGTACCTGATGAAGGTTATTCCACAAATGTGTCATGCACAAATGTACCTGATGAAGGTTATTCCACAAATGTGTCATGCACAAATGTACCTGATGAAGGTTATTCCACAAATGTGTCATGTACCTGATGAAGGTTATTCCATAAATGTGTCATGTACCTGATGAAGGTTATTCCACGAATGTGTCATGCAAGAATGTACCTGATGAAGGTTATTCCACAAATGTGTCATGTACCTGATGAAGGTTATTCCACGAATGTGTCATGTACCTGATGAAGGTTATTCCACGAATGTACCTGATGAAGGTTATTCCACAAATGTGTCATGCACGAATGTACCTGATGAAGGTTATTCCACGAATGTGTCATACACGAATGTACCTGATGAAGGTTATTCCACAAATGTGTCATGTACCTGATGAAGGTTATTCCACAAATGTGTCATGTACCTGATGAAGGTTATTCCACGAATGTGTCATGCACGAATGTACCTGATGAAGGTTATTCCACGAATGTGTCATGTACCTGATGAAGGTTATTTTAGATATCTACATTTTTATTATAAAGTGACTAGTGTAAACTGTTTAGTTATAATTTAAGTGGAGTCATCAATTATTTTAGAAACAGTGTTTTCCATTTCACCTTGAAGATATAAATGTACTACATTCTTGGTAGTGCCTTGACAAGATAGCTATGTACTGTAGTGAGAAATTACATAAGATTGAGCAACACAAATCCCACTAAAAAACAGGTTGAAATCAGGTGCTCAGGAAGTAGTTGATAATGTTTGCAATAAGCCAGATACAAACAGAGATAGTGCAAAGTGAGATTGAAAGGAAACCAAAATTTCCTTGTTCTTTGTCTAAGGAGAGACTGTAATGATGATCATTATTTTACAAGGCTTGTTGTGAAACAATTAAGCACTACTATAGTTTTTTATAACCTGGTAATGTAAATTAACACATTGTATTTAACATTAGATACATAGGAACAGCTTCCACAGATGTTTGGCAAAACAGAATCATTTGTTTTAAATATCAGATCATCAGATGATGTTTTTTGTAGAATGGTTTTTACATTTTTACAGCTGTTATGTTAGTGTTCCATTTAATTTAGGAAATAAAAACAATACATTGATGATTTCTACCATTTAAGTTTTGTGAGTGGTGATTAGTATTCATTTTGTCACAATATATTTAAATAAGTAAATTCCAAATCAGATAAATTTTCTGTATTTATTGGAGAATTTTGAAGGTTAAGCATGTTTCCTATAGATGTGAAAAAAAAAATAAAGTCTATATTCCATGTAGCTGATTATCAAAATGAGCATTTTGCAAACAAAAATGCATTAAAATCAGATTTTAGAAGTCTATGAATGATTTCAGTGGTATAATCTTAAGATATTTGCTGAGGTCACCTGTCCAGAAGCAAACATGTGATAACTACTGGTATAACAGCTTACACTCTGATTCTAGTGAAATACTCTTGTCTTGGACTAAAGTCACAAATTTCTTGGTTTCTGTTGACCATACACATAATGTGCCTGTGTTTATCTCTTAGTTAGTGTCTTTGTTCAAAATGCATGTTTTTGGGATGTTTAAAGGCCAGAATAATGACTACCTATACCTACCCTGGCATTGCTATAAATAATAGTGAATCAAGAAACAGTATACACTTATTGACTGGGTATGAGGGTAATAGCACTTTTATTGTCCCCAAGGTACCAACTATTTTCCGAGGCAACACAGAGGAAAATAGTTGGTATAGAGGGGACAATAAAAGTGCTATTACCCGAATATCAAATCCATAAGTTTTTTATTATACTGAACAACTGCAGATTCAAATTCTAAATTGTAGACCCTTTTCTGATGGATTTCTGTAATAACCTTCATCAGACATGCTCTAAGTAAAGCAAGTTTCTGTAATAACCTTCATCAGACATGCTCTAAGTAAAACAAGTTTCTGTAATAACCTTCATCAGACATGCTCTAAGTAAAACAAGTTTCTGTAATAACCTTCATCAGACATGCTCTAAGTAAAACAAGTTTCTGTAATAACCTTCATCAGACATGCTCTAAGTAAAACAAGTTTCTGTAATAACCTTCATCAGACATGCTCTAAGTAAAACAAGTTTCTGTAATAACCTTCATCAGACATGCTCTAAGTAAAACAAGTTTCTGTAATAACCTTCATCAGACATGCTCTAAGTAAAACAAGTTTCTGTAATAACCTTCATCAGACATGCTCTAAGTAAAACAAGTTTCTGTAATAACCTTCATCAGACATGCTCTAAGTAAAACAAGTTTCTGTAATAACCTTCATCAGACATGCTCTAAGTAAAACAAGTTTCTGTAATAACCTTCATCAGACATGCTCTAAGTAAAACAAGTTTCTGTAATAACCTTCATCAGACATGCTCTAAGTAAAACAAGTTTCTGTAATAACCTTCATCAGACATGCTCTAAGTAAAACAAGTTTCTGTAATAACCTTCATCAGACATGCTCTAAGTAAAACAAGTTTCTGTAATAACCTTCATCAGACATGCTCTAAGTAACAAAAATGGAAAACCAAATAAATAAAAAATCCGCGGGAAATATGATTAAAGTGCTATTCACTGGCCGGTGAATAGTCATTTGTGCTATTCACTGGTCAATAGTACTTTTCAGACAAATTGAATGAAACTATGGAAATAGTATTTTTATTGCAATAAAATTTATATAGAAAAAAGTATGAGAAGTATAATAATAAATTATAATTATTTGTGCCATATACCCATATATAACAGTCCAACATATCATTTTTTATAGACATTTTTTTCAAAGATTTTTATTACGCAAAATTAAAAATCAAATTGAATAAATACTTTCTGTTTTGTATTGGTTTTTGTAAAAGTTTAGATAGTTGTATATTGATTTGATAAAATTGGTGTAGAAAAGTATAATTGTTTGATTAGCATCCTAAGTGTGTCTTGAAATAAAAACTCCCTATTATAAAGTAGTAAAACAAGGTCTGGTATTTGTCTTTTTATAATAATGGCTTGTTTTTATGGTATGGTCAATTGGTCAGTTCAAATATTTTTTTCATCAAATAAACATAAAATGGACATCAAACTCCAAAGTAATTTTCTTGTTTACATGAATAACTTTTATTGACAGCTCCTCAAATAAGTGAAGCACATCTTGGTCAGTTAATTCTTAGAGATTTGAATTAGTAGACTGGAATGATTTCATCCTGAGAACCAATTCAGCCTATTATCCATGAGTGATAGCAGCTCTTTTTACTTTTATTCCATTATTCCATACACAACCATAAGGTAATTTATTGTCGTTTTATAGTATTGCTGCTTATAAAGATTTGTATGAGATGTTCTTGTCTATAATGTACCAGAAGGAGGTCTTGTGACCTATATAGCTTAGAAAGGAAAACATTTAACTTTTAAATTTTCCATAGGAAGATGGTGACTTGCAAAAATAATATTTATTAAGAAAAAGGCCACATCATTTTGAATTTATTTCTTTGATTTCTTTTTTTAATGACAGAGTAATTTTGCCGATTATACAAGTTAAGGTAAACTGTAAAAAAAATCAAATAGGAAATTTATCATGTAAAACCATTTGTTCCAATATTTATAAGGAAATCTTAGCAGGGATCCTTCATTATATATACCCTCATCAAGAATATCTGATTTCCCCACCATATCCTCCATCATACATTACATTTACATCAGAAAGAATGGTAATTAAAATGAGCTTTATGAAGTTGTTTAACATATATTATTATTCACTGTGGGGTTTTTTTGTCGTAAATTTTGTACTTTTTCTCATTTGAATGTGTTGTGCCTTTCTGTAGCCAGTTGTACGCCAGTTCAGTTGACATTGACATATAAAACAGCCTCACAAGCATCTAGCATGGCATCTGTTAAATCCTAAATCCAAATTATATATAGTTCCAGAATTAATTAAAAAATTAGATTGAAATGAATCAAAATATGGTCAAAATGAAGAATTCAGGAAAATATTTTTGTGTTCTATATGTTTGAAAATGGACTCCCAAATAAGGGCTTCACACTTACAACTTTGTTTTGACTTGATTCTTGTATTTTTTACATGGATTGTTTTTGGAAGATTTTGAACCTTTACGATATAAAAGACTGAAACATGCATAGCTGTACTACCGTTTGAGATCAAATTTTCAAGAGGGTGAGGTTTAAGATTTCATTTGGTTTAATCCTACCTTATTTTCATGCCTGTCCCAAGTCAGGCCTCGCATTTACAACGTGATATATCTGGTCTTTTTTTATGTTCTATGATTTGAGCTGAGAGGTGATTGTTCATTTTGTCAGTGAAACCTGTCGAAACCGAACCCTGACTAAACCAAACACCTGTCTAAACTGAACAAAGTCTTTAGTCCCAAAGGGGTTCAGTTTAGACAGGTTTCACTGTATTGGTAGAATTGTTGACCATTACTGTTTAAACTTTCTTTTCATAATATTATTATTCTGTGGTTTTTTGTTGTTGTACTTTTTCGTATTTTGCCTTTTTGTAGCCAATTGTATACCAGGTGACATATTGTCAGCCTCATGAGCCTCTGGTGTGACATCTCTTTAATCCTACATCCCATTCTCAGTAAAGTTCAAGAATATGATCTTTGTAATGTTTGCTTGAATGGTTTACCCCAGCCACATTTTTGTGCCTGTCTCAAGCCAAGATCTGGATTTCCAACGTCATATGTCGTGGTCTTTTTGATGTTCAATGATTTGAGGTTAGAGGTGATTGTTCGTTTTGTTGATATTGGTGGAATTGTTTACCGTCACTGCTTAAACTTTCTTTTCATAATTGTTTCTTTATCCAAAGAGACGTCCAAAATTAAACCCAATGGAAATAAAACACCCACGACTGTTACTGTAAAATTAAAGAAAAAACAACAATAAAAGTTTTTTTTTGGTTCTTTTAAAAAAATGTTTATAAGTGTAAAATTTTCGTTTCTTTGATATCCATTTACATCCATATCACTTTTGGTATGAAAACATCATAATGATTTTAATCCACAAATCAACATGTTACAATAAAAAGTTTTATTCCATTAGCCTCAGGCCAGACAGGACCAACAGTTTAATTTAAACTTTTAAAAGAACTCAACGGTGTGCTTGACAAATGAAATCAAGATGAAATAAATACTGAAAGTTCGGAAACTCATCCCAACGATTTTCAATTTCAATGTTAAAATGATTGTATATCATTTTACCATTACTAACGGTAAAAAAAGTGATTAGTTAGTAGAAATAAGTAGCTCCGCATGAATATGAGATGAAATAAATGCCGAAATTCATCCCAACAATTTTCAATTCCAATGTTAAAATGATGGTATATCATTTGATCATTATGAAAGGTAAAAAAGTGATTAGTAACTAGGAATAAGTAGCTTTGCATGGATATGGAATAGACGTTAGATTTGTATGTGAAATAGATGTTAGAATTGTATATGAAATAGACATTAGATTTGTATGTAATAAGTAGGTTTCTATTGCTTGTACTTACTCCATGTGTTAAGTAATGAGAGTTCTATGTCATTAAAAAAGGGGCCAAGGTGAAATAGGTACAACTTTTGTTGATAAATGTACAACTTGTAAGTGCTACCTTAAATACATATACTATAACAAGATTTTTACACTATTGGGCCAGCCTAATTAAATAAAAAAACGTAGATATCAAATTTAGTGCCCACGATGCATTTCTGAAATCACCTTCATCAGGTACACTCAAATTGAAAGATTGGAAAGCCAAATAATTTAAAGTTTTGGGACCAATAAAACCAAAATTAGCCTATCTGATTGTTGTCTATGAAAGATTCCAAAATCAAATGGATTCAGTAATTTTTAAACTGACTATAGGGCCATGATGTTTTTACTATGGAGAAAATGCTAATAAATATGTTGATATCTAACGGTAATTGAGTGTGCACGATGTGTCATCAGGTACATCCAAAGTCAAAATAATGGTAGGCCAAATAATTCAAATGTCTTTGGGAGCAAGAAAACAAAAGGGCCAAAATTAGAGAGAGGTCAGAGGTCAAGTATGTATCAACTTCTTTTTTTGTCATGTCTGCATTTGAAAGTTTGAGGTTGGTTATATTGTTTTCACTTGTTTTATTTTCAATGGTCAGAAACTTGACAATGACCATTAATTGACTCATAATTTTACTTCCACTAAGGCCAAAAAAAAATACATATGTTTCCACTTACATTCTTGATTAAAATAGCGTATGTTAGGTTGGCAAAACTTATTCTTTTGTTTAAAATGATTACCTAAATTATACAGGACAAAGATCTGACTTTAACAGTGCTTGTCAGAAAAATGGCAATAAAATTTGAGGGTAGTCACTAAAAATTAGGGTCAATATGGTTGGAAGAAACACAGGTATTTTTTTTGCCTTGTCAAAGGCAAGCACCGTGCCTGAGTTTTATTAAATGTGGGGCTTTGATTATATCAGTATCTATTCTTCTTGTACAGTTCATGTTTAAAGTTTTGTAACATTAAATTTTTCATTTTTGATATCTTGTTGGACATGTTTAATGTCTTTCTTTGAAGTTTAAAGATGTTATTTTGGCATCCATAAACAACTCACAAACAGTAAGGAGAAACATAAAAAAATCATCACTTACACAATATAACCTATTCATATTGTTGTGTAATGATATTCTGTGTCAAGTATCTATTTATCATTATGACAAAAGATAAGATTACAGGTTTTTAACAAGCATTTTCCATCACATAAAAAAATCGAAAAAAAAACATTTTTCTTGTTTCGAAGATACCCTTTATTTCTTCAATCTAGGGAATGTTGAAAAGGTGGGACAAATGGCCAATTCTAATATATTATTATAAATGAAGATATATGCAAGAAAGAATTCAATTAATTTCATATAGAGATGTAGAATTGGAAAAAACCATTGATCATTGCAGAATGTTGAAAAAAAAAAAAAAATATCTTGTATCATATTGCTTTTCATTTTTAGAAGAAATTTTCTGTTTCACATGAACTTTATATTCCTTTTTTAGGAGTTGCCTTCCTTTTTTCCTCAATTTCAAGTGTACTCTTATATGTCATCTTAGATCTGCTGCAATGTCTGGTGGTCTAAATTAATCTATTGTTCTTTGCAACTCTCTAATGTAGTGGATTTATGAAAAGAAAGTTTAAACAGTCAGTAAAAAATTCCACCAATATCAACAAAAAAACCAACTACCTCTCACCTCAAATCAATGAACATAAAAAAGAACATGGCACAAAAATGTGGCAGGGGTAAACAATTCAAGCAAACAATACAAAGATCAAGTCAATATCAAAGTTGTAGAGTAAATCCCTTTTTAGTTCACCTGGACCAAAGGTCCAGATGAACTATTGCCATCACTTGGCGTCCGTCGTCTGTAAACTTTTCACATTTCAAGCTTCTCCAAAACCACTGGGCCAATTGGAACCAAGCTTAGCAAAAATGTTCCTTGGATGGTCCTCTACAAAGTTTCTGTTTTTCGTTCCAGTCGGATATTCAACATGGCTGACAGGGCCAATAATATGCCCTGATTGGCGTAAATTTCAAAGATCTTCTTCTCTGAAACTAATTAACTGACTGAACCCAAACTGTAAGTGAAGGATCATTGGAATGTCCTTTACCAAGTCTCTGTTTTTTATGCCGATCGGAAATCCAAGATGGCCACCACCGCAGGACATAGATTAACATTGGACCCTATGGGAAAATGTTCAAATGTTCAAATGTTCAAATCTCAGAAACTACAAATATGATCAAAGCTAAACTATACATGAAAGTTCATTGGATGGTCCTCTACCAACTTTAGGTTTTTTGTTCCGATATGAAATTCAAAATGGCAGCTACGGTAGGACTTAGTTTAACATTGGACCCTATGGGGAAAATGTTTCAAAATGCTTCTTCTCTGAAACCACTTGGACAATTGAAACCAAACTGCCCAGGAATGATCATTGGAAGATCCTCTACAAATTTTGTGTTTTTTATTCCGATCGGAAATCCAAGATGGCCACCACCGCAGGACATGGATTAACATTGGGCCCTATGGGAAAATGTTCAAATGCCTTCTTCTCAGAAACTACAAATATGATTAAAGCCAAACTGTACATGAATGTTCATTGGATGGTTCTCTACAACTTTAGGTTTTTTGTTCCAATATAAAATGGAAGATGGCGGCTACGGCAGGACTTAGTTTAACATTGAACCCTATGGGAAAAGTGTCTCAAAATGCTTCCTCTCTGAAACCACTTGGTCAAATGAAACCAAATTGCCCAAGAATGATCATTGGAAGGTCCTCTACAAATTTTTTTTTTGCCGATCGGAAATCCAAGATGGCCACCACTGCAGGACATAGATTAACATTGGACCCTATGGGAAAATGTTCAAATGCCTTCTTCTCAGAAACTTCAAATATGATTAAAGCCAAACTGTACATGAATGTTCATTGGATGGTCCTCTACAAACTTTAGGTTTTTTGTTCCGATATGAAATTCAAAATGGCGGCTACGGCAGAACTAAGTTTAACTTTGGACCCTATGGGGAAAATGTTTCAAAACGCTTCTTCTCTTAAACCACATGGACAATGGAAACCAAACTGCCCAGGAATAATCATTTGATGGTCCTCTAAAAAGTTTGGGTTTTTTATGCTGATCCGAAATTCATGATGGCTGCCACCACAGGTCATAGCATTAACACAGGACCATATGGAGAAAATACAGAAATATGTTCTTCTCTGAAGCTATTGCACTGATTGAACCTAAACTGTGTATCAATCATTGGAAGGTCCTTTACAAACTTTGTGTTTTTTATGTTGATCGGAATTCCAAGATGACTACCACTGCAGGACATAGTTTTTACATAGGACCAATTGGTTCTTTTTATAATCAGGTGAACGATACAGGCTCTTGAGAGCCTCTGGTTTTTTGTTGGGAGTAAAAAAAATACCATGACAATAAAATGGTCGAAACTGGACATTTAGCTTGAAATAGTCATGTGGTCAGATTAACCATACTATGCTCCACTCACACGACACATTGATCCTGTATACAAAATATAGCTGCATTCACACTCTCTCTGGCTTAATTCTAAATATTTTTATTCCAAATGAGTTTATTAGATATTTGAATAGCTTAAATTCCAAGGTATGAACTGTACAAATGTACAAATTCCAGAGAGGTATTGAAACAATGTGAAATGTCAATTAAGATTCCAAATTAAAATTGATTACTTCTAAATCTTGAGTGAATTGTGTATAAAATGTAAAAAAAAACTGATATGAAACTAGAGAAATGCTTTTATAAGATTTTTACTGATAAAAAGACCCAATAGATATATTACTTCCCTCTGACACATTATCGTGATTCCGTGCAAATCAGTATTAGCTCTTTATGCTTAATGCAGTGTGCTTATTGGAGAAGCAGCAAATTCCAATTGTATTATCATTGGTTTGACCTTACTGGGGACTCAAGCTCACGATCTACCACACTCGAGGTGAGCATGTTAACCATTACACCACCGATGCTGTCATAAAGGATTTTCGAACAGAAATATATAGAACTGTCACTTGAAAAAAACCACATTATGGTTTTGTTTACAATTTCTCAAAAGAATTTTATCTGTTAATTAAAGAAATGTTTGTTAGAATGAAAGATGCCAAACAAATTTCATCTACATGCAATTTACATACCTAACATTTCACAATAGAAGATATAAATTGGCTATTTTCTTTGTTTTCAGATATGTAATAAATGAGAAGAGCAAGTTTAGATACTTAAAAGTTTATCAGTGATGGATGAAGTCATTACAAAATAACAGGTAAACTGCTGCTAACTGTATCACCTTTGTTCAGAAACATATGTCTTCTTGTCCAGAATCTTGTTAGCAATTATCACCAACTGTGACCACCCAAACATTCCAATTAACTAAGGGATGGTATTGTACTCTCATCAACTCATTTATTCTGGTGTAAGTGCAATGGGGGTCATTTAAACAAACTTTTGATTCAAGTGACAAATGTTTTCTTTTCTTTACAAACAATTGCAAACATTTCTCATTTTTTCCCTTTTCACTTTGAATTACATTGTATATGTTAGTTTATTTTCTCCCTGTTTTATCTATTTAAGATTAAAACCTGATATTCTGTCAGTTGTAATTCTAATCACACTATGATGTTGACAGTGTTTAAGCTATTGAGGGGCCGTCGTGGTCGTGATTGTATGGTAGTTGGATTTACAACTACATATGCAATCAGTGCCTATCACCACTAAAGTTGTGAGTTCAAGCCCAGTTCATGGCAAGGTGTACTTGATACAACATTATGTGATGACGTTTGTCAGTGATTTGGGACAGGTCAGTGGTTTTCTTCGGGTACTCCTGTTTCCTCCACCATTAAAACTGACCACCACGATATAACTGGAATATTGTTGAAAGTGGCTTTAAACACCATAAACCAAACCAAACCAAACTATTGACATTTTTTACAGGTTATATAATTTCTAAATACATGTGCATTTCTTTAATATGTTCATCTTATATAACTAAACTGTTGTTTCAGGGTTTGGGTCTGACAGCTATTTTGTTGAACCATAAGACAAAGTTGTGTCCATTTCCTTCAGCCTCTGCCAACATTTTTATTTTGTGTCCCACACTCTAGGTATAGCCCTCTCAATCTGTTAACAATTGTTTGTTGCTTCCATTCTGTCATTATTCTTTCGATGATTTTTCTAAAGAATGATTACTCTAAATTAAGTATAAACTTGTTTGACCTTGTGAAAATTAAAGGTAATAAGTCAAGGTTCAAGGTCATCATTGTCATATATTGTATTTTATACAGTTGAAATGTATTATGCTTTAAATTAATATTCCTCAAGTATGAATAAAGATTATGACCAATAAAATGTACACAAGTAAAACATTGAAAAAAACCAATATTAGTTTAGTACACCAGATACATTCTTTATTATGTATAGTGTTTACTTTTCAAGGTCGTTTGGTTAGGTTGAAGGTCATTTGAATATTTAAGAACAGAAATAACAGAATTATAGATTAAGTAGATTACAAGATGTTTTCAGCATTGTTTCAGTCAACTTCCCATTCCATGCTTATTTTAAACAATGAATGTCTGGTCCTTTTGTGAACAAAAAGGATATTTTTGGAGATATACCGGTACATGTATGTATATTCTCCACAGATTTCATTTAAACCTCCTCTTTAGAGCTTTAAGGGTTAAGGATTAGGGTTATGGTGTTTAACTCCACATTAAACAATATTTCAGTTATATCGTGGCGGTCAGTTTTATTGGTGGAGTAAACCAGAGTACCCGGAGAAAACCACCAACCTGCCGCAAGTCGCTGACAAACTTTATCACATAATGTTGTATCAAGTACACCTCGCCATGAGTGGGATTCGAACTCACAACTTTAGTGGTGATAGTTACTGATTGCACAGGTAGTTGTAAATTCAAGTACCATACAATCACGACCACGACTAAGGATATAAATTGACTCCTCTATAAAATTATCAAACACTGCCACTGGTTTGACGGAAACCTCCCAGGAAGCACATGCTCTTACAATTGTACAATAACACTTACGGATATAAATACCAGTAGATAGTCATGTTACTATGATCGTTAACACCTTATCTGACAAATCATCCCATTATAATCAAACAAGTATGTGTTATGTCCTAAAACAAAAATATGAAAATTATGAATCATTTTTACAAGAGTCTGACAAGTAGACTGTCAAATTAATAATCTTTGATTGATACTTATGTGAGGAGTTTAAGGGGGGGTATACACAAAATAGTGAAGAACAGAAACAAAACTGATTGTAAGGCATTAGATAAGTATACATTGTATATTGAAATATATCAAGGCTAAATTAGAAAAACAAAACATTCAATCTTAAAAGGGGCAAGCAGTCCTCGAAATGAAAATTAAAATTTACTGGTCCGAATCAAATTCTATAATTATTTTTATGTATTTTTAAATAAAAAACTGAAAAATTTTACTGGTCTGAGCAAACTTTTACTGGTCTTGGGCCAGAGGACTGGTGCTCATCATGAGGACTGGGATAAGTACTGTATATTGTTATGAATGTCAAAAATAATTTCTTTAACAGGCATGTAATTTGGGGAGACATCATCCACATGTTCTCCCTAAAATTCATGAAAATGTGTATTTTCTTTAAAGTTATACTCCAAATAAATTTACTTTGATACATCTGCAAGTCTTTCTCCCTATGACTTACAATTTTAGAAAAGCAAATTCACTTAAGGCCTAATAGAAAAAGTTCATCCAAGCTCATGACCACCCTCAGTGTAAGTGCTGGGTCACAAAACCTTCTGTGGGACAGACAATACTTAGGGCTAATAGAAAAAGTTCACACAAGCTCATGACCACCCTCAGTGTAAGTGCTGGGTCACAAAACCTCCTGTGGGACAGACAACCTGGCTCCCGTCTGTTACCACATTTAGGTGCAGCTTAATTGGAAAACTTCTGAATATTATATTTCTTGTTTTATTATCAAAACATGAAGATAGATTTTTGTCTAGGCACTTAGGCTATATTGGTCATTTTGTATGGATTGTAAATGTTTGAACTCAAGAACTTTTGTCTATTAGAATAAATAATTAAACGTGGTAAATGGATTAAATTATAAACATTTTGATTTCTGACAATTTCTTGATATAAAGAAATGTTCTGATGTTTTGACCATTGTTTAAATAATGGCTGCCAACAATGGTGTAATAGCCGTTGGGTTCGATAAAAGAAAAAGGAATCCATTCAGTTAATATTTTAATCAGTGTCTACATAAAATGTCCATAATTGATTGGGTGCAATATATTTGGGCCAAATCATAAACATGATGGTTGTATCATTTGGGCCAGGAATTTGAAATGAAAATATTGATTTGAGCTACTTATTTATTTTTTGTGTTACAAGTATTGGTAAATTATCTGTATTTTATGAAAATGCCACGATATAGCTGAAATACTGCTCAATTTGGCATTAAACACCAACCAATCAACCAATAAATCAATAAACTAATTCTGTGATAAATTAATCATCTTCCTAATTTATTTCTTTAAAAAAATAAAAGTAAACAATTTAAAACGATTTTAATTTATTTTATTATTATAGAGGGGAATTCTGTGATAAACTAAACAGTTTCCTAATTATTGTTTTAGTCTGATTTTTTTCTTCCGCTTCCGCTTCTTCTCAGCAAAGCTTGTCCAGATCATAACTTTTTTGTCTTTCGAGATAGGTCAATGATATTTCGTATGTGGGTGCATTACCATAAGGTGGTGTGTCGCGTACCATAATGACCTTCATGGGACCTTGACCTTTGACCTCAAGGTCAAATAATTGTTTTTTAAATAGTATTTTCTTGTCCGGCCATAATATTTTTGTCTTTTGAAGTAGGTCAATGATAATTGGTATGTGGGTGCATGACCATAAGGCGGTGTGTCGCATACCATAATGACCTTTGTGTTACCTTGACCTTTGACCTCAAGGTCAAAGAATTCAAATAAATCCAACAAAACTGTTCATTGACAGATAGTTCATATGTGCATGATCATAAGGCGGTGTGTCGCATACCGTAATGACCTTTGACCTCAAGGTCAAATAATTGTTTTTTAAATAGTATTTTCTTGTCCGGGCCATAACATTTTTGTCTTTCGAGATAGGTAAATGATAATTGGTATGTGGGTGCATGCCCATAAGGCGGTGTGTCGCGTACTGTAATGACCTTCGTGGGACCTTGACCTTTGACCTTAAGGTCAAATAATTCAAATAAATCCAACAAAACTGTTCATTGGAAGATAGTTTGTATGTACATGACCATAAGGCGGTGTGTCACGTACCATAATGACCTTCGTGGGACCTTGATCTTTGACCTCAAGATCAAATAATTGTTTTTTAAATAGTATTTTCTTATCCAGGCTATAACATTTTTGTCTCGAGATAGATCAATGATATTTGGTATGTGGATGCATGACCATAAGGCGGTGTGTCTCGTACCGTAATGACCTTTGTGGGACCTTGACCTTTGACCTAAAGGTCAAATAATTGTTTTTTATATAGTATCATTCAACTCATAATGTGTAACTTATTGTTGTACAGATGGCAACATTAAGGGGAGACATAAGTTTTAGGTATCTAAAATAGTTCTTCCTAGTTTATTTCTTTAAAAAAAAGTAAAAGTAAACAATTTAAAACGATTTTGATTTATTTTATTATGATAGAGGTGTAGTTCTTGCCCTCTAGTAGACAAATTGTTTAGGTTAAGATGTATTATTTGATTAACCGATTAGATCACGATGATTCAATTATTTTGTTGTTTTCAGGTGTTTTATTTAACTAAGACAGATCTTAGGTAACCAGGTGAACTAGTATTTCTTAAGTACACATGTATATTGTTTTTAAATTAACAAAGTACATTTTGTCAGTCCTTGCTTAGTATAGGCGTACCACATTTACTGGACTATTGTTGAAAGTGGCATTAAACACCATAAACCAAACCCAACCTCTTCTGAGATTTGATATTGTAAAACAAAAGTAAAATACAGTCAACCCCGTATAAAGAGGTCACTTTTGTGACAAAGAAAAAGTGATCTTTTAAGACAGGTGACCTCTTAAAACAGGTTCAATTCATACAAATTTTTCTATGATGGGACATGAAAAAGGTGACCTTTTAATACAAGTGATTGTTTAATAGAGGTGACTTTTTGTGCAGGTTTGACAGTAAACAGTGAGGATTGACAATCAGACCATAATCCACACTAATGAAAGGTGAAATGGAGAAGAGCTGATAGAAATCTAGGATCTGGACTCATGGTCTTAAAACTTTCTTGAGTATGAGTTTTGTAAAAAAAAAAAAACCAATCAGGACATAATATTCAATAAATACATCATTCTGATTGGACGATTTTTGAGTACTCAAAACGTTTTATGAGCATGAGGCTTCGACTGGGACATGCAATATATAATATGACTAGATCATCTAATGATCTTAACTCTGATCCATAGATTTCCAATACAAAACAACAATAAATGCTGTAATATATAAATCATACCTATGTTAGGTTCAGCTCAAAGAAACCATATGCTTTAATAACAGAAAAACAATAAGAGTAATATGATAGTTAGATATATAAGATAAAAAGGTCAAATCTGAAGGGGGTAGACAAATTATTCTGATGTAAAAGGAATCAATATTTAATCTTTGTACTGCCTGTACCAAGCCAGGAAAGTGAGCAGTCATGTATTTGTGTGTTAGGGTATCGATGTTGGTCATGTATTTGTGTGTTAGGGTATCGATGTTGGTCATGTATTTGTGTGTTAGGGTATTGATGTTGGTCATGTATTTGTGTGTTAGGGTATCGATGTTGGTCATGTATTTGTGTGTTAGGGGTATCGATGTTGGTCATGTATTTGTGTGTTAGGGTATCGATGTTGGTCATGTATTTGTGTGTTAGGGTATCGATGTTGGTCATGTATTTGTGTGTTAGGGTATCGATGTTGGTCATGTATTTGTGTGTTAGGGTATCGATGTTGGTCATGTATTTGTGTGTTAGGGTATCGATGTTGGTCATGTATTTGTGTGTTAGGGTATCGATGTTGGTCATGTATTTGTGTGTTAGGGTATTGATTTTGCCTCTTTCTACAATTTTTCTAAAGAATTTTTGAAATGTTCCGATAGTGTGGTATTTGTTTTTTCATTTTTATTAAATATCAGTCTTGAATATGCAAAAAAATTATGATCTTTGTGAGAGATCAGAGTGACTAAGTGAAGATTCTGTCTATGGTCTCTAAACTATGGCACTTCTAGAGATAGATGCAAAAGTATATTTGTGTATTTTTACTTGAAGATGATGTAGGCATGAATATAGACTATAATTTCTCAAGAGGTTAAAATAATAGTGAGAATCCATGAATCCAAAAAAACATACAATTCTCTATGTCCATTTTTTGTTGGTACAGTTGTTGTTATTTGACAATTGGATGAATGATCTTTTGCGAATTTCGTAGAATATACGAAATTCTGAGTTTTTCTTTGACTTGAAGAATTTTGTTTGGAGAACCACAGTTTATCTTTTATTCATTAATTAGAAAACTTGTGTTTTCATGCTTATTGTTGCATTATTTCAAATTTAAATTATGCTTTGAAATAAACTGTGGTTAGTTATCCCAAACCTGACTTTGTATTTTTTATACTTATGTTGTTTTACTCTTCACTGCTTTATATTCTACTCGGCCACTGTATCTGGGATTACCTGGTGTATCCAACCTTGGTGTGTATATGATGTAAAACACATCAAGTGTTGGCAGAGAGGCAGATAAGAAGCTGTGTTGTATGGCCTTTTGGTGGGAAACTGGAAGTGGGAGGGGTTCCTACATAAATTCACAGATTAATGAATGATCTTTTGTGAATTTTGTAGAAATTATGAGTTTTTCTTTGACTTGAAGAAGTTGAAGCTTATAAACATGTGCACAGAATTTTGAATTTTGCAACCACTGCCAAGCTTATAAAAAAACAACAACCTTCTAAATTAACAAGACAAATTGAGTTTGCTAATTTCTGATTTATCTTTTCAACCTGATACAATAATTACGAGAATTATTAAAGAAGTTATTTGTAGAAGCTAATTTAAAGTCTATAAATTACGCTAGATGACAAGTGCCAATTTTGTAATAGATTTGTACAGCCGTTTATAATTAAAAGAACGATGTTCCACCTGCTCTATGTAATAGACAGACCATATTATTTAACTCTAAACTATTTAATTTTTTTGTATTATCATTATAGTTAAGTTTTCAATAATCATACATGTTGGGCTTGCAGGGGTATATTTTATAGGAATATGGGTTATATGTTAATGAAAACGATCGAAGAACTACTTTCTACACTGGGGGCAGAAGTAACGACGGGTGTCACTAGTGGAGTAGGAACAGCTCATCCTTCTAGAGCACCAGAGTTCACCCCCATTTTTATTGGGGTTCATGTTGCTCACTCTCTTTCTGTGTAATGTTTTGTTCTTTTTCTTTTGGTCATTGTATTGTCTGTTCTTTTTCTAATAACAGCATTTGATTACCCCTTTGGTATCTTCAAACTTTTCTTGATTGGACATGCAGAACAAAGTTGAAGTAATGTAGTAAAAGTGTTTTAGCCTCCCTTCATGAAATAGATGATAAAGTATGAGAGATGACCTTATGCAATCACCTCTTTATTAGCATCTGTATGCTACTTTGTATCAGTTTTTTGGACAACTTTGCATAGGAATCTGAAAGTAAAGTTTAAACCATGACCATCAACAATTCGACCAATGTCATTCTTATCTCAAACAATTGAGCACAAAAAAGACCATGACTTATGTCGCTAGTAAACCAGGTCTTGTCTTTTGACAGGCACAAAATTGTGACATGGTTAAACTAGTTATTTAATGGGATCCCAACCCTCTCTCTCTGTCATTAATTACTCTTATATAATGAACACCTGTCACTTACAAGGTTGCTAATACAACATATCTTTTTCTTCTGTATCCAGAATATTATAATCTTGGATGAGAACTTTCCATGTATGAAAAATAGTGTATATATCAGATTAGTAGGAAATATATAATTTTATCATATGTTAATCACAACAGTTTTCAGAAATAATTGATTTTTATCTTATAGGACTATAAAAGATTTCAGAATTGATCATTTTCTTCAGAAAGTGTTCTGTGGAGATGTTTTCTAATTTTTTTGGTCAACATTAACTTCTGTTTTCAAAGATACAAGTACATGTATTGTATGCTGTATTGACCTTTGTCTCTGTTTGTAACAGGGCCATACATATAGTAGATGACCAATACTTCATCATCGTGTAGTCAGATAGGTTAATTAAATAAACATCTATAAATATTAGATAACACCCTTCCCCAAGTGGTCAGATATTGATTTATAGGCAGATGGTTCCAGGGTGATAATTAAATCATTACATTGATACATGTCTTAATTATCAACTGATGGAATCCTACATTCTGATTGGTCTGTTGTTGTGTCTGAGTTAGGTGTTTGTTCTTTAAGATGTTGGTTTAGAATGATTTGATTGTTAAGCAAGTGTTTTTATTTTAAAATTGGATTATATATAGTGAACTTAAAAAAATAATATGAAAAGTGAGTATTTTGATTTTGTTAAATTGATTACTGTTTGTTGTGACTGATAGTAGATATGTTTAGTATAAAAGAAGGAGTTGGATACATAGGTTCTTTACCAGTGAATAATTGTACTTTATTGAACTTTTTTTTTTCACTCTTGAGATATTTTTATATTTATAACATACATAATTAATATTTTATGGTTAGATTAGAATGATATGAAACTTTATTGTCCAATTATGCATTTTGTTGCAGAAAAGTCATCAGAATTGTTTTGTCTCAAACTGTCTCATTAAAATTCATGGCACTTTGTCAAAGTGTAGAATATGCCACTTATTTCTTGTCTTAAGTACTTTCTTATTTTTCTAGAAGTGTGAATTAGATAAATAGATATGTACTCCTTGATCAGATTAAAAGAATAGATATAAAAGTTAGAAATTATGGGAAATTAACTCTGTCAAATGTTGTGGGACAGGGGCATTTAGTGGAGGTAATAAGAATTACAGAGTACAAAACATTCAAATGTTGTGGTACAGGGGCATTCAGGGGAGGTAATAAGAATTACAGAGAACAAAACATTCAAATGTTGTGGTACAGGGGCATTCAGGGGAGGTAATAAGAATTACAGAGAACAAAACATTCAAATGTTGTGGTACAGGGACGTTTAGGGGAGGTAATAAGAATTACAGAGAACAAAACATTCAAATGTTGTGGTACAGGGACGTTCAGGGGAGGTAATAAGAATTACAGAGAACAAAACATTCAAATGTTGTGGTACAGGGGCATTCAGGGGAGGTAATAAGAATTACAGAGAACAAGACATTCAAATGTTGTGGTACACGGATGTTTAGGGGGGGTAATAAGAATTACAGAGAACAAGACATTCAAATGTTGTGGTATAGGGACATTCAGGGGAGGTAATAAGAATTACAGAGAACAAGACATTCAAATGTTGTGGTACAGGGGCATTCAGGGGAGGTAATAAGAATTACAGAGAACAAGACATTCAAATGTTGTGGTACAGGGGCATTCAGGGGAGGTAATAAGAATTACAGAGAACAATACATTCAAATGTTGTGGTACAGGGGCATTCAGGGGAGGTAATAAGAATTACAGAAAACAAGACATTCAAATGTTGTGGTACAGGGGAATTCAGGGGAGGTAATAAGAATTACAGAGAACAAGACATTCAAATGTTGTGGTACAGGGATGTTTAGGGGAGGTAATAAGAATTACAGAGAACAAAGCATTCATATGTTGTGCTGTAGGGGTATTTAGTTGGGGATATTTTCTTATTATCTTGTATGTATGTAAAGATCAATTGCAAAATACATTATGGTTAATTCTGCCACCAACATCTAAGGTGTACTAGACGTTATGTGTTAAAGTTTGTCAGTGACTTACGGCAGGTCTGGTTTTCTCCGGGTACGTCGGTTTCGTCCACCAATAAAACTGACCACCACGATATAACTGAAATATTGTTGAAAGTGGTGTTAAACACCATAACCCTAACCCTATAATTATCATGATGTATCTAAAATCGTCATTGAAAACATTTGTGAATAATATTGAACAATATTACACCATTGAACCTTAGATGTGTGTGGTAGAATTAACCATAATGTATATAGAACATACATTTGATGCTATTAGATAACATTTTGGCTTTCTTTTTTATTGTGTAATCTGCATAATGAAAATTGAAAACAAGATTTCATGCAAACCTGCTTCTTTTTATATGAAAAAATGATGAAAAGTGATAAATTTTCTTACTTTAGAAACATTAATCATTTTTTGTGGTTTATATGACAATCGCATGAAATAAAATTTCATTTACTTTCTTGAATAGATATATGCATGATATTATCAGATGATGACTTCCATAATATCAAATTGAATTTTAAAATAACTTTATGTATTTAGATGGATGAGCATCAAAAATTCACATAAAAGATTAAAGCAATGGGGAGAATATAAATTTTATACAAAACATACAAGTATTTTGAAGTTTATAGAGAACTGCTGATTTACATTCATTTTCGTATTTTTTGCCTTGAAAGATATGGTTAAGATCCCTGTGTTTTTCAATTGAAAATAAGGTAAACATTCCAGTTTTCACCTTTAAGAAACGTTTTATATTCATGAAGTAATCTTCCATGAGTACTTGTCCTGCGGCGTGTCTCAGCAGTTTCATCTGATTTAGAGTTTATATGTAGGATTGAGGTAAGAATCAAATAGAAGAATATTTCCTGTCTTTAGAAAAGATAAAAACTCATTAAATGACAAAATTGAATTAGATGATCATAAATAATCCATTTATACTTGTTTATTAAATCTATTATAAATTTTGACACTTCTAATAAGAAAAGTCCACATCATTGACTCACAGACTTACTGATTAGTAGAGTATTACTGTACTATAAGAATTATATAGTCCATTAAACAAGAGAAGTCATATTGGTTTGGTCTGCTTGATTCTCTCTCTCCCCCTGTCTGATAATATTGTATAGGTTATCATTCAGTATGACAAATTCAATCAGAAAAAAAATATAAAAAATTATAGGAAGTAGTTTTAGGGGAATACAACAATCATTTTTGTATAGTCTTTCCAAAAATCTAATAAAAAGAAATTTGTTAAGCTGTGAAACAGGCAAAGGTATGGTCCTTCTTTAACCAGTATTAGAAAGAGATTCAGACACAGACAGTTAAACTTTGCAAACTCAAAAGTAAAATTATGATCCATTTGTAAATACATTGAAACTCTGTCTAAAAGAAGCCTAAAAATTCCTGTATGAACTGAACTTTAAATAAAGTCCTAATGTAGGAAATCTTTGTTAATTTAGCCTGTATTAACCATGTAGGAAATCTTTGTTAATTTAGCCTGTATTAACCATGTAGGAAATCTTTGTTAATTTAGCCTGTATTAACCATGTAGGAAATCTTTGTTAATTTAGCCTGTATTAACCATGTAGGAAATCTTTGTTAATTTAGCCTGTATTAACCATGTAGGAAATCTTTGTTAATTTAGCCTGTATTAACCATGTAGGAAATCTTTGTTAATTTAGCCTGTATTAACCATGTAGGAAATCTTTGTTAATTTAGCCTGTATATACCTAACACCTGTCTATTCCGAGCAAAAAAGTTGGTTCCAAAGAGGTTCGGTTTCACTGTATACTCAAGGTTATTCAAATACTCAATTACAATTATGAGTAAATTCATTGGTTTGTTAAACCTGGACATGACAGTGTTCTACTTATACTTAAATTCAAGTCCATGATAAAAAGTAATATAAATATAGTATAGAATTTTTAAAATTCTATAAACATTTTGAATTAAAAAAAAATTTAAATTTAAATTTTGTTCAGCAAAATACAAATGCACTTATTTGTATACAACTTTTTAAAAATCTGGTATACATAGATACAGTTACTTTTATTTTTTTTAATTAGATCTATTTACAAAAGGAGCAAAAGTTGTTAACCTCAACAACAGGTATAAGATTTTTTTTCAGTCTCCAATTTATAATCATAGTTTCTTTGTTATAATCTGGTGGGAGTTTAAGCAAACTTTAAAATTTTAATGTTACTGTTAATTCAATGGGAGGGGCGATGAAAATGGAATCTTTGCTTTGGTATGAAAATATTTATCCTTAGTGGTTATTATAAGAAAAAATGATATTGTGAGATATGTGATTAACACATAGCTTTGATCCTTAATCCATTTCATACCATATGTATTTAGTGATGTAGTCAAATGTATTGTTAAAGTTTTGTGAGAGTAAATATGGTGTTTATAGTTTGGGGGTATTGAATACTACACACTTAAGAAATGGCATACAATTAAATAAAATTTTCTAAAAGGGTTATTTTTGTATTGTTTAAAATGTTTAGTCTGAGTAAGCTTCCCTGGAGGTGCGTTTGATTGATGCACCTGAGTTTATGCAGGTGTTATTGTAATTAACGCTTAAATTCAGTACAATGTTCTTTTATATGATTGGATCAAATTCATTCATTGTTTGAATTACAGGTGGTTAAACTTCCCTTTGTATGAATACTGAACAAAATCATTGTCTTTTACTGTTGTAATTTGTATGTATTATGAAAAGAAAGTTTATATAGTGATGGCCAACAATTCTACCATTATCAACAAAAAAAAAGGCCACAACATATGACATTCATTTAAGATAAACTGTATAATTTTATATTTATTGTTTTGCCTATGTAACAGCTAAAGTTGGGGCCCGGGTGGCTCAATGAGTTAGGTAGTTGGATTACCTAACAACTCATTCAAGCCTATCACCAATACGGCATGGGTTCGTGCCCGTCTTTGTAAATTACAAAAAAGGGTGCGCTCGACTCGCAGCCGCAAGTGATAAAAGTTTACCATTTTCTTGCCCATCGTCGGTGGTTCTCTCCGTGTACTCCGGCTTCTTCCACCACTAAAACTGGTCACCATGATATAGCTGAAATATTGCTGAAAGTGGCGTTAAAACACAACAAATCAATAAAAAAAATCAATTAACAGTTAAAATTGACATATAGGAATCTCTGTCTGACATCTTGCGCCATCATCCAAACTATGCCACATTTCATGCCACTTTTGATGGAACTATGCCACATCCTTCTCATATTCTATTGATTCGTGCTTCCTATTTTATTTTCCTTGAAATTAATCTTTTACTCATGCCATTTAAAGTTAATGCCCTTTTTCAAAATTGGTCATTTTATGTTCCAATGGAGAACAGGTGGTACATGAAAGAACTATAAATTTTCAAAGCAATTACTGTGAATTTCATTTTTATATGCATATGGTATTTGTAAAACAAATTGATAGTTATTTGGTTCTGTTAGGCAAATGGTATAATACAACATAAACCAACTTAATCCACATAGAAGGATTTATCTACCCCTGATATACAATGGATGATGAATTAATTTTAAACTAGTGTTCAATGATAATCTTCTCCTTCATAACTGGTAAATAAAAGTAACAAAATTTGGGAGAAAACATTAAGATTTTTACAGATGAAATTGATCATACCGGGGAAAAAAGTTCACCCCCATTTTCAGTGGGGTTTGTGTTGTTCAATAGTTTTCAGTGTCATCTTTTGTCGACCATTGTATGTTTTTTTGCTCCAGTTTTTTTGGCCATTATTATATTGTCTGTCCTTTTTCGAATAACGGCTTCTAATTATCCTTTTGGTATCTTCAAATTTTTCTTACAATTGGTGTTAGTTTATGGTATTTAACGGCACTTTCAACAATATTTCATTTATATCGTGGTGATCAGTTTTATTGGTGGAGGAAACTGGAGTACCCTGTAAAAACCAATGACCTGTCGCAAGTCACTGACAAACTTGATCACATAATGTTTTCTTACAATTGTACATATAATAGAGAAATATAATAAATATAATTATGAACCAGCAAAAGTAATGAATATAAGCATGTTGAACCTTGTTTGTTATTTTAAGAAGTACAAAATATTTTGTCAAAAAATAAACATTGACTCATCTCTAGTATGATTGTTTTGCATGTAAAGCTATATATAAACCAAACTTTTGAGGAGATGTGTAAGAAAGGTTTTCGAAGTTCATGTTTTCATGGTCAAGGTTAAAAGGTATTTTTCAATAGAAACATATTAAGAATATGTAATTTTGGGACATATGACTTCAAAACTTCAAAATAACAGAACAACATACAGGATTAAAACCTCAGTGTTATTGTACAGAACAGTAGGATTGAACATTGGATTGTTTAAAATTTTGATATCGGTTGGTTGGTTTATGGTGTTTAACACCACTTTAAACGATATTTCAGCAATATCGTGATGATCAGTTTTATTGGTGGAGGAAACTGGAGTACCCGGACAAAGTCACTGACAAACTTTATCACATAATGTTATATCGAGTACAAATCGCCTGAGCAGGATTCAAACTCACAACTTCAGTGGTGATAGGCACTGATTGCATAGGTAGTTATAAATCCATGACAGCCCCTTAGATACCGTTATTTTATATTGCTGCCAAAACTTTTTAACATAAATTGTTGTTATCAGTGCCTCAATCAAATACATTTTAGAAGGTCATGTTTTATTTACCAACAGTTAATTAGTTGATTAACTGGTTGTCATTAAGTATTACTACTTGTGAGCTTTATGTCTACAATATATATCTGCTAAAACAGTCATTCTTTATGTTTTAATGCCTAGTTCATTTTAGTTCTTTGTCAAAGCAAAGTAGTAAATTACATCTTGCTGTCAGCAAATTATTCAAATTTGTGACTATTAGGAATTTCTGGAAACCAACAAGAATATATTACATTTAATTAGTTTCAGATAGAAAGATTTATTTGGATAAAACATCAACATGATACAAATAAAATATATGAGTAACCAAACTCTAAAAACTAAAGCCTGGTATACACGATACAAGTTTTGCATCCAAGTCTCCATTCAAGTTTCTTGAATTCAAGTTTTTTGATCGTGTATACCATACAAGAAACTTGAATCAAAAAACTTGAACGGACTTGGATGGAATAGAAATGCATCCTATTTTTCTTTCAACTTGGATGGAACTTGGATGGAGATTGACCAATCAGAAGACAGAATCCTTATTAGCATCAATTTGTGAATGCAAATAATAACAACTACACGTGTTGTGCAAAGATGGCGGGAAAAGAGGAAACTCCAAAATGCAGGAAAAAGACAGTCACATGGACTAATGAAATGATTGAAGATCTAATAGACTTCATATAAATACATCCCATCGTCGCCTTCGAAGCCATTTACGAACCCATGTTGACCTCTTTTTGGAGCTTAATCTCCTTCGTCGTACAATTGTACATAATAATGTAATACAAAGGGCAGCACCCTCCTCTCCTCCCAAAAATGACATTTTGTTTGTTGTATCTCCCGCCAAAACTTGTGTGTATTCATCAAAATTTCTTGCATCGTGTATACACAAACTTGAATTCAAGTTTTCTTGATCCAAGTTTTCTTGAATGGAGACTTGGATGCAAAACTTGTATCGTGTATACCGGGCTTAATGCTAAAAAATTTGAATTTTGAAACATACATATTTTATCAATAAATAATCTGGCTTTCCAATCTTTTAAATTTAGAGATTGTGCAAAATAGATATTTACATTTTTATTTTTCCAATGAGGTTCTATAAGGTAGTAAGATTTGTGAAAAAAATAAAATTTTGGTTATGTGAAATGATAGCATCAGATTAAGTTCTTTAAAATGAAAATCTTGACCCCCCAGTTTTGTGTCTATCCCAAGCCAAGGCCTGGATTTCCAATGCCAAGTCATTGTCTTTTTAGTGTCCAATGATTTGAGGTGAGAGGTCATTATTCACTTTGTTTATATTGGTGGAATTGTTGCCCATCAACAACCCTCAGCTAGAAGACCACAAAATAATAAGATATTTATCGGAACACGAGTCTGGCTAATGGTTTAATAAATCAACAAGTGCCAACCATCCTCCACCAATAAAACTGACCGCCACGATATAACTGAAATATTGTTGAAAGTGGTGTTAAACACCATAACCCTAACCCTATCCCAGCACCAACCACAGTGGCTCATATATATTATGGGTTATTCTCTATTAATTCTAGCCAAAATTTCTACAATTTATAATACAATTAACTTTAAAGGACAGTGTCAATTTCATTAAAAGATTGACAGGAAATAGTCAGCTGGTGCCAGGGTAGAAATGATATTAACTCTACAGGGCATTGTCTGTGTGTGTTTATCCTCACTTAAATCTGTTTACTTTCTAATTGAAATCGGTTTTCACTTCATACAAAGTTAATATTTTCAAGTTATTACCATATTATTATTAAATATGAATATCAATGTCTTTTATATATATTACCTGAAAGGTGGGATAACATTTCAATTACTTAGGTAAACTCAAATCGTTAGAATTTTTTTTGAAAAACTTGAATTTGTTTACGAAAATCAGCGGGACATTTGTAAGGCAGGTTAAATATTTCTATTAAAGCTAAACAAATATAGGTTATGATAAAATAATTTTCATGTTTATACCATATCTGAACAAACATTAGAAAAATATTTTCTAAATGATAAAAATATGACATAAAATTTGAAAAAGATTAGTTTTACATGATAGAAAGATAAAATATATAGAAGTTGATGTATTGCAGTGAGAAGGAAATGATGTCTTGGTGAATTGTTTTCATGGAATACAGTATGTTAAATAGATATAAGAGCTTAACTTATTAGAAAAAATATCACATGATTGTATCATATCTACTTGGCCCCTTTCTGACTATATTTTCTAGACTATGAGTATATGTGGACTGTATGTAAATCTATGTGAGTTATAGGTGGACTGTTGTGTTTTATGTGGACTGTATGTAAATCTATGTGAGTTATAGGTGGACTGTTGTGTTTTATGTGTACTGTATGTGAGTTATAGGTGGACTGTTGTGTTTTATGTGGACTGTATGTGAGTTATAGGTGGACTGTTGTGTTTTATGTGTACTGTATGTGAGTTATAGGTGGACTGTTGTGTTTTATGTGGATTGTATGTAAATCTATGTGAGTTATAGGTGGACTGTTGTGTTTTATGTGTACTGTATGTGAGTTATAGGTGGACTGTTGTGCTTTATGTGTACTGTATGTAAATCTATGTGAGTTATAGGTGGACTGTTGTGTTTTATGTGAACTGTATGTGAGTTATAGGTGGACTGTTGTGTTTTATGTGTACTGTATGTAAATCTATGTGAGTTATAGGTGGACTGTTGTGTTTTATGTGGACTGTATGTGAGTTATAGGTGGACTGTTGTTGTTTTATGTGGACTGTATGTGAGTTATAGGTGGACTGTTGTGTTTTATGTGTACTGTATGTAAATCTATGTGAGTTATAGGTGGACTGTTGTGTTTTATGTGGACTGTATGTGAGTTATAGGTGGACTGTTGTGTTTTATGTGGACTGTATGTGAGTTATAGGTGGACTGTTGTGTTTTATGTGTACTGTATGTAAATCTATGTGAGTTATAGGTGGACTGTTGTGTTTTATGTGTACTGTATGTGAGTTATAGGTGGACTGTTGTGTTTTATGTGTACTGTATGTAAATCTATGTGAGTTATAGGTGGACTGTTGTGTTTTATGTGTACTGTATGTGAGTTATAGGTGGACTGCTGTGTTTTATGTGTACTGTATGTGAGTTATAGGTGGACTGTTGTGTTTTATGTGGACTGTATGTGAGTTATAGGTGGACTGTTGTGTTTAATGTGTACTATATGTGAGTTATAGGTGGACTGTTGTGTTTTATGTGGACTGTATGTGAGTTATAGGTGGACTGTTGTGTTTTATGTGTACTGTATGTGAGTTATAGGTGGACTGTTGTGTTTTATGTGTACTGTATGTAAATCTATGTGAGTTATAGGTGGACTGTTGTGTTTTATGTGGACTGTATGTGAGTTATAGGTGGACTGTTGTGTTTTATGTGTACTGTATGTGAGTTATAGGTGGACTGTATGTGAGTTATAGGTGGACTGTTGTGTTTTATGTGTACTGTATGTGAGTTATAGGTGGACTGTTGTGTTTTATGTGGACTGTATGTGAGTTATAGGTGGACTGTTGTGTTTTATGTGTACTGTATGTGAGTTATAGGTGGACTGTTGTGTTTTATGTGGACTGTATGTGAGTTATAGGTGGACTGTTGTGTTTTATGTGTACTGTATGTGAGTTATAGGTGGACTGTTGTGTTTTATGTGGACTGTATGTGAGTTATAGGTGGACTGTTGTGTTTTATGTGTACTGTATGTGAGTTATAGGTGGACTGTTGTGTTTTATGTGGACTGTATCTGAGTTATAGGTGGACTGTTGTGTTTTATGTGTACTGTATGTAAATCTATGTGAGTTATAGGTGGACTGTTGTGTTTTATGTGTACTGTATGTGAGTTATAGGTGGACTGTTGTGTTTTATGTGTACTGTATGTAAATCTATGTGAGTTATAGGTGGACTGTTGTGTTTTATGTGTACTGTATGTGAGTTATAGGTGGACTGTTGTGTTTTATGTGTACTGTATGTAAATCTATGTGAGTTATAGGTGGACTGTTGTGTTTTATGTGTGCTGTATGTGAGTTATAGGTGGACTGTTGTGTTTTATGTGTACTGTATGTAAATCTATGTGAGTTATAGGTGGACTGTTGTGTTTTATGTGTACTGTATGTGAGTTATAGGTGGACTGTTGTGTTTTATGTGGACTGTATGTGAGTTATAGGTGGACTGTTGTGTTTTATGTGTACTGTATGTAAATCTATGTGAGTTATAGGTGGACTGTTGTGTTTTATGTGTACTGTATGTGAGTTATAGGTGGACTGTTGTGTTTTATGTGTACTGTATGTAAATCTATGTGAGTTATAGGTGGACTGTTGTGTTTTATGTGTACTGTATGTGAGTTATAGGTGGACTGCTGTGTTTTATGTGTACTGTATGTGAGTTATAGGTGGACTGTTGTGTTTTATGTGGACTGTATGTGAGTTATAGG
The DNA here is from genome assembly GCA_963383655.1 of Bathymodiolus septemdierum. Classification (NCBI taxonomy): domain Eukaryota; kingdom Metazoa; phylum Mollusca; class Bivalvia; order Mytilida; family Modiolidae; genus Bathymodiolus; species Bathymodiolus septemdierum. The sequence continues at coordinate 53,860,016 of OY726520.1, read as the reverse complement.
TGGACTGTTGTGTTTAATGTGTACTATATGTGAGTTATAGGTGGACTGTTGTGTTTTATGTGGACTGTATGTGAGTTATAGGTGGACTGTTGTGTTTTATGTGTACTGTATGTGAGTTATAGGTGGACTGTTGTGTTTTATGTGGACTGTATGTGAGTTATAGGTGGACTGTTGTGTTTTATGTGTACTGTATGTGAGTTATAGGTGGACTGTATGTGAGTTATAGGTGGACTGTTGTGTTTTATGTGTACTGTATGTGAGTTATAGGTGGACTGTTGTGTTTTATGTGGACTGTATGTGAGTTATAGGTGGACTGTTGTGTTTTATGTGTACTGTATGTGAGTTATAGGTGGACTGTTGTGTTTTATGTGGACTGTATGTGAGTTATAGGTGGACTGTTGTGTTTTATGTGTACTGTATGTGAGTTATAGGTGGACTGTTGTGTTTTATGTGGACTGTATGTGAGTTATAGGTGGACTGTTGTGTTTTATGTGTACTGTATGTGAGTTATAGGTGGACTGTTGTGTTTTATGTGGACTGTATCTGAGTTATAGGTGGACTGTTGTGTTTTATGTGTACTGTATGTAAATCTATGTGAGTTATAGGTGGACTGTTGTGTTTTATGTGTACTGTATGTGAGTTATAGGTGGACTGTTGTGTTTTATGTGTACTGTATGTAAATCTATGTGAGTTATAGGTGGACTGTTGTGTTTTATGTGTACTGTATGTGAGTTATAGGTGGACTGTTGTTGTTTTATGTGGACTGTATGTGAGTTATAGGTGGACTGTTGTGTTTTATGTGTACTGTATGTGAGTTATAGGTGGACTGTTGTGTTTTATGTGTACTGTATGTGAGTTATAGGTGGACTGTTGTGTTTTATGTGTACTGTATGTAAATCTATGTGAGTTATAGGTGGACTGTTGTGTTTTATGTGTACTGTATGTGAGTTATAGGTGGACTGTTGTGTTTTATGTGTACTGTATGTAAATCTATGTGAGTTATAGGTGGACTGTTGTGTTTTATGTGTACTGTATGTGAGTTATAGGTGGAATGTTGTGTTTTATGTGTACTGTATGTAAATCTATGTGAGTTATAGGTGGACTGTTGTGTTTTATGTGTACTGTATGTGAGTTATAGGTGGACTGTTGTGTTTTATGTGTACTGTATGTAAATCTATGTGAGTTATAGGTGGACTGTTGTGTTTTATGTGTACTGTATGTGAGTTATAGGTGGACTGTTGTGTTTTATGTGTACTGTATGTAAATCTATGTGAGTTATAGGTGGGCTGTTGTGTTTTATGTGTACTGTATGTGAGTTATAGGTGGACTGTTGTGTTTTATGTGGACTGTATGTGAGTTATAGGTGGACTGTTGTGTTTTATGTGTACTGTATGTAAATCTATGTGAGTTATAGGTGGACTGTTGTGTTTTATGTGTACTGTATGTGAGTTATAGGTGGACTGTTGTGTTTTATGTGTACTGTATGTAGATCTATGTGAGTTATAGGTGGACTGTTGTGTTTTATGTGTACTGTATGTGAGTTATAGGTGGACTGTTGTGTTTTATGTGTACTGTATGTAAATCTATGTGAGTTATAGGTGGACTGTTGTGTTTTATATGTACTGTATGTGAGTTATAGGTGGACTGTTGTGTTTTATGTGTACTGTATGTGAGTTATAGGTGGACTGTTGTGTTTTATGTGTACTGTATGTAAATCTATGTGAGTTATAGGTGGGCTGTTGTGTTTTATGTGTACTGTATGTGAGTTATAGGTGGACTGTTGTGTTTTATGTGGACTGTATGTGAGTTATAGGTGGACTGTTGTGTTTTATGTGTACTGTATGTGAGTTATAGGTGGACTGTTGTGTTTTATGTGTACTGTATGTAAATCTATGTGAGTTATAGGTGGACTGTTGTGTTTTATGTGTACTGTATGTGAGTTATAGGTGGACTGTTGTGTTTTATGTGTACTGTATGTAAATCTATGTGAGTTATAGGTGGACTGTTGTGTTTTATGTGTGCTGTATGTGAGTTATAGGTGGACTGTTGTGTTTTATGTGTACTGTATGTGAGTTATAGGTGGACTGTTGTGTTTTATGTGTACTGTATGTAAATCTATGTGAGTTATAGGTGGGCTGTTGTGTTTTATGTGTACTGTATGTGAGTAATAGGTGGACTGTTGTGTTTTATGTGGACTGTATGTGAGTTATAGGTGGACTGTTGTGTTTTATGTGTACTGTATGTGAGTTATAGGTGGACTGTTGTGTTTTATGTGTACTGTATGTAAATCTATGTGAGTTATAGGTGGACTGTTGTGTTTTATGTGTACTGTATGTGAGTTATAGGTGGACTGTTGTGTTTTATGTGTACTGTATGTAAATCTATGTGAGTTATAGGTGGACTGTTGTGTTTTATGTGGACTGTATGTGAGTTATAGGTGGACTGTTGTGTTTTATGTGTACTGTATGTGAGTTATAGGTGGACTGTTGTGTTTTATGTGTACTGTATGTAAATCTATGTGAGTTATAGGTGGACTGTTGTGTTTTATGTGGACTGTATGTGAGTTATAGATGGACTGTTGTGTTTTATGTGTACTGTATGTGAGTTATAGGTGGACTGTTGTGTTTTATGTGTACTGTATGTGAGTTATAGGTGGACTGTTGTGTTTTATGTGTACTGTATGTAAATCTATGTGAGTTATAGGTGGACTGTTGTGTTTTATGTGTACTGTATGTGAGTTATAGGTGGAATGTTGTGTTTTATGTGTACTGTATGTAAATCTATGTGAGTTATAGGTGGACTGTTGTGTTTTATGTGTACTGTATGTGAGTTATAGGTGGACTGTTGTGTTTTATGTGTACTGTATGTAAATCTATGTGAGTTATAGGTGGACTGTTGTGTTTTATGTGTGCTGTATGTGAGTTATAGGTGGACTGTTGTGTTTTATGTGTACTGTATGTAAATCTATGTGAGTTATAGGTGGGCTGTTGTGTTTTATGTGTACTGTATGTGAGTTATAGGTGGACTGTTGTGTTTTATGTGGACTGTATGTGAGTTATAGGTGGACTGTTGTGTTTTATGTGTACTGTATGTAAATCTATGTGAGTTATAGGTGGACTGTTGTGTTTTATGTGTACTGTATGTGAGTTATAGGTGGACTGTTGTGTTTTATGTGTACTGTATGTAAATCTATGTGAGTTATAGGTGGACTGTTGTGTTTTATGTGTACTGTATGTGAGTTATAGGTGGACTGTTGTGTTTTATGTGTACTGTATGTAAATCTATGTGAGTTATAGGTGGACTGTTGTGTTTTATATGTACTGTATGTGAGTTATAGGTGGACTGTTGTGTTTTATGTGTACTGTATGTGAGTTATAGGTGGACTGTTGTGTTTTATGTGTACTGTATGTAAATCTATGTGAGTTATAGGTGGGCTGTTGTGTTTTATGTGTACTGTATGTGAGTTATAGGTGGACTGTTGTGTTTTATGTGGACTGTATGTGAGTTATAGGTGGACTGTTGTGTTTTATGTGTACTGTATGTGAGTTATAGGTGGACTGTTGTGTTTTATGTGTACTGTATGTAAATCTATGTGAGTTATAGGTGGACTGTTGTGTTTTATGTGTACTGTATGTGAGTTATAGGTGGACTGTTGTGTTTTATGTGTACTGTATGTAAATCTATGTGAGTTATAGGTGGACTGTTGTGTTTTATGTGTGCTGTATGTGAGTTATAGGTGGACTGTTGTGTTTTATGTGTACTGTATGTGAGTTATAGGTGGACTGTTGTGTTTTATGTGTACTGTATGTAAATCTATGTGAGTTATAGGTGGGCTGTTGTGTTTTATGTGTACTGTATGTGAGTAATAGGTGGACTGTTGTGTTTTATGTGGACTGTATGTGAGTTATAGGTGGACTGTTGTGTTTTATGTGTACTGTATGTGAGTTATAGGTGGACTGTTGTGTTTTATGTGTACTGTATGTAAATCTATGTGAGTTATAGGTGGACTGTTGTGTTTTATGTGTACTGTATGTGAGTTATAGGTGGACTGTTGTGTTTTATGTGTACTGTATGTAAATCTATGTGAGTTATAGGTGGACTGTTGTGTTTTATGTGGACTGTATGTGAGTTATAGGTGGACTGTTGTGTTTTATGTGTACTGTATGTAAATCTATGTGAGTTATAGGTGGACTGTTGTGTTTTATGTGGACTGTATGTGAGTTATAGGTGGACTGTTGTGTTTTATGTGTACTGTATGTGAGTTATAGGTGGACTGTTGTGTTTTATGTGTACTGTATGTGAGTTATAGGTGGACTGTTGTGTTTTATGTGTACTGTATGTGAGTTATAGGTGGACTGTTGTGTTTTATGTGTACTGTATGTGAGTTATAGGTGGACTGTTGTGTTTTATGTGTACTGTATGTAAATCTATGTGAGTTATAGGTGGACTGTTGTGTTTTATGTGTACTGTATGTGAGTTATAGGTGGACTGTTGTGTTTTATGTGTACTGTATGTGAGTTATAGGTGGACTGTTGTGTTTTATGTGTACTGTATGTGAGTTATAGGTGGACTGTTGTGTTTTATGTGGACTGTATGTGAGTTATAGGTGGGCTGTTGTGTTTTATGTGTACTGTATGTGAGTTATAGGTGGACTGTTGTGTTTTATGTGTACTGTATGTGAGTTATAGGTGGACTGTTGTGTTTTATGTGTACTGTATGTGAGTTATAGGTGGACTGTTGTGTTTTATGTGTACTGTATGTGAGTTATAGGTGGACTGTTGTGTTTTATGTGTACTGTATGTGAGTTATAGGTGGACTGTTGTGTTTTATGTGTACTGTATGTGAGTTATAGGTGGACTGTTGTGTTTTATGTGTACTGTATGTGAGTTATAGGTGGACTGTTGTGTTTTATGTGTACTGTATGTAAATCTATGTGAGTTATAGGTGGACTGTTGTGTTTTATGTGTACTGTATGTGAGTTATAGGTGGACTGTTGTGTTTTATGTGTACTGTATGTAAATCTATGTGAGTTATAGGTGGACTGTTGTGTTTTATGTGGACTGTATGTGAGTTATAGGTGGACTGTTGTGTTTTATGTGTACTGTATGTGAGTTATAGGTGGACTGTTGTGTTTTATGTGTACTGTATGTAAATCTATGTGAGTTATAGGTGGACTGTTGTGTTTTATGTGTACTGTATGTGAGTTATAGGTGGACTGTTGTGTTTTATGTGTACTGTATGTGAGTTATAGGTGGACTGTTGTGTTTTATGTGTACTGTATGTGAGTTATAGGTGGACTGTTGTGTTTTATGTGTACTGTATGTGAGTTATAGGTGGACTGTTGTGTTTTATGTGTACTGTATGTGAGTTATAGGTGGACTGTTGTGTTTTATGTGTACTGTATGTAAATCTATGTGAGTTATAGGTGGACTGTTGTGTTTTATGTGGACTGTATGTGAGTTATAGGTGGACTGTTGTGTTTTATGTGTACTGTATGTGAGTTATAGGTGGACTGTTGTGTTTTATGTGTACTGTATGTGAGTTATAGGTGGACTGTTGTGTTTTATGTGGACTGTATGTGAGTTATAGGTGGGCTGTTGTGTTTTATGTGTACTGTATGTGAGTTATAGGTGGACTGTTGTGTTTTATGTGTACTGTATGTGAGTTATAGGTGGACTGTTGTGTTTTATGTGTACTGTATGTGAGTTATAGGTGGACTGTTGTGTTTTATGTGTACTGTATGTGAGTTATAGGTGGACTGTTGTGTTTTATGTGTACTGTATGTGAGTTATAGGTGGACTGTTGTGTTTTATGTGTACTGTATGTGAGTTATAGGTGGACTGTTGTGTTTTATGTGTACTGTATGTGAGTTATAGGTGGACTGTTGTGTTTTATGTGTACTGTATGTAAATCTATGTGAGTTATAGGTGGACTGTTGTGTTTTATGTGTACTGTATGTGAGTTATAGGTGGACTGTTGTGTTTTATGTGTACTGTATGTAAATCTATGTGAGTTATAGGTGGACTGTTGTGTTTTATGTGGACTGTATGTGAGTTATAGGTGGACTGTTGTGTTTTATGTGTACTGTATGTGAGTTATAGGTGGACTGTTGTGTTTTATGTGTACTCTATGTGAGTTATAGGTGGACTGTTGTGTTTTATGTGGACTGTATGTGAGTTATAGGTGGGCTGTTGTGTTTTATGTGTACTGTATGTGAGTTATAGGTGGACTGTTGTGTTTTATGTGTACTGTATGTGAGTTATAGGTGGACTGTTGTGTTTTATGTGTACTGTATGTGAGTTATAGGTGGACTGTTGTGTTTTATGTGTACTGTATGTGAGTTATAGGTGGACTGTTGTGTTTTATGTGTACTGTATGTGAGTTATAGGTGGACTGTTGTGTTTTATGTGTACTGTATGTGAGTTATAGGTGGACTGTTGTGTTTTATGTGTACTGTATGTGAGTTATAGGTGGACTGTTGTGTTTTATGTGTACTGTATGTAAATCTATGTGAGTTATAGGTGGACTGTTGTGTTTTATGTGTACTGTATGTGAGTTATAGGTGGACTGTTGTGTTTTATGTGTACTGTATGTGAGTTATAGGTGGACTGTTGTGTTTTATGTGTACTGTATGTGAGTTATAGGTGGACTGTTGTGTTTTATGTGTACTGTATGTGAGTTATAGGTGGACTGTTGTGTTTTATGTGTACTGTATGTGAGTTATAGGTGGACTGTTGTGTTTTATGTGTACTGTATGTGAGTTATAGGTGGACTGTTGTGTTTTATGTGTACTGTATGTGAGTTATAGGTGGACTGTTGTGTTTTATGTGTACTGTATGTGAGTTATAGGTGGACTGTTGTGTTTTATGTGTACTGTATGTGAGTTATAGGTGGACTGTTGTGTTTTATGTGTACTGTATGTGAGTTATAGGTGGACTGTTGTGTTTTATGTGTACTGTATGTGAGTTATAGGTGGACTGTTGTGTTTTATGTGTACTGTATGTGAGTTATAGGTGGACTGTTGTGTTTTATGTGTACTGTATGTGAGTTATAGGTGGACTGTTGTGTTTTATGTGTACTGTATGTGAGTTATAGGTGGACTGTTGTGTTTTATGTGTACTGTATGTGAGTTATAGGTGGACTGTTGTGTTTTATGTGTACTGTATGTGAGTTATAGGTGGGCTGTTGTGTTTTATGTGTACTGTATGTGAGTTATAGGTGGACTGTTGTGTTTTATGTGTACTGTATGTGAGTTATAGGTGGACTGTTGTGTTTTATGTGGACTGTATGTGAGTTATAGGTGGACTGTTGTGTTTTATGTGGACTGTATGTGAGTTATAGGTGGACTGTTGTGTTTTATGTGTACTGTATGTGAGTTATAGGTGGGCTGTTGTGTTTTATGTGTACTGTATGTGAGTTATAGGTGGACTGTTGTGTTTTATGTGTACTGTATGTGAGTTATAGGTGGACTGTTGTGTTTTATGTGGACTGTATGTGAGTTATAGGTGGACTGTTGTGTTTTATGTGGACTGTATGTGAGTTATAGGTGGGCTGTTGTGTTTTATGTGTACTGTATGTGAGTTATAGGTGGACTGTTGTGTTTTATGTGTACTGTATGTGAGTTATAGGTGGGCTGTTGTGTTTTATGTGTACTGTATGTGAGTTATAGGTGGACTGTTGTGTTTTATGTGTACTGTATGTGAGTTATAGGTGGACTGTTGTGTTTTATGTGGACTGTATGTGAGTTATAGGTGGACTGTTGTGTTTTATGTGGACTGTATGTGAGTTATAGGTGGGCTGTTGTGTTTTATGTGTACTGTATGTGAGTTATAGGTGGGCTGTTGTGTTTTATGTGTACTGTATGTGAGTTATAGGTGGACTGTTGTGTTTTATGTGTACTGTATGTGAGTTATAGGTGGACTGTTGTGTTTTATGTGTACTGTATGTGAGTTATAGGTGGACTGTTGTGTTTTATGTGGACTGTATGTGAGTTATAGGTGGACTGTTGTGTTTTATGTGGACTGTATGTGAGTTATAGGTGGGCTGTTGTGTTTTATGTGTACTGTATGTGAGTTATAGGTGGGCTGTTGTGTTTTATGTGTACTGTATGTGAGTTATAGGTGGACTGTTGTGTTTTATGTGTACTGTATGTGAGTTATAGGTGGACTGTTGTGTTTTATGTGGACTGTATGTGAGTTATAGGTGGACTGTTGTGTTTTATGTGGACTGTATGTGAGTTATAGGTGGGCTGTTGTGTTTTATGTGTACTGTATGTGAGTTATAGGTGGGCTGTTGTGTTTTATGTGTACTGTATGTGAGTTATAGGTGGACTGTTGTGTTTTATGTGTACTGTATGTGAGTTATAGGTGGACTGTTGTGTTTTATGGTAGTTAAAGTTACATATACCTTTGTATTCAGTACTTATCATCACTAAAGTTACCAGTTGGATTCCTGAGTTGAGCTCAATATAATTTTTTATGATAAAGTTTGTCATTGATCATGACTAGCAAGTGGTCATGTTTACCCACATTTCTCCACAAAAATAAAACAACAAATACAAACATCCCCCCTCTCAAATAAACAGCTTGCCTTGATATAGCTGAAATACCCCCAACACTGGAATTAAACCCAATGTTCAAATGTTGCTCAGTAAGACTACTAAGGGTGTTGGTCAAGTATGAAGCAGACATCATTATCATCTCATTGGATTGTGGCTTGTTCTCGTCATGATATGGCTGAAAAATTGCTCACTTGGCATTAAACAGCAATCACTCACATTTCTCAAATGTATTTGCTAGTAGAAATTATAGTGTTTTTAATATAGTCTTTTTAGCTCACCTTGTTAAAGGCCAAATGAACTTTTTCTATCATTTAATTGGCATCTGGTGTCTGTCATTGTCCACTTTTTATACAAGAATGCATTCACATAATAACAAATTTCTCCTGATTATTCAAATAATTTATTGATAGTAAACCATACATTGGCGTGCATCAAGACAATACAATATAATTACACATGTATAATACATTACATAAATATGGATAAGTAAAAGATATGCATATAATAATGATATGAAGTATATTAAATTATTCACAGGAACCCGACGTCTAGAGTCAATGGGAAGTACCACTACCAACGGAAAGAACCACGTTCTTCCCATCGATAGTGGTACCCCCACCGAACCCGAACCCAAATGCCGAACTCGTGTGAACTATGCATTACGTATATTGTTTGCTTCTTTTAAAAATTTGCAAATTTGTTTTGTTTTGAATATATCCTTAGGGTCAAGAATCTCTCTGATAAGATCATTGTCAGTTCTAATACTTTGGAACAATGTATTGTAACTATTTCTGTTATTCTGGTATTTAGAGCAATGTAATATAAAATGTTTTTCATCTTCAACTGATTAAGTGTATGTTGACAGGAAATGAAGTACTATATAAGTGGACTGATATGAGCATTCAGGATTTTCTAAAAATGCAGATTTTTTCTGTTGATTTATGGAAATAATGTAATAAAAAAATAATTTTGTTTTTCAAACCTATCCTTATAGCATGAGAGTTAATATGATATGAAATAATGGATATTAATGATGATGATGATTTTATCTTTTTTTTAAACTTTTCTTCAAGAACGAAGTTTTTGTTCATTTTCACAAGAAAACATCATATTTGTGAAGTCATCGTTTTCTCTTTTTCAGTTTGTTTTCAGAATGACCTTATGTTAAGTGATACCTTTTTGTTGGTCCTTTTTACAAAGTTGTATGATTGTTTTCTTTGAAACTGACACCTTAACGACTTTACCTACCACCTGTTTCAGGTAAAAAGGTGTAAATAAGGCATTTTCTTTTGTTCTGATTTGTTGTTTTTTAATATATATATTTTTTACCAAGGTGATGATAAAACTTTTCTTTTCATCAAAAAAAAAATTGGTAATGACGAAAGTAGGATCTCGTATTCTCTATTAGTAAAGATATAATATATGAGAGGGTATACAAGATATGAGACATTCTTCTGATCATATTTAGTGTTAAGTGTGGGTGGCTCATTAATCAAAAACTGGTGCTTATTATGGAGAATGTCATTTTTTAAAGATTAATATATTTGTACTTATACTTAAATTTGTTCCACCCAAAATGTTTTGACCAGGGTGTCTAAATTTAATTGTTAAATTTTTAATTTTCTGTGAAATAAATTCAATGTGAACAAATCAATTAATCAAAATTACAGGGTGGATCCCAAATTTTGTAAAGTTAACAAATTTGTTTTGAAAACATTTTTGTTAATAATTTGTACTGAAATATTTACAACTGAACAAACACGTTTTGTGGAAGTATAAAATGAATTACAGCTTTAATTGTTAAATTTAATATTTTGGTCCCTTAATAAAAACTTTTAATTAGCAAGAAAATATAAAGATGTAAATAAACATGAGAGACTATCCAATGTTACACTTAGAGTTAAACAATAGATAAAGTCAGTTCTACATTTCAAATATGGATCAAAATACAATAAAATTCGGCAATATTTCTTCAGACATTTTTTTCCAAATTGACTTACAACTGAAATCTAATAGATGCACTATACTCTCAAAATTTTATATTATAATAAATGTGCATAGAGGGGTGACATGCACACCTGGAAAATATCATTTCAAAATTGCATTTTTTTCCTCCCTTCATATTTTGATTTACACTCTTAAAATTGACCTTATTTTAGAGGTATAATAGAGAGGGCAGTTACACCTGTATTACACAGGTGTATTTTCCTTGTATCATCTTAAATCAAATATTTCTGGTATTCATATCATCATTTAGTTGACCTAAGTAATATCAGACCAGTACATTATTGTATACCTTTAATTTACTTTTTTCATGTCAAAACCTCTTGTTTAACAAAACTAGGCACAGAAGTTGGACCAAACATGAGATGTATACTTCTTTATCATGCGATGGTGTTGAGATCATATATGTTATGTTATATTTATGGTGAATCCAAGCATGAAAAATCCTGCCTTATAAATCAATGGTATTTCCCCTTTATAGTAACATATACCCAATTGTTGTGTGATAAGTCAAGCACAGTTTTATTTTTTTAAGGCTTCATTTTTCAGTAGGTTGTAGTACAGGATATTCACACATTTATTTTCTTTGTTGATTTTTTTTCACAGTTGTAATTAGTCTCAAAGTTTTAGACTTAAATTAATAAACTTTTTTGAAAAACATCACCATAGTAACCAAACAAATTAAAATTATCGATAAATATTTTTGTAAACTTTTTGAATAACATCACCATAGTAACCAAACTAATTAAAAAAAAATTCTTGGTGATACTACAGCTTCTAACAATGTCCAGTTTGGGGTCATGGCAGGTAACCTTTCATTCATCTTTGACCATTCAATCATATGCAAAAGTTATGCATAAGATAATAAAGATAAAACAAACATCTAATTTTAATTGGATTGCATTAGTAACAAGAATAAGAAATACCATTTTTAATGAGATCTGTTCAAGTTTAATTATATTTTTATGACAAGATCTTTGTTGTTTGTAATCAGTTTTAGAAAATGAATTAAGTGCTTTATAAAAACAATAGTCCTGATGTACAAAAGATTGTAATTTTGAGATTGTGTTCAGTAAAGTCCACAAACATTATTACAAATACAAGTAAAACAAACTAGCAGAAAAGGGAAAATTTACTATTGGAAAGAAAAAGTGACCTTTTTTGTCATCAACACAGATGTTAACTTTACATATGAATCACTGTTTACTGTTATCTTCATTTAAAGTTAGTTCTTTATGACAATTTTGTTTAACTTATTTAATCAAATCAGGGTTGTATGTATATGTACTTATTATTTGATAAACAATACATTTGGTCAATCGGGTCAAACCAAAGACTGAAATTGATATTTGTTGCTTCTCCACTAAGCATGCAGCATTAAGGAGAAAGAGCAAAGACTGGTTAGCTTGAAATCAGGATAATGTGTCCGAGTTGGGCGACATGTCTATCTGCGGACTTTTGTTTCAGTGAGCTAGCATTATAAAAATCCAGCTAAGTGTGTTGGTCTAGTACAAAGCAAGCCTCATCATCATCTCATTGAAAATTAACTTGTTCTCGCCATGATAGAGCTGAAAAATTGCTGAGTTTGGCGTTGAACAACAATCACTTACTCTCTCATTTGTGTTTTGAAGGATCCTAATGAAGTTGAAGAATAGATTGTAATTTATAACAGCATAAAACTGTCAGTAATCGAATGAGCACAACTAATTCCCATTAGAATTCCAATAATTTGACAAATAAATTGTTTGCCAAAACAAACATAATTATTGCCTAGCAAAAAGTTGATGGTGTCAGTTATATGCTTTAAATGTTCTTATTGAATGATGAATAATAGACACTGGGCAGACAGTGGTATTTTCTAGAGGTGTACAATATTAATTAAGAAATAGTTAGACAGTATGTAAGTTTTAAAGTCTAGACTAAATAGTCTTTATTGAAGATTTATTTTTAGAAGACAATCTGGGTCTTTGTTTTACACCATTATTTCAAGATTGTAGAGCTTAATTTGGTTTTCACTTGTTAGAAAATTGGATTGCACATAATGTTTTCTTAGAATTTGACAAGAGACACAATTTTGCAACTTGTCCGCCAGAGAACTGTTCTTTCTTTTCGATACAATATTAATCTGCAAGTATGGTTGTATGACTGATCGTGCAAAATAAAATAAAAATTGATATGGTTCATAAGTTCATAAGTAGATAACAGACACAAGAAGACTTGGTTAAAGTTTGGTAACAACTGTCTTTCTTGTGAAATGTAGATTATTCACCTTGATCTTTTGTCATTTGTAGAAGATTTGATTAAATAGTATATACTAGCACAGTTAGTCCCACTCCCATTAAATAGTATATACTAGCACAGTTAGTCCCACTCCCATTAAATAGTATATACTAGCACAGTTAGTCCCACTCCCATCAAAGGCCACCCTTATCAGGCAAGATTTCAAATGCACTGAGATAGTAAAATACTACTGATTTGTCCTGCTCAAGGAAGGCTACCACTCTTATATTGAGGCCACTTATTCATTTTAGAGAGGGTGGCCTTGTAAGAGTGTACAATGTTTTTACAAGGACACTTTATTTGTACTACAGAAGACTTTTTATAACCACTATTTTAATGGTACTGACTTTACATTATATGTACTATGTTCTGGGTGACTGATTAATACAAGTTTTTAACTTGTTTTGATTTCCTAATTGTTTGTGTGAGATTGTAATCTTGATTATGTACCTGAATTTTTTTTTATTAAAAAATATAATATACTATTTAAATTGTTGGTCTAGTACAAAACAGACATCATTATCATCATCTTATCAACAAAGTAATTTGTTCTTGTCAATATGATATTGCTGAAAAAAATTTCACATGGTGTTAAACAACAATCACTCACTCAATCACTACTTTGAAATGGCTTGATTCATGCTGTCAAACACAAACAAATTGTGAATTTTGCATCTGTACATGAATGGTATCTTTAAGAACAAGGAAAGTCATCATAATACCATTTTTTTTTCTCTTTATAATATTGACCACAATCTTCTTTGGAAATAATTTGATATGGATGAGTGAATTTCATGTCCTGTATTGTCAATGCATGACTGCTCTTTTCCAATTCTTCCAATCATTAATGATTCTATTTATAAAATTAGTCCTGCTTTTATGGCTTTGCGTTCTTTGACCGCCATCTAAGTAATAACTAATCTACTAGAGTCTCGTGTGTATAAGCTATATGTAAGATGGTCTAAATACACCATCAGACATCTTTGAAATGCATGATGCAGGACCATAGAAAATTTTAGATTAAAATATGAGATATGAACACCAGCATAGCAGAAACTGTTTAATGTGTAAAATAGGAAAACTATGTATTTGTTCAAGATTGAGGGTTTAAAAAATGATAAAGGGTTGTTAAAACCTATTCCAAGTACTAGTAATATAATATTTGTGATTTAACTGCTGAGGGCCAACCACAAATTTGCTCAATGTTACCGGAGACTTGTTCCGAGAGGGTTTCAGGATTTCTGTTACTGTAATTATATGGTAGCATGGATTTATATCTACAATCATTTGACTCATGCCAATGTTGAGGTGATTTAATTGAACGGGTGTTTGGGTTTTTTTTCTGTTTCCCTTGACAAAGACTTTGTAGGTTGAAAATTTTGACCATTCTTTCTTTTTTGTTAGGTATTCCTTATTTTTCATTTTGATATTTTTACCTTTTAAAGATGACTTAACAAATGACATTCACTGTGTTTTATAAGTTGAGGTGATCTTAGCCCAATCTTAAGAGATGAAGTTTGTGAGTGGCTTTCAGATGGTTGTGGTGATTTCCTCTGTGTAATGAATTTCCTCAGTCAATAAAACGGACATCCTCTGATATAACTGAAATATTGATGAAATTTACATTAACCCATTATCTGTTGTAAATAGCCTATTCTTCAGTAAATTGACAAGAAACCTTTTAAAAAATAAACTTAATAACTTAACTTTTGCCTGATAAATAGTCATTTATACTGGTATAATTATCATGACAACATAATATTTGTAAGCTGACATCTTTATCATTGAGGACAGGTTTTAGTAAGAAGATCAAATGTCACAATATTAGTCACAATTTACAGTTTAAATGACTTTAACATTATTTTGAAATATAATTATTGAATAGCATCACAACCTCCTGTTTATAAATCGATTTAAAAATTTTACAAAACTATTCCAAACAATTTTGTTTGACAAATTGCTGTCTCTAATTATGAAATTGTTTTCCTCCATTGTAATTATAGGGTTATTCTTCCATAAATACCACAAGACCACCTTTAATGAATGCTTAGCAAGCAGACAATAAATATTCACTACAAATAGTCCCTCTATATGTTGTAAGACCTGACTCACACCAAATGTCACCCTTCTTATCAAGCCAGATTTCAGGTGAACTGATAAACAGTAGTCCCCCCTCTTATAAGGCTACCTCATTTACAATGAAAAAGTGGTCTCTAAGAGAGGTAGCCTATCTTGAGATGGACAGTTTAATAATATTTTACTATAACAAGGCATCTGAAACCTGGCCTGATAAAAGGGGTGGACTTTTAGCAGCTAGCAACACTATTGTAAAAATATAGACTTGACACTGCCATTGGAAATAAATACAGTACAAGTTAAATTAATTAATAAGCTAAAATATAAATCGACATTGGGGGAGGGACATTTTATTGGTGGGGGAACCAGAGTACCCGGAGAAAACCACTGACCTGTCACAAGTTAGAACCACATATTATCAGCTGCCAACAACATTATTGTATTATAAAATATAGGCTTGACAATGCAACAGGAACTAAAAACAATGCTAGTTATTTTCATTGTAAAATTTTAATTAAAATGCTAAAATATAAAGCTACTTTAACAATATGATTCAGTTAAATAGTTTGACCACGTTTTTACACCTGTAGGAGGTACCTGTTATTGAGAAGATTTTTGTGGTTAGAGTTTGTAGACATACAGTTAATTGGCTATATCTGATTCCATTGATTAGTATTTCACATTTCTTATGTAAAGTGACACAGCATTTTATTTCAAGGCTATGTCATTTTATTTATTTGGTTTGTTTAAGTGTCAGAATGTACTGTTTAAAGTCAAGTTCTTGTAAAATTGAAGAACAGGAATATACATTTGTTGTTGATCAAACAGCTTTCACTAAATTTTCATTTTGAATTCATCATTTCTATTTGATGAACATGACACAAAATGTTAAAAATTTTTTAGCAACATAATTGTGTATTAAGCATAGCTTGGTACATTGTTACTTCATAGTCCCAGGACCTCTGAAGTATCCCTGTGAAAATTAGACTGATTAACCAGGGAAAGTAATCAGAATATTTAAACATACATGATATTTTGTTTCATAAAATAGTTTTGGTTCAAACATTAATAATTTTGTAAATTAGGTAAATCATTAATGAAATGAATACAATATACCAGGGTAGTCCTCTCTGTATGTTAAACATCCTCATTACTTCACCAGTTTGTCCTCTCTGTATGTTAAACATCCTCATTACTTCACCAGTTTGTCCATCTACAAGAATATACATCTTAGAGTATGAGCTTTGCTCATTGTTGAAGACCTTACTTTCACTGTAAAATATAGAACAGCTATAAACATACTGTTCCTTTACTTTTATTTGTATCTAAGTGTAATGTTTGATATACTTTCCTGTTCATTTACATCTGTATCCTTTCTTACTGCAAGCTGTTCCTTTACTTTTATTTGTATCTAAGTGTAATGTTTGATATGCTTTCCTGTTCATTTACATCCATATTCTTTCTTATTAACAGCATAGGCTAAAATAACTCATTTTCAACAATAAATTAGTCATATGATGACAGTCAGTTTTATTGTTGAACAAAAACCAAGTAAGAGAAATACCAAAGACCTTCTCCAGTACATTTCTCCATGGGGCATAACTCAAACTCACCATGCTAAGTGATGATGAACACTACTTCTATAGGTTGATATAAATTTGAAACAAAAGTGCAATGGAGTCCCATTTTGTAGTCAGATGTAAATCTTTCATTTAGGGATTTGGAAATTAATTTGTAGACTTTGTATCAGGTTAGCATCCGTAGGCAGAGGGAGTTTGTACAAACCCTCCATTGAAAACCAAGGACTATTGAAGTCTAGAATTTTGTAACATTATGACTACCAGTATTAAAGTTGTAGTTTTTGGCTGAATTATGACTATTAAAAGCCAAATTTTAGTTGAACTATGATTATTGAAGTGTGGATTTTGAAGCCAGCACACAATGACCCCTTCCCCTTTTGAAAAATCTCTGCTGCAATCCTGAGGTTTTTTACCTGACATGTTTGTCATATATCTGGTTTATACTTATGTAAGTTTAAAGTTTGTTTGTTTGTTTGTTTGATGGTGTTTAACACCACTTTCAACAATATTTCAGTTATATCCTGGTGGTCAGTTTTATTGGTGGAGGAAACCAGAAAACCCTGAGAAAACCACTGACCTGGTGCAGATCACTGACAAACTTTATCACATAATGTTGTACACCTCACCCTGGTCGAGATTCGAACTCACAACGTTAGTGGTGATAGGCACTGATTACCTAGGTAGTTGTAAATCCAACTACCATGCAATCATAGCCATGACGGCCCCTATGTAAGTTTAAATAAAATTCTTATAAGAATTCTTAATGTTTTCAAAATTACACTACTTGAGTTTATGTGATCATATCACAATAAATTACATCATGTTTAACAAATCAATGATTGAAAATACAAAATTGAATTGCAAAATAAGTGTTCTAACAGTTTTTATAGGTACATTTACATTATGTAAAGGTACCATCAAATCACTAGCAGACGGCCATGTAATGTTGAAGATCTTACGATTAGATCTGAATCACTTAGACTCTTGAAATCTTATTGAAATATACTATTTTTATGATTTTTTTTCTAATTTCATTATGTTTTGTAGAAAATTACTTAATCAAATTCTAGTTATGTATTAAAAGATGTTGCTTTTTGATTTGAAACACTTCTGATATTTAATAGGCTAAAAAGATTGATGTCAACATTTTTAAAATAAATGCTGTTTTTTTCCCCCTTAAATCAGATAAATTCAGTTTTAAAATGAACAATTTACCTTGTAAAGGTGTTTATTATCTACTTAAAATGATCAAGAATTTATTAAAATGGCTAATACATTTTCATATCAAAATAATTTATATTTTTTTTGGGTAAAATTATTTCCTACCCCCATGTGTTAAGAACAAACCCTACTGACAGCCTATGTAACCTTCTCTATTGTCAAGAGTGGCTCCAGTAGTCTTAAGTAGATTGTCAATAGAATCATTCATAGGGAATTTTCAAAATCTTTTTACATTCAATAGCCTTCTTGTTTGCTTGACTAATTTTTCAATTTCAACTTTTTTTTCATTTTTCATTTCACTTTCAAGGGGAAAGATACAGAAATAAGAAATAAAACAGAGAACTTGCAGTAGATGAAATTCAACAAACTGTAAAGAAGCGAAGGTGATCTGCTGATTTAGTAATGGAATCTGTTGAAGAGAGATAAAACTTATAAATGGTATGTAGACTAAAGGGTTATCTGTCCGATGTTTATCAGCTCAATTAAGTGTGTTGACTCGTCATTCATAAAACCACAGGCATACACTACTAATACCTCTAAACAATTGGGTACCTTTAAAAAAAATTCCTCTCAGCCAATGAAAAGTGTTTGTGCACTTTAACATTGGTTAATACTAGAACCACTTGTCAACACTTCAAGTGTGGAATATAAACTACTAAGGAGCACTTATTATTTTATTACATAGAGAATTGAAAATATTTCTCATCTTCAAAAATAGATAACTTGCTTTTGATGGTTACATCTACATTTGATTTGTATATGTATGGAATTTTAGAAGTTAAATCCAGAGGATTTTAAATACTAAGTTGAAAATTCATGTTGATTGGTTTAACTTTTGGATTTTAGTGTTAATTAGTATATTGGATTTTAATTGGATTCGTTAATTATTTTATAACTGTTTAAAAGGTAAGTTGTTGCATTTTTTTTGTCATTGAGTTTTAAATATATTTAATATTAAGTAAAAATAGGTAACAAAATAGAATTAATTTTTTTTTAATTGCAATATGAAATTTTTTAACAGATGTAGAATGTTAGTACAATTAAACAGGTGTATATCTAGTATATATTTCTAATCTGTGATATGTATTTTGTAAAATTAATTTTGAAATGTATCAAGATGAAAGAAAAAAAATTTACATATGTATTTTTTTTTCTATAATAAATGAGAGTTGGAGGAATTCTGATATCATTTTTTCTTATCTTTTATCATTCCTAACATCACCAATTATTTGAACCAAGAGGTGATTTATTTTTTTTCACCAACAAATATTTGAATAGTATTCATTTTATTAATTGTAATACATAATTTAAAAAAAAAACAGGTGTTATGAAATTTAAGGAAGATATTGATAGCCTATTTATAAAATTTTGGGTGGAACTTTGCTTGAAATGGTTTAAATTCTTGGTTTCAAGGAATTTGATCTTTTGAAATACTTACTATAAAAATAAATTGTTATCTACATATTAAATTAATATGAAATTGAAATAAGAAATTATAAAGCATGATAATATATTACAAAGTTGATGAAATTAATTGTTCAAGTAGCAAAATATTACATTTGTACTACCATGACACCATGGAACATACAAAGATGACAGAGATTACCCCCTCCCCCCAAAAAAAACAACTTCCGCACATAAAAAGTACCCACTAATCATAAAGCAGAATCAAACATCATAAATGAATTTGTTTCAATAACAACAAAGAGAAAATATGTAATTTCCAGGTATTTCAATCATGATATTGTACCAGATTCGTTGGAAATAATTATAGGTTTTTCAGGTAATTGATAGGTAAAAATGCATCAGAGAAGCATTAGCTGCACTCAGTCTATGATTTGCACCTGTTGAAAAGAGGTATCTAATATCAAATGGTCATATGTTACAAAAAAGGTTGTATTTTATATAGATAGATTGTGTTGAGTATAGGTTTTTATCAAGAGGATCGTGGCTGGTCTTTTTTGATATAGGGTTAAATGTTAATTTAACATGTAAGTTATCATACTAGAAACAACAATACATATCCTAGTTCAAGTTTCCAGGTATGCATTTTTTGTTGTCACTTTGTAATACATGTTTTATATTGTTGTTGTATATATTTGTACATAATTTAAAAGGCACACATTCATTTTTATTATGTTTTTCATATAACAATTGAATACAAAAGAATTTATGAATATGAAATTAAATTTTTAGTATCGCAGACAAATTTTTATTACTTCCTATTTTTTTCTACAAGAGTGCAGTTAGGTTTCAAGCTTCAATGTGAAACATTTTTTGACACAACAAAGTAATTTAATAAACAAATGCATGCTTTTAACATCAGGTGCGTTTGATTCAATTTCTTGTGATCAGTAAAAGTGACTTGAGTGTAAAATGAAGAGCAATTATAAACAATATATCTGACAATAAGCATACTAGTCAGGCTTTTCAATAAGGGATGGTATCAGGTACTTTTACCTGCCTAAAATGGTCTTTGGTACCTCCAGATTTTAAAAAGTGCTGTATAAGATATTCATGAAAATCTTTCAAAATTTTATTAAAAAAAGTATCGCCTGTAAATAGTGAAGTACTGGTACTGTGTTACACTATGGCATCCTATTGTATAAATGTTTTTGACAATAAATTACTCAATCTTGCTAGAAAAAAGTGAAAAAGAAATGCAGTGAGTTTCTTTTATAATTTTGCATTAAAGGGTAAATTTTGTCCTTAGCAGAATATTATATATTAGCATGAATTTGGAATTACAATATTTATTAAATGGACAGCATTTACAGTAATATAGTTGCAGGGAAATTTGTACATTTTTCCTTTGATCTCTGACATCAAGAGATATTTTCAGTATCAACAGACTGACCACGATACTGAAAACTGAAAATTATCGGTCATTGTAACGTTAAATACATTGTCACCAGTATCACAGCGAGTCCGAGAGGACAGAGGACGAGCTGTTATACTGGTGATAATGTCAGTCTCATATTTCATAACTGTCATTATTCTATATATAATATATTGCAATTTGTATGCTGGCATTCTAAAGATATGCGACACTGACTTCAATATTGGTACAATGTATACAGCATTGTTCTTAGATGCAGAAAGCAACTAAGCACTATCCATTTACATTTCTTTCTCCGATTTATTCTTTCATGTTAATAAATGATGTTTAATTAGAATATAAATCATTAAAAAATCAGCTGTTGTCAAGGTTACTTGTCTTCAGGTGGAGATAACTCAAGCTTGATCCAAGTTAATAAACCATCAAGAGTTTGCAAAATGGAAAGCTATATCAAACACTTCTTACCTATCAACTTTACAGCCACCTTGACTTTACTAAATAATACTTAATTTCTGGCAAGGGGAGGAGCAAATATTTGAAGAATTTTTATTTCCATCGTTAATATCAAAATTTTTTATTTTCATCATTAATATCCGGTTGTTCTTCATTTCACATGCATTTTTATGTGAAATTTGACAATATCGTCTTTGTTTGTTAAAAAGTTGAGATGCAGAAAATCCTCTAAACATTACAAAGGTAAATCTTGTTTCACACACCATAAAAATAATTTGATATTGTCAGTTACAAGTTATAGCCATCATGCAATTTTAGCAAAGCATAAAAATCACCTCATTAAAGCTATAAAGATTTTAATTGGCTTTACCTAAGGACATGATAAGAATTTGAATTTTGAGATTTATCTCCCCTTTCAAGGCCTTTGATGTTTTTGAAGTGATGATACATATGTAAACATTGTATTCTTTTTATGTGTATTGGAATGTTTACTTTTATTTTATAGTTTCAAGTGTTTAAAATGTTTGTGTCTTAAGTTTTCCTTTGAAAGTGATTTTAATTTCAGTCTTGTCAACAGTTTTAAATCTCATTTTCTACACTCAAGTGTTAAAACAGACTAAGCAATAATAGAGAGGTCTCCAATGTTTACCCATTTTACAAATCTTACAGCTTAAATTTATTGACTGCATTCTCTCAAGATATCATTAATTTCTTCTTTTTTGCAACCTTTTGTTTATTTTGTGGTTAAGTTTCCACAAGCATGAAATAAATTCCACCTGTGATTACAATGTATGTACATTTCCTTCTTGAATCACTAGGGTAGGGCTTGTTGGTGTTGATCGTCATTTTCGGTAATGCTTTAGCTATATTATACCTAATATGGTAGAAAAACCGGAACAGTTCAAATGAACTGGCCGATGAAACCTCTGCTATGGGTAGGTGCCTGGAAACTGTTGCATTTGAGGTTAGTATTGGGGTGTGAACCCACGACAGTGGAAAAGGTTTGTGATCAACAATCAACAACCTGAAACACTTGACCACCAAGGCCCCTATAATCACCAGGATAAACAATTTTGATAACAAATGTGTATTTAAGAAAAAAAAATTATAGTAGAGTATTAAATATCTTTCAGTGAAACCTGTCTAAATCCATCCTCATCAGGACCAACTTTTTTGTGTTCAGAATAGACAGGTGTTTTGGTTTATACAGGTTAAATTAAGAACGATTTTCTACATTGGGAATTTATTTCAAGTTAGGATTAAACAATATTATGGTTTCTTCAAGTTGTAGTTTCAATTATTCTTCATTGATATCATTAGAGAAATAAATTTGTGGACCATTTATTTCATTGGTATCATTAGAGAAATAAATTTGTGGACCATTTATTTCATTGGTATCATTAGAGAAATACATTTTTGGACCATTTATTTCATTGGTATCATTAGAGAAATAAATTCTTGGACCATTTATTTGAATGATAACATTTCATAGCTTTTGTATAGGTATATATATAAGTACAATGACTCCTGTCTTGAGAGATATCTTAAGAAACCAGTTTAAAATGTCACAAATCTTCATTATCTACATAAATCAAGCCTTCTTTTTGAAAGAATATATGCCTTGAAAAATCATATTTGCTGGGAGAAGAGCTGGTCTCTCAAAACAGGTTTTACATGATCAATAATTTTATTTGAAAAAAGTGGGGGTATTTTAAAGATAGGGGAAGAACTATGGTACAGTAAGAGATTAACTTTATTCTGTTATAAAATTAACAAACATACAGAAATGAAAGATTTTCTTTAATCAACAGATCTCCTCTTTTTTCTAAGAAAAATATTTGAAATAGAATGAGCCCAAACATCTATAAAATGATGGCTTAGAAACACTATTTAGGGGGTTTCCTGTTTTTCAATCAGTGAACACTTTCATCTCTCTATATATCTCTTTAAAACAATTGCCAGTTGTTTTTTTATCATGGCATATGCCTTTTGGTTGCCATTGAACTTCAACTCTCAAAATTATTCTCTTATTTATGCTATTTTTTCCACTATATTCAACTGTTTAATGAACCGCATCAGTAGCGTAATGGTTAGCGTGCTCGCCTTGAGTGTGGTAAATCGTGGGTTCGAGCCCCGGTCGGGTCAAACCAAAGACTATCAAATTGGTATTTGTTGCTTCTCCGCTAAGCACACAACATTAAGGAGAAAGAGCAAAGATTGCTTTGGCTCGGAATCAGGATAATGTGTCAGAGTGGGGCGACATGTCTATCTGCAGACTGTTGTTTCAGTGAGTTAGCACTATAAAAATCCAACTCAGCATATTGGTCAAGTACAAAGTGAACCTCATCACCATCTCATTGAAAATTAACTTGTTCTCACCATGATATAGCTGACAAATTGCTGAATTGGCGTTAAGCAACAATCACTCACTCAATCACTCCCACTGTTTAATGGAAAAAAAAATTATGTAATGAAGGTAAAAATAGATGCAATTTGAAACCTGCAAGTCATAGTCATAACATAATTCTGAAATGAAAAATCAGGGTTTTCAGCACTTACAAAAATATGTTTATAAAAGATCTCTTTATATTTAATATACAACAAAGAAGATTGCTCTCTGTTGATACTATCACTGTATATATCATTGTTACAACTACCACTACATGTATAAGTAATTTTATAGATTACAAGATATCAACATTTTTTAAAAGATGGGTGAGAAATTCAAACTGACAGTTATCAATTATAGATGGTGTGAATAAAAGGAAAATATAGGCGTTTTTTTTTCACTATACATGAAACTTAATTTGTACAAGTTTATTTGACTGAAAGTGTTTTTGTGAAAAGAACGGTTTAATAAGATAGTGGGAGTATTATCAATGAACTGTCAACAACAAAAAATGATATTTTAAAGATCTTCTAATCTTATACAAATCTTAAGATTCAATTAAAGAAGGTTGTACAAGTGTTCACTGGATTAAAGGTGGTCTGTCTGCAGCTTGCCACAATAATGCAGTTTAAGTAATCGGACATAAAGGATGTATTTTAGTGGTCAACAAAGGTTGAAAGGTGATGTTAGGTTAATATATTTTCTCCTGCTAACAGTGGATTAGGATATTTCTCCACTTGAAATAATTACTATCGAGTGTGGAGAAATATTGTAATTCACTGGCAGCAGAAGGGAACTTTTTTTTATCTTATGACTAAAACATCAAATATATTTTTAAGTTGTTAATTTCTGTCTTTAATAACCTCCAAAGGAAAATGAGGGTCCGGGTGGCTCAATGAGTTAGGTAGTTGTAGGACCCGGGTGGCTCAATGAGTTAGGTAGTTGTAGGGCCCGGGTGGCTCAATGAGTTAGGTAGTTGTAGGGCCCTGGTGGCTCAATCAGTTAGGTAGTTGGATTACCTAACAACTCATACAAGCCTATCACCAATACAGCGTGGGTTCGCGCCCGGCTTTGTAAATTACAAAAAAGGGTGCACTCGACGTTTACCCGTTGCTTTCCCATGGTCGGTGGTTCTCTCCGGGTACTCCAGCTTCTTCCACCACTAAAGCTGGTCATCATGAAATAGCTGAAATATTGCTGAAAGTGGCATTAAACACCAAAAATCAATTAATCAATCAAACCAAAGGAAAATGGCATATAAGTTAACCAAATGATTAAACACGTTACAATTTATAGCCTTTAATTTTGTTTACCATTTGTTCATACTTCCAATGAAGCATGGTTTCTAATTTTTTCCACAATAAAATAAGAACTTGCTTTATTTTAATTTTCTTTTGGTCAGATATAAAAGTTGTGTTCTTTTACAAAATGGTAACCCCCCTTTCATTAATTCACCACAATAAACATGATGAAGGTTATTTTTGCACATTTCGTACATAGAAAAGCCAGTATGAAAGACCTATGTGTTATACAAAGGAACATTATTTTTAAATTTGAAAGGAAAGTTTAAAAAGTCATGGTCAACATTTCCACCAACATCAACAACACGAACAACCCAAAACCATC
Organism: Bathymodiolus septemdierum; assembly: GCA_963383655.1. Classification (NCBI taxonomy): domain Eukaryota; kingdom Metazoa; phylum Mollusca; class Bivalvia; order Mytilida; family Modiolidae; genus Bathymodiolus; species Bathymodiolus septemdierum. The sequence goes on along the minus strand of OY726520.1, from coordinate 53,834,988 downwards.
GAACACAAAAAAAGACAAAAACACCATGACATATTATGTTGGAATTCCAGATCCTGGCTTTGGACAGGCACAAAAAAGTGGCAGGGTGTTAAAACAGTTAATAGGATCCCAACCCTCCCCCCTTTGATAATTCAATCCTCCCCCTCTGATAATTCAATCCTCCCCCCTCTGATAATTCAATCTCTAATGATAATACAGATACAGATGTTCACTGTCAATGATATAACTGCAATATTGTTGAAAGTGGCGTTAAGCACCATAACCCTTACCCAGTTCACTTTCAAATTGGTTTAAATTGTGTAATCCAGTTGAGTATGACTCTTTTACATTGTAGGTTATTGTTTCACTAACTACCAGTTTAATAAGACTTTAATAAGTGTGGCATGTATATTTACAACTGACATTAAATGAAACTGAAATATGACAGGCACATAGTTAATTGCCATAAGCATCCATTTGCCTCTATCCAACAATTATAATTGCTTTGATATTTTGTAACAAATAATGTAATTGTGTGTAGTATATATCCATTTGACATCTTTCCATATTTGTAGGTCAAACGGAAATGCATTGATGATCCATTTTTAGCTCCCCCAGACAAAGACCATGTGAGCTTTTGCTATTAGATGGTGTCCATCGTCCATAAGCTTTACACATTTTAATCTTCTCTCCTGAAAGCACGGACCTAATTAAATAAATCTTTGCATGTGTGTTCCCCTTCAAACATTGTATCCTGCAGCCTGTACTGACCTCAAAGATAGCTGCTGGCACAAAATACATTCTTACTTTTTTTTTCAGATTACAATGAGCAACAGAATTTGGACAGTGATTTCTATAATATGTGTTATTCTTACTCTTGATGTTTCCTCGTACAACCATATTGCTGTCAAAGGTAAGTAGAGTTACATCCCTTTGAAAGAGTTATGTCCCCTTTATATGTAGCAAACAGCTTGAAATCCATTTGTATGCCAAATGAGAAATGTAATGGACAAATTTCTTGAAGTCTATCTCTGCAAAATCTTCATAGTTTTGAAATGAGAAATCCGCTTATTGTATACAGTGAAATATATGAAATATATTTTTGTTATTACTTTTTAAAATTAAGGTAACCAAATTGGTGGTGTAATGGTAGGCGTGCTGGCGAGCCCCAATCGAGTCAAACCAAAGACTAAAAAATTGGTATCTTTTTCCTTCTTCGCTAAGCATGCAGCATTAAGGAAAAAGACTGGTTGGCTCGGAATCAGGATAATGTGTCTGAGTGGGACGACATGTCTATCTGGGGACTGTTGTTTCAGTGAGCTAGAACTATAAAAATCCAACTAAGCATGTTGGTCTAGTACAAAGCGGACCTCATCATCATTTCAAATTAACTTGTTCTCGCCATGATATAGCTGAAAAATTGCTGAATTGGCGTTAAACAACAATCACTCACTAAAATTAAACTATTTGGCTTTCTAATCTTTTGACTTCTAGCGACCTGACTAAGGTTATTCCAGAAATGTGTGATTAGTCAATATCTACTTTTTTTTATAGACAAAAATGTTATTTTGACACTTCATTTGTATCTATATGTTTTAAATTGGAGCCTATTGTCTGTGCATTGTCAGTCTTCCTAATCACACATTTGACATTTTATCTTAAAGTATTAAATTATATGATTGCTTTATAGTTGAGTGGTAGGGTGTCACAGACTGTTTTACATGATAATCAGTTTATATCAATAAACACAGCTTCACACCTAGATGTAAAACAGGACAATGTTTCCTGCTGAGGAAGCTATTTACCTATCAAGCACACCTCTTTCTCATCATTTTTTAATTTAAAAAATTTAAGATAAATTGTAAATTATATGTAGATATCAAGCATATGTAATGTTTCAAATTTTAGATTTAATAGATCAAACAGCATGACTTAAAAATAGAAAAAATATATTTCACTTCAGTATTGAATTAACACAGATTTATTTGTATTTAGAAGAAAATTTGAGCATTCATGTTAGATCTATAGATCTCTAGGATGATATGTTTATTATGGAGTAGGAGTTTGGTCTTTAATGCCACTTTCAACAATATTTCAGCTATATCGTGGTGGTCAGTTTTATTGGTGGAGGATACCCGGAGAAAACCACTGACCTGCCATGAGTCACTGACAAACTTTATTGCATAATGTTGTATTGAGTATACCTCACCATGAGCGGGATTCGTACTCACAACGTTAGCGGTGATAGGCACTGATTGCACAGATAGTTGTAAATCCAACTACCATACGATCACGACCACAACGACCCCTGTATGTTTATTATAGTCTAATTAACAGAATATATATTACAGGATATACACATAAGCCTTGTGGATAAACATAGTATAGTTTCTCCCGTCTCCTTAGAATATGAGTTTTTGTTACACTGACTTTCTCCACTCTTTTGCATCCATGTAAGTTGTCCCACTATAAGTGGATCAGATTTCAAATACACTGAAATAGTAAAATACTTCTTGATTGTCCCCCTCTAGTGAGGACACCTCTCTTGTAATGTCACATTTATGTTACAGATGGGGTGGTCTTATAGCAGAGGGACTATTAAATCTGTAAATATTTATAATACATTTCATTCCAATTATTTGTACTTTTAATTTTAAGACTCGGGCTGTGCTGATCAATCTAGAATAGGATTATATGAACATGACAATATTGTGACCTGTCAGGGACAATGGCAAGGTCATATACACAACAGTAGTCACTTGTGTGCCGCTGGGTGGAAGGTGTGTTCCTATAAAGATATAGACTTACTGAGGACTATAACCTGGGAGGAGGCTATTTCTGTAGAGGGATGTTATAGTATTAACGCTGCACAAGATGGAGGCAAATGTCAAAAATGTCAAGAAGACTATGGACAGGTGAGTGATGTCATTTCTTGATAGTCTATGCCAAGTAATGTGACAAAAAGTCACGCTGTCATACCGATTTTTATTACTGGTAGACTGTATAAAGTCATTTAATAAAAAGTCACGCTGCCATCCTCATTTTTATTACCGGGCAATTCATAATGAATTGAATTGTTGAATGTATACACTTGATAGACCACAGAAGGTATGATCTCTCAATACAAATTTACTGTACTGTTTCAGCACTCTTTAAAATAGTTTTCTCTGCCTCAGCTTATCAATATCAATAATATAGTGGCCATTTAGTGACTTGCAGCAGATCGGTGGTTTTCTCAGGATACTCCGGTTTCCTCCACCAATAAAACTGACCAGCACTATATAACTGAAATATTATTGAAAGTGGCATTAAACACCATAGCTCTGGAAAAAAAAACAGGATGATAGTCTTCTAATACATGTAGTTAAATAATGGCTAATTACTTTGTAATGATGTTTTATGAATGTGATTGAAAACTTGTCAACACAAAGATTTTGGAAGAAGGATCAAACTGGCTAAGTAAAATAACAAGGTTAGGGTTATGGTGTTTAACGTTACTTTCAACAATATTTCAGTTATATCATAGCGGTTAGTTTTATTGGTGGAGTACTCGAAGAAAACCACCGACCTGTTGCAAGTCACTGACAAACTTTATCACATAATGTTGTATCATGTACACCTGAGTGGGATTCGAACTCACAACTTTAGTGGTGATAGGCATTGATTGCACAAATATTTGTAAATCCAACAACCACAATGGTCCCTAAAATAACACAAATGCTTTCTACAAAGGTATCAATCAAATCATAAAAATAAAGTGCTCCTGTACCAGTAATGTCTTCAGTTTTATACCACATCAAATAAAATTTTATCCAATTAAAATTTAATAAGATTTACAGAATGAAAACAATTATCATCGGATCATTTTGAATAATGTTTGTGTTTATTCTGGAATAAAATATGTCCATATAGTTCCCATTCTGAATTCACAATAAATTGTGTGAGAAAACAGGGATATAATGGTAAAATACAGTTTAGATTTTTTTTTAAATATATGGAAAAGATTTTCACAATACATTAATTTTGAATTCAAACTGCTGTACATAAAAAAAAATTATTAGGAAAAAATTGTATATATATAATTTTTTTTTAATAATATTTATAGTATACAATATGGCAAACATTTTTATATTATTTAGATGAGGTCCAACAGATCTGAAAATCATGTCAAAGGAAAATTCCCATGACTTTTTTGTGTGAATATCTTTAAAAAAAATATATTTTGAAGATTTTTGATGAATCATTGTTTTTATTTTGACATACTTTAGTACATAAACATCCAGTACCAAGGACTTGGCGAAAAAGTAGACTAAAATGTTGAGGGTATTGTCAGTAGCAATGAAGGGTACACAATCCTTTTGATCTAGATAAACAAAGCATAATATTTTTGCTATTTTCAAATCAAAACAGTATATTGGAGATTCCTGTTGATTAAGAATGGTTGAGGGTAAATTATCAAAGTATTATTTCGGACATCATGGAGAAGAAAAATATCCCATTATCACCTACATTAGAATTAGTTACTGTTTTATCAGGGTGTTTAGGGTTCAGCAATCAAAGTCTATATACAGGATGAGGTTCACATATTCTTTCAAGATTACCACCTGATTAGCTGAGATAAAGTTGTCAACAGAGTCATCAGTATGTTTTAAACAGTAGATAGTCATCATATAGGGCTAAAGATCATTCTAACACCTTTAGTTTGTGAAATTCCAGATGCAGGATGTTTTTTTTCCTGAACAGATATCCATATTTGTTTTTTAAAGTATGAAATGTACGAATGAAAAAAAAAAATAAAGAATTTTTGCCATTTTTTTCTGTTCAAGATCAAATAAGGAGGACATTACATAGATTTTGTACTCAGATATTGAAGTTCCATAAACTAATATCAAACTAAATTTACACTCCTTTGTCAATGATTTCTTTAAGAAACCTGTAATAAATGGTATTATGCCTTTAAAAAAAAAGATTATCTAAGTATCTACATTTTAGTTTCTAACTTTCTATGATGCCACGATATAGCTGAGATATTGCTAAAGTTTGCATTAAACACCAATCAATCAATCTAACTTTCTATACTTGTTGTTGAGGAGAATTAAGTTTTAACCATGTCCAAATGTGCATTCGGGACATCCTTGTTCTCTGAATGCATTCTTCGATTTTTTTTTTAGTATTGGATATATCCATAAATACATCATTAAAAAAATAATTGTCATTTATAAATATAATGCAAGTTTGTCATACAAATTAGATCAATACAGAAAACCACTACTGATGGTGAGGTGTACTTGATACAGCTTTATGTGGTAAAGGTGTACTTGATACAGCTTTATGTGGTAAAGTTTGACTTGTGGCAGGTCCGTGGTTTTCTCTGGTTTCCCCCACCAATAAAGCTGACCGCCACGATATATAACTGAAATATTGTTGAAAGTGGCGTTTAACACCATAACCCTAACCCCAATTTACTAATTATTGTAGTTTAACCCTAACCCTAACTGGAAATATTAAATACTTTTGATATACAAGGTTGAAATTCTAGCAGATAGTGATCAGGTATCAGTTATCTTGTAGTATTACAAGATTCTCATAGATAGACAGCATTTATAATAATAGAATGGTATGTTTAAAAGAAAAATTAAACTGTAATAGCATGTCCTTCGAGGTATGATTTATGATATAAAATTGTAATGTAAAAATGATAACAAATTTTAGTTAGAATTGAAATCTTTTATAGTGGCGTCATCCATTTTTAATAATTGAAAAAATTTTATATTCTTTTTATATATCATTGATAATAATTTTGATATTATAAATGATTAGCAATTTTACAGTTGGGATTCAAAAGAAATTATTGTTTAAAGCTATGTTCCAGTACGAGATATAGCCAGGAAAATATTCAGACATGGACGTAAAAGTTTTTTCATCCCTTACATGTTACACCAATGTAACGATCATAAAATACGCTCTAACGAATAAATTCAAAAGGGAAAGGTGTAATAGTTTATTTAAATTTTCAATAAATATTAATTGTACAAGTTCGTAGGAATCATAAATTCACATAATGTTGTGATCTATAAAAATTACTTAAAAGGTTTTTACCATAACTAACAATGCCACTTGAAAAGTAAAGAAATCAACGATCGTTATCGAAAAACGAACTTAGTGCATGGTTGATGATATAAAAGATGAATTTTACACTTATATTAGTCTTTTACAAAACACGCAATACGGATGAATGAAAAGAAAAGATTTAAAATTACAAAATCATTGACTAAGTAATTTTACCATAAAGAATTCCAAAATAGATATTTTATTACTTTCCTTACCTATCTCGACAGATAATTGTCACCCCTCATTTCACTGATATGTAAGATATGCATCTTCACGTTAGGCGAAGAAAAATCTAATCAACATTCTACATTCCCCCCTCCCCAATTCTCCTTCCAATTTGTAACAACAAAAAATATCATATGGATCAAAATAACAGACTAATTATTAAGTCGTTAAAGTTGATATTAATTCTGCTGCTATGTCAGTGGACCTATTAGCCCTCAAACTATTAAAAGTTTAACATCGAATTAGCCCCAACCACATACCTGTGGCTTGTTATATTTAATTATAGGTTATAAATTGATCTTAATGCTGTTTTAATCAGTTCCTTGTTGTATGTTTTACCATCATAACACCCACAGCTAATCCATTAACACAGTAGATTCCTCACATTGTTGTTTACCTTGTCTGATAGAATACAGCCATAACACTCCACAGGATGTCTACCTAAATCTTGATCTCACTCAAGAATTAAACAGAGGTATGGCAGGAAGTATTGCTGCCTCATTAAGAAAACAATAGGGATGCACATAACCTACATCTTTATGCACCTTGTACAACAAGACATGCAGAAATTGACCTTAGGTGCAGCAGACTTTGTTCTTAATTTTTTTATTTTCAAATTAATACCTGCATTATTTTACAGGTGATACATCAGATATATAGATTCTCCTTCTGATACCAGTGGATTACAATATTTTTCCACTCGAGATTGTTAAATTTTCAAATTTTAAATCTTGAGCTTTAGCGAGAAAGATTGAAAATTTAACTATCGAGGGTGGAGAAATATCATAATCCACTGATAGCAGGAGAATCTATTTCTCCTATGACGAAAACATAAAAAAAAAAATAGTTGTTAATTTCAGTCAATAATGATAGTTGAAAGGAAATTGACAGGAATTTTCATGCAGAAATTTGACCTCACTGTGATGATTTAAAATATTAGGAAAATTGAACAAACTGGTTGAACACCCTAAAAATAGAAGATACATAAACTGTTATAATCAAATTTGTTAATTTGTTTACATGTTTTATTATACCAGCTACCATTCTGTATCATCGCATGACTCCAAAATTGTTTTAAATAGGGACAATTATTAAATTTGGAGAAGAGGAGTACAACAAATCATATTTATTTAAAAAGTTGATATAACTATATATTTAATGCACAATTGTTTAAATTTGTGGATCAAGTGTTGCAAAATTAGAGTAAATTGGGACATGTATGTTCGACTAAGAGGATGTTATATCTCCCTCAGACATGCATAACTGTAGCAGAATTTGTCTATTCAGTGTAGACCCATAGCTGTACTTGCTCTTAAAGACTTTGAGACTATTCGGCTTTCCAATCTTTTGACTTTGAGCGTACCTGATGAAGGTTATTATGAGCGTACCTGATGAAGGTTATTATGAGCGTACCTGATGAAGGTTATTTTGAGTGTACCTGATGAAGGTTATTAGGAGCGTACCTGATGAAGGTTATTATGAGCATACCTGATGAAGGTTATTATGAGCGTACCTGATGAAGGTTATTATGAGCATACCTGATGAAGGTTATTATGAGCATACCTGATGAAGGTTATTATGAGCGTACCTGATGAAGGTCATTCCAGAAACGTGTCATTCACACTAAATTAGATATCTACGTTTTTATTTACATAATATTACATATGTACTAAGTACAATACATTCTTGGATTTATTTATTGTAAACTGCTTCATATGCTGTTCTAGGTACATTGTTATGCATTAACACCTTGCAGTGATTTTGTCATAGCTGGTGCATGTTCTTCAGACTCATGGCACAGTTTACTAATAAATCATAATAAATGAGGACACATGTTAAATACTTATCTTATAGCAATCCTAAGATTCTTCTAATTTTCAATGTACTGGTATTCAGTAATGGTTACATTTGTTAGTACATAAAATGTATAATAAAGTGTTTAGGGATTTTTTAATATATACTGCAGAACCTATCTAATTAACCTGTTGAACTTCAAAGTAAAATGAAAATATCAGAAGACATGTGTCATACATGTGTCGAAGGAAAGTGTTGTGGACAAATTACTGTTTATGTACTGTTACTATAGTAATCTTGGGGTTTTTAGCTCACCTAGATAATGGCCAAGTAAGTTTTTGCCTCCACTTGGCATCTGCCATCAGTCTGTGCACATAACTTTCTCACAATTTAATCTTTTGCTGTGAAATAGCTCTATTAAATAGGACCAAACTTGACAGGGATTCTTGTGAAAAGGAAATCAGACTTGTACAGATGATGTTGATCCACCTCAAGTGAAAGGGCCAGTAGGGGCAAAAATGGGGGAATTAACTAAATATTTTACAAAATCTTATCAAGAATCAGAGATAGAAGTACTGCAATATTTGTTGTACAGCATTATTGTGATTTAAATTGTTCAAATGAATGTCCCAGAGTCTATAGGGCCCAAATCCTGGGTTCAAAGTGCTTCAGATTCTTCAATGGGAAAACTAAAAACACAAACAAACAAACAAACATTTACTTACCAAAGACTAACAGGAATGTACTTGGGATCCAAAGTTGAACATGCTGCAATAAGAAAAATATAAAAAAGACTGTTTTCTGAAGAACCATTTATGCAAGTGGTAGTTTTACCTATTTGTCTGACAAAAAACAGCACATTTTTTTCTTCCTCTTCTGTTATGTGAAGACTTTTGAATTGTGATAATCTTGTAAACACTGAACATCATAATAATTGTAATTTTTGTTTTGTAAGTTTTTTTTAAATTGATTTTATAGGATGATTTGGCTGGTATTGGTAGAGGATGTCCACACCAGAATTTTGGTCAGACCTCTTGTATAAGAGGAGGTAGAATAGACTCAAGTTGTTGTGTAGACTCACATTTCCACCAGGCTTGTCATTATAAACCTAATATAAATGGAGTAGTCTGTTGTAAGCTACCAAGTAAGTATTTATTATCCAAGGGTATGTGTGTGTGTGGGGGGGGGGATGAACTTTAGTTATTTATCATTTGACAATCTCTAGTGAAATGAAGAGTTGCCAGACACACAAGTCAAGTGGCAAACTATTTTAGTGTTCAGCTGTAAAATGTAACAGAGAAGACATATTGTTTTCATCCACTCTGTCCATCACCAACTTTGTACTTGCAACTTCTCTAACATTCTTTTAATTTTAAAATTGTATGCTTGATTGTTACCATATGGAGAATCGCATATGGTTACAGCATTTTGATTGGATCATTTTTGAAGGAGTTATTTCCCTTTTTGATTATGAATATTCATCAAATGTAAGGGAGTCCTATGTTTTTCTATCAGTAACAACTTTTAATTTTAATCATTCTTTTTATTTAGTTCAAAGCATTTCTTCAGTATTTTATGGACGAAGTCATCTCACTGATTTTAATATCTTTATGATCAAAAATATTTCGGATTCCTGATTCCCTATTTATACTTTTTGTTTTTTACTGAGATTTAGTTGAAATACTTCTGGTCTGTTTATTATGATTCCAAAACACGTATTCATGTATCATTCAGAAAAAATATTACACAGTTCTCATTTTTATTATAAAACTATATTTTGATCAACACTCACTAGTTGAATTTACAACTACATGTGTAATCAGTGCCTATCACCACTAAAGCTGTGAGTTCAAATCCTGCTAATGGCAAGGTGTACTTGATACAACATTATGTGATAGAGTTTTTCAGTGACTTGCGACAGGTCGGTGGTTTTCTCTGGGTATTCCATTTTCCCCCACCAATAAAACTGACCGCCAAGATATAACTGAAATATTGTTGAAAGTGGCATTAAACACCATCAACCAATGCAAAGCAAACCTCATATGTAAACATGAGATAATACTGCAGTACATTTGTAAGATCCTGAGATTAACAGATTTGACCATTATTGAAAGGATTTCCAAACATTTACATTGTTTTACATGACTTTTAATGATCCAAATGCAGTTGATGATATTTAATCTTTTCATCCAATTTATATTGTAAACATCTGTCATAGAAATTGCATGGGGTCAAAATACAGCATCAACTACAGTATGGAACTAAAAGTTTACAATAATGTTTGTTTTCTAAAATTGGCATACCTGCCAACTTACACGATTATAGCCCTGTTTCTAGACCACACAATCATGATTTTGAAAAAAATATTATTTTTTCTCAGATTCCCATAGTGCGCAGGTAAACACTTAAAGACTGGTACGACAGGTGATATTTTCAATATTTTCAATGGAAAAACATAATTTAATCCGGTTAACTTCTATTAAAACATTGTTGATTAGATGGACATGTAAACAGCTTTCAACTCTTGACATGTATATACATTTTATCATTAAAAAGTTGCAAAAAGAATGAAAGTGATTTCACCTTTTTATTAAAAATAATAATAATAATAAAAATAATATATTAAACTATAGATCATTGATTTCGGCCCATATTAGAAAATGTTGATTTTCAGCTTGATGTCTCTTAAATCTAACAAATTTGACATTTTTACACACCTGAAACAGTATACCTAGAAGTAAAATATTTTTCCCCTACAAACAGCAATCGACTTAGGTTTTGAGAGTTTTATTTGGTCCTGTAGGTAAAGGAACAAGATTACTTATTCCAGTTTATTTAAATAGATTAAGGATGTAAATAATATATTAATAAATCATAGGAACAATGTAGAAGCTAAATTATAATGGAGAATATCACAATAGCAAATAAAGAAAATCTCCTATGAAAATTTCAAAAGGTATTCATTTGTAGAAAAGAGGAAGAAAATGCTATATAATTGTTTTTGTTATTCCTCGGGTGAATTATTATGGTTCTTGATGGTCCCTAGTATTTATGTTTTGACCACTCAACACTATTTTAGGCCAATCGAAATGATCGTTACATCTGACTTTGGAAGGAGGGAATTTTTTAATTGGTTTCTTCTATTGTAAATATGATGCATACTTAGACATTTTTTACTATTTATTGTCAAAAGCATGCTTGCTAGAAGCATGTCAAGAGGAGCTTTGATATTAAATATGCTTTGAGTGATGAATACAACCCTATTAAAACTGCAAATGTACAGCAGATTTAATCTTAAAAATTTAATCTTCTTCCAAATAAAATTCAACACATTTTTTTATCCATCATAAAACAGGGCATAATATACATGTAAATTACAAGTTATTTACAGTCTTAAATTGGTCGGAACTGATTCAAGAATTTGTCCAGCATTTACAGTTGAGAGTTTTTTGGTGCATTTAAATAAATCTTTTGTTGTCTCTCATACTAAGCAAAGCTGATCATAAAGAAGAAAGGAATTAAAAAGCTTATTAAGTACATATTTACACACTTTTGCTTAAGTGAAATGTAAACTTCTAACAATGGAAGTGGCTTTGAGACTGAGAAACATCATTGAACTCTGGTGAGAGTGTTATTTGTGGAGTACGAATATTGAACAATTGATGTTCAGCTTAGAAGTAAAGGTTAATTTCCAGTATATGAAAGATGGGATAGTCACACAGTCATGCAGTTTTTTGTTTTGCTTTTTTTAAAGAGAGAATATTTCATAGCCAGATATTTATCCATTTGGTGCAGATTTAATTATACTTAATCATGACACTTATCCAGATGTTGTCTCTCTTACATTCCATGACAAATCATTCTACTATAAACTTTGCCCCCCCCCCCCCCCCCCCCCCCCCCCTTCTCATCTATCATATAATCAAACAGATTTCTCCCTACAAAAACCAAGATGGCCACACATTCTGTATTCTTGTGTTACAGTTGGGTGCCAATTAATCTTGTAACAGTGAGCTATAATAGACATGTTTGTGTAAAGATTTCATGTAATATGTTTATATAGATTATTTCTAGCTAACTTGATTTAGCAGATTGTATAATAAGGGTAGGTTAAATAGCTATAAGGTATCATAATCAATTATCTTCATTACAAGTGGTTTTTTGCATTCCAGCTTGCACAATTAGAAGCCAAATGCCTGAAGTCTATATTTTTTTTTCGTTCAGCAGAAACCTACACTTTTCTAAGCGTTATATCAATCAGTATACAGGATGTTTTACATTATGTATTTTGATTAAAATGTATTTTGGAACATGGATGTATAATTTACTGTGCTGAATGATGAATTTAATTTGTACATTATTTCTTGTCTTTTTCTTTTTCTCTTTTTTTTTGGGGGGGGGGGGGGGGGGGGGGGAGGGAGGACATTGATGTCTGATTTATTTTTTTGAATAAACAATTGGAATTACAAAGTGATGAGGAGTATACTTTCTGTCGAAATATTGAATTATTAATGTTAATTGTAAGTTATATAATGTTTTCAGACAAGTGCACAAACAGACATTTATAAAACTATATCATTATCAGGGGTGGCTAATGGTATGAAGGGGTGTCACAGTATATAAAGCTAAAAGGACTTGTTTCTATTTGTAACTTTTATTTCTACTCATCTAAAATTATGTGTTGTCTTGATTGACAATGGTCAGTTTTGAATTTCCCCTGGTGTGAAATGTTACAAAAAATTGAATGACATATTTTGGACGATGAATATGAATAGGGAGTCATTTTGACACTTATAGTTGTTTTTTTGATAATATATGTCCTGGTCTTTTATCATAAACTTTACAGTTAATGTCAGAATCTATCTTCTCAAACAGTTATGTCTATATGTCTACAACTTAAAGGTAGAAATCTCTAATTTGTTCTTAAAAAACAAAATTATAAAATATAGAATATAAAACTAATTAATAATTAGAAAATAAAAGCACAGAGATTATTACAGAATAAGTTTTGTCTAGATGTAGAAAGCTAACTGTATTTACATTAGAATTTTCAATTAAATGGTTGTGATGTTATCCCCTTTACCAGTCCTAAAAATATAATGCATATTCAAGGTCAGTTATATGGACTTTCTTGGGGGAATTCAAACTATGTTTGAAACAATAGGTTTCATGAAAATGCAGTTCATAGCAGAATAGCAGATCAAATAATTTTGTTGAAATAGTTTAATATTTATCATGGCAATTTGTTAGTAATTTAATTTTGAAAAAAACTGTTGATATCTCAACACTAAATGAAATCGGTAACTTTTGAAGAAATAAAACAAATCAAAGACATTATTGTGTATGTATTTTTGTTCATTTTTTTTTTATTTAAATAAAGAAAAATTAGAATAAAATTTAAAAGCTATAAAGCAGTTTGTGCCAAAAACATGTGGACAAACTAGCCCAAAAGACATTATAAGCAATTAAAAAAAAAATTTGATTAAGCAAATTTTATTCAATTTTTCACTATCCCAAATCAATTTTTGCTAGACTGGGGCTTAGGACTAGTGGTTTTCACACAGACTGCTGCAAAGGGAATTCATTTCTATCTTCTGTAGCTTACATCCTACAAGATGTTCAATAAACTGAAATATCAAATTAAGTGTTATCTTGACATAGTATACATATAGTAATAAATCAGACTGACCATTGATTTTACCATCTATTAATCTTCCCAATTTATCCAATTATCATCACTGTTACTGGTCTACTGGTCACTGGCTTACTTTACTATTATTGGTATTAATTATATCTCCTATATCTGTGGTAAAAGTTTTTAAGAGTTGTTAATCAAGGGAAATAAATGATACTATTTTATAGGAGGATTCATTTGAACTTTGACCTTTTATATATATATAAATAAACTGTTAATAAACATAAAAATACCAATATAAACTTAGTGCACTAAATTAGCATTTCTGTATTTCACTTCCTCAATTGCCCTTGACCCAAACTGTTGGGGTCAAGGACACTTGCAGAAGTGAAAGACAAAAATTATTAAGTTGTCCTTGACTCCAAATAATTTTACCCCAAACCAATTTTAAATAACAAGCATTGAAGAGCAAAACAAGCTAGAGGGACCTAAGCAATAGGTTTGCAATTAATGATTATAAATATGGTAAATTATATATTTGTTTGTTTGTTTGTTTTTTGCTACTTCAAAAGAAGTTTGACTTTCCCTCTTAAATTATTATAACTTGATGAGTGAGTGAGTGAGTGTTTATTGGGTAATGACAAATGTGTAATTTTTCTGGTACATGTATAAAATTATGTAAACAAATTACTTTCTTGATGAGATAATAAAGATATCTGTTTTGTACTAGACCAACAGGCTTAGCTGTATTTTTATAGCTTATTCTGATTCGGAGCCGACCAATCTTTGTTCTTTATCCTTAATTCTGCATGCTAAACAGAAGCAACAAATTGGTTTGGTTTGACCTGACTGGGGATCAAACCCACGATCTACGATTTCACACTTGAGGCAAGCATGCTAACCATTACACCACCAAGGCCAGTTAGTTTGACAAGAACTATGGGTACAGAACACTCATTTGTACATGTATCTTTAGCTATGGAAATGGTTGATCAGGTATGGTGTTAAATCCCAATCGATCAATCAATTATTACGGTACAACTGATTTTAACCCATTGATTTTTATATAATCTGAATATTGTCATTATGCTAACAATTTATTTATTTATAATTTCAGGTAAAAAGCCAAAAATAGTTGTCAGGCCTAAAGAGAAAATAGAAGTAAACACTGGTTTGATTTTTTTGTTGACATGTCAGGCTACTGGTATACCTCCCCCAAGAATCCAGTGGTACAAAGATGGAACACAGATCCCAGCTACCAATAATAGAATACAAACACTACCTTCGGGTAAGCAACTTTAACATCAGATAATATTTCAGAGGGTTTCACAGGGAACAGGAAATATAGTGGTGAGATTGGACCGTGAATCAGACATAGTCCTCACGACGGGCACCGGTCCTGGGGCCCAAGACCAGTAAGCTTTGTTCAGACCAGTTAATTATATATATTTAAATAAATTCAAGAATTTGATTCAGACCAGTAAATGTAAATTTTCATTTTGAAGACTGGACATAGGGTGTAGATATTTGAACAGTGAATTAGATATAAGGGTGGAGGTTTGGACATAGACTTGCGACACGTCCCTTTCTTATTAATATTCCTTTAAAAATAGCTGCTATAAAAGTAAAATTTTCCCTGACCACTTATATTTACTAACAACATTTGTTTTCTTTATTACTTGTGGAGAAAGGGGCATGTAAATACATTGTAATAGTAACATATGGATATTAAATATTAGTGGTTGGTCAAGATTTCAACTTTCATAGCAACAATTTATTTAAAGGGATTATCAATAAGAACGAGACTTGTAGCAAGTCTAAGTCTAAACATCTACCCCTAAGTCTAATTCACTATTCAAATCTCTACCCCGATGTCTAATTCATGGTTCATGTCTTGTTTGAACAGTGAATCAAACATAGAGTTAGAGGTTACAAAAATTACCACAAGTTTAATTGAAGTTTAGAAGAGCATACATTTGTATAATAAATAGCAACCTCTAAATCTTATAAATTAGGAAATATAGATAAAATGAATGAACCTTGTATACTTTCCCTTACATAATATGAAATGGTTTATTTTTATAGGTGATCTATTAGTGACTTTAGCAAGGAAATCTGATACAGGATTATATAGTTGTGAAGTTATTAACACAGAAGGGATAGACATGGCCAGTTCTCAAGTCATTGTTAGAGGTACGAAAGACAACAACAAAAATAGTATTATAGGGGAGATAACTCTAAATGATATAAACTGATAAAAAAATGTGTTCTAATATTTATCAAAAGAAAAAAAAACTACAGAAAATATTTAAACAAGATATAAAGATATCACATGCAGTGATCATAAAAAAAAGTTTGTTTTTAGATGATATAAGGGAGATAACTCCATAAACTCATATATGACAGGAAGAGGTTACTGGTATCTATTGAAAAAATAATTTATTATGTCTTATTGTAAATTTGATTCCTGATATCTTATGTCTAATATTAAATGTATAACTAAATAGATAAAATAGACTTGGGTAAGATTTATTTTATTTTATTTTATTGATTTGAGTGAGTGATTGTTATTTAACACCAAGTGAACATGTTTTCAGCTATATCATGGTGAGAACAGGTTACATGAGATGATAATGATGTCCACTTAGTTGGATTATTATAGTTCTTGCCCACTGAAACAACAGTTCCCATGTAGACATGTTGCTCCACTTGGACACATTATCCTGATTCAGATCCAAACTGTCTCTGTTCTTACTCATTGATACTGCATTCTTAGGGGAGAAGCAGCAAATACCAATTTTATAGTATGGTTTTACCTGACCTGGACTCAAACCCATGATTTAGCAATTTGAGACAAGCAATTACAGTTATCCTACCGATGCAGTTCATACTAATGGATCAAGTCTACTAATTATTGTTGACTTCATAAATAGAAGAAAAAAATCAATATTTAAGCCTTATCTTTGTAGAATACAGTTCTGGTTGTCTAGATGGTACAACTGAAGGTTTAGAGTTACACAGAGATGTCCATGCTTGTTCTGGAAAGTGGGAAGGCCATGTGAGGAAAGGGAGATCACTCTGTAAGAAGGGTTGGAGAGTATGTAACCCTTTTGACAGGGAGGTTTTACATGAGTTAACATGGCTTGATATGCTGGATCTAGAAGGATGTTATGCTTATAATGCTGCCATGAGAAAAGGACAATGTAAAAAGTAAGCAAGATTTTCTTTATTTGTCAGGGCTATTCCAGAAAAAATGTATTGGAGGGGGGAGGGGGGGTTTCAAAGATCCACCAAGATGCAATTTTAAAAAGAAGCTGAGTTGTATTATATTGTCAAAAATTGTTACAATCCCATCACTGATATGTTATCTATATAAAGTGCCTTCCTACCCTCAACACCCACCTCTCCCATATAACTTTTCCTGGAATAATGGTCAGTTTGAATGTGGCTATCAAATGAATTAATAGAATTATTCTTCGCCATTCAAATTTACAAGCATTAACACTGAAATTCCATACAAAGGGAGTTAATCTGATTTTGATTTTTTTTCCAGAAGATTTATTATGTAAGTTTTTAAGATATGACTCCTATATCAATCTATTTTTAGATGTAGAGAGAGAAATATGGCTGGTTTTGGTAGGAATTGTGGTAGATTGAGATATCATCGTAAGAGGCAGACTTGTTTGGCAACAGGACGTGTTGATGTGTTTAAGAAATCTGAAAGTAAAAAAGGATGTTTTTATAAAGAAGGTGTTACCAGTGGAGTTCTGTGTTGTAAACGAAAATCTGTCAAATCAAGTATGTTTAGAAAAAATAAGTTTATGTATCAACAAGAAAAATATATTACTGTATAAAGGAAAATACTCTTGCAATATTTATTTATCATATGGCACTCTTAAAAAGTATCATAGAATTTTGTTGAATTAAACATATTTTATTGCTCTAATATCAGCAATGGGATTGGGCACAAGTTATAGCAACATTGTAAACACCCTCAAGAATTGTGTTACAATTATACTTGTGTTACTGTTAAACTAAAACTGGCACTAAGGCATCATTGTATGTATATCTATTTCTTGGTTAATTGTATCAATTAGAAACCCATATGATAATAAATATATTTTTATGATTGGACTGCAAGCTGGTGTTTTTGTGAATAACAGTAAATGTTGCTGTGATTATTTACATGTTAGGTTTAGACAAGATAATTTTTTTAATGCAAGATGATTGAGATTAAATAACAACAGTACTATATTTTTTAAGGGAGTGACACTCATTCACCATAATAGGTGACACTTTTCATTAGATAATAATTTGCCACCAAACTACCAGTAATTTTAGTTAAAAATGTGTTATTTCTGTCAATTACAGGAAAGAAGATATCGGCTGTATGTTCATCTCCTTGTAAAAATGGAGGAAAATGTAAAGGTCATAATTTTTGCCAATGTCCAAAAGGTTACAAAGGAGCACTTTGTCAAATTCGTAAGTAAAATATAACTTACTGTAATGAAATATAACTATTAGATGATGTCAGTCAGTAATTTAACTGATGAAAATGAAGATTTATATAAAAAAAACAATAAAAGCAAACACTAAATAGTAAAAAATTTATTATAAAATGAAGAATTATGACAACTAATATTTAAAATAATTTTTTTAATTTTTTCAAACAATGACTTTTAATTGCTAGAAAATAAATTCTGATGTCATCATGAACAAGAAATTCCAATAATACCTTTTGAGAATAACACCATATAATATAAAAAAAAAAACAGTATCTGAAAATATTGCCTTAATCTGGTGCTGTCAAATTAAATTTCAAATAAAACCATGCTTGGGAAAATTTCAGGTATAACCTGCAAATATAGCAGTTTATTACATCAAGTAAAAGATGTGACATTGTTCAAAGCACAAATCAGATGATTTAATTACTGTCAAAGAACAGTTCCTTTCTTTTGTGATTGTAGAGTAATTAAAGTAATTTTTCAATATTGACATTTTATTAATATTTTCTAGAATAAATCAACAACAGTTTATAAATTGGTTGCTAAATTATTGATAATTATGTTTTTCAGCTATTTGTTCACGTGGTTGTGGTGACTTTGGTGAATGTATAAAGCCAGGAGTCTGTAAATGTAAAGCAGGATATTCTGGTAAAAACTGTCACAGAAAAGTTTGTAAGCAGTCATGTCTCAATGGTGGACGATGTTTAAATCATAAGTGTAGATGTACCAGAGCTTTTTATGGCAAATATTGTCAGCGTAGTAAGTACCATTAAAACCATTGTATTAATTGTTTTACCTGTAAATTGTGATGTTACATGACAGCCTTTTTCCCATTGAAACAATGTACAGTTAAACCTACCTTACAAGGCACCTCTATAAAACAAATCATTGTCTATACAGGGCAGCCTCATTTTTCGCATTAATGAATAGTGCATATAACTTTAACCTGTATATAAAGGTAACATTTTCAGGTTGCCTTAAGTGGTCTTTATATACAGGTTTAACTGTACTAGTATGTAGACATATGAAGTATGTTCAAATAATATGTGTGGTAGATACTGTCAATGTTTTAATTGTTATGAAGGATATATTTCTTTGAATTGAAAAAATACAAAAAAGTCATTTTATGAGTAAGAAAAACTCTTAAGGTACGCTCAATATCATAATATTGGAAAGCCGGATAAAGTGCACCATAATACTTGGGTATAAGATCTAAAGTGCATTATTTTTTTAAGATATGTATAAAGTACGCCAGCTACTCCTTGAATTTGATGAAAGGAGAAGCGCAACACGTTATTATTTGTATTATTTTGATACAGTTAAGATCGTCAAATCCTTAATTGATTATTCTGTGCCAATACTCCCACTCTAATAGCCATCTACTTGACACATTCAATCCTTCTCAACAATAATAATACTGTTGAGTATGATATTCATACTTATACTCCAATCAGATCATTTTATTTCTTTGATACAGCGTTCTGACTGTCAGTTTTGATACAGCATTCTGACTGTCAGTTTTGATACAGCGTTCTGACTGTCATTTTTTCGAGTAGGAGTACATATAGCCATAAGACCTAAAGTAACTTACCAAAGTATATATAGTGCCCCTATTCAGAATATTTCATGATGATTAAATCGTGATTGTCCATTTCTGAACATTCTTGATGTATGATACTAAAATGAATAAGTGTTAGACAACTCTCATGAAAATTTAAAAGCATACAATGTGTACTTATAAATAAAAAAAAATGGTAGCATGTGTCCATAGGACATGGATGCCCTCGCTTTCAGTTAAAGTAAACAGGGGCATAACTCATAGGACATGGATGCCCTCGCTTTCAGTTAAAGTAAACAGGGGCATAACTCATAGGACATGGATGCCCTCGCTTTCAGTTAAAGTAAACAGGGGCATAACTCATAGGACATGGATGCCCTCGCTTTCAGTTAAAGTAATCAGGGGCATAGCTCACAGGACATGGATGTCCTCGCTTTCAGTTAAAGTAAACAGAGGCATAACTCATAGGACATGGATGCCCTCGCTTTCAGTTAAAGTAAACAGGGGCATAACTCATAGGACATGGATGCCCTCGCTTTCAGTTAAAGTAAACAGGGGCATAGCTCATAGGACATGGATGCCCTCGCTTTCAGTTAAAGTAAACAGGGGCATAGCTCATAGGACATGGATGCCCTCGCTTTCAGTTAAAGTAAACAGGGGCATACCTCATAGGACATGGATGCCCTCGCTTTCAGTTAAAGTAAACAGGGGCATAACTCATAGGGCATGGATGCCCTCGCTTTCAGTTAAAGTAAACAGGGGCATAGCTCATAGGACATGAATGCCCTCGCTTTCAGTTAAAGTAAACAGGGGCATAACTCATAGGACATGGATGCCCTCACTTTCAGTTAAAGTAAACAGGGGCATAACTCCAGAACAGAAAAAGCGGTAGGTTTGAAATGGACTTGATTTGTGTATAAATTTCAAATGATTTGTATAAATTAAGGAGAAATACAATAGTAGACAGACAGACATATTTTATTTCTCCTAACTCCTATGATTGTATCAGTTCTTACTCAAATATGGCAATAGATATTTCCTACTGTATGTACGTAACTTATACAGGATTATTTTCTTTATTGTAGGATCGATAATTTTAACAAAATTAAACAGAACAGAGAGATGAGAACTTCCAGAAAAAAAACAATGTAAAAATTCCATACACTGCCAAAATATGAGATTCTGTGATTGTGATGAAATGTCAATGAATTCTGCATAATTTTTATCAATGGTGCCTTACTAAGGGGGTACCATTAGAAAGTTGGACATGGATCAACAACTGTATTACGATACAGCTGATTATCAACAACTGTATTACGATACAGCCGCTTGTATCAGTACAATGACAGGAAAGTGATATAATACAAATGACTACACCATGTTTTCACACTTCTCATTAAAACTTGCCGCCATTTTAAAATTTCTGTCAAATAAAATTCTAATATTTGTGATTTGAGTGCAAAAAGGAAGATACAGAACCATCTAAGACACTGAGATGAGTTTTATGACTGCTTTATTTTTGTCATGTATTGAATATTTACAAGCATACACCACTGAAATGGAACCTTGTTATATCATACTCAGATATGTTGTTTCCATGGATGAATGGAGTTAGAGTAGTCTCCCTTTGTCTCAGTGCAGCTGAAATCTGACCTGATAAAAGGGATGGCCTTTGGTGAGAGTGGTCTTATATGAGAGGGACTACTGTAAAGATATGGTCCATGCATATAAGTTGCTTGCTTAATTTATTTCCGATAGCAGAAAACTGCAATACTCGGCTAATTTAATGTAAAATGGCTGATCCATTAGACTTTGAAACAAACAAGATATTACTGTAGTTATATTTTATGTTGACTTATGTAGAAGTGTTGTTTATATATTAGTTATATAATTGCGGGTTATATATTTGTCAAATGGTTGTGAATGAATTTTATTTTGAAAGTGTACCTGAATCATCATATAAATCATCATATAAATGGCATAATGTATACTAAGTGTTGTTTTGTTGTTGAATGTCAAAATTGTTTGGTATTGTGTGTTGTATGAAAGTCCCACAGATCTTTATGAAAGAGTAACTTATTTTCTCCAGGCATTCTGATTCCTTCCATCCAATAACTTATGGCTACTTTATACCATATAGCTGAATAATTTTGCTACATTTATGCATGAAAAATCAGATATGTTTAGTGAACCAATGTTTTCATATTTATATAAACACAACATACATTCAGCATTTCTATTTAACATGTCTAGCTAACTCAATATTGATTTAATAAAAAAAAAAAAAAAAGTGTAAAGATTTCAAGACACCTAACCGTAACTGGTTGCTTCATCGGTATGTTCTTAATAAATCTCAGAGATTCCATTGTCATAAAGTTTGGTGGTCACGATATAGCATAAAAAAATGTGGGGGGGGGGGGGGGGGGGGGGAAATACAGCTGAAATGTTTTGATATATAGTTTTGATATATAGTATACACCTTTCAGAAATGTAGTAAATTGTACTTTTGATATTACATACAGTGACTTACATTCAGGGTGTTCAAGTTAAAAAAAATAGAACAAGGGGATGAAGTGTCCATTTCATTGTTTACTTGATTTAGCATGTGTAAATAAGACATTTTTTCTTGTGTATGTTATTGTTATTATTGTTTGTTAATGGTGTGTAAATACATTTGTAAATACATGTACACTTATTTAAACATCACATGCATGTTAATATTGAATTGAAGATAATCATTAGAATGTATAGCTGCATTTTATAAGTGTTCGTTTCCTTTTTTGTACTCGCATCTTTTTTGTGCCAAAAATTTCCATGTGACTTGAAATTTTTAAGAATTAAAGCAAAAAGCAGAGGTGGACTGGATCTTAAAACCAGCTAGCCCATCTGTTACCTATCAGGTCGCCCCATTGTTTATTAATATGATGTTTATCTGAACGGCCCACCAGGCATTACCCTAATACCTGCATGGCCAGTCTGCCTTTGTCTAAAAGGTCAACCTCACATAGTTTTGTGAGAAAAGGAAGCTTTACCAATATTTTAAAGGAAACAATATTTAGTACAGAATCCTTTTTACATATTGTCTTTGTTGTCTAAATACAGTGTATTAATTAAATGAAAAACAATTTCTTTATGAATTCAAATCAAGAGGTTTTTTTTCAAAATTTTGCATTTCGTGTAAAAACTGAACTGAACTCAAAGAGAGTGGTGTTAAGTTTTAGTTTACACATACCAGGTTATTTTATTTTTCATAATTAACAACAAATGGACAAGAAACAGGTTTTTCAAGAGTGTTGTTGTCATATTGTGTGATATGTAAACAAATCCCAAGTTCTTCTAATTTAACCGTTGCTAATCTTTAAAAATGTTAATATATGTGAACAATTGTTTTAAGGTTTTATTACTTATCAAATATATGGTTGTAATGCTCAAATGGTACTACCTCATTAGTAAAGAGGTCCCAGAAGGGTCTAATCCACACTGTGATCTTTGGCATTCTGATGGTTCACATTTTCTGGGAAGGGCATCAGGTATTTAAAACAATATTTAAACAATATATTAGGCGACATAAGTGACATGTCTAAAATGTAATCTATATGTGACCTCCCTCATACTTAAAAGTGACATGTGACCTCAAATAAAACCCTTCTGGGACCTCCATGAATTAGTAATGGATTTTATTGTTTACTGTGGTAAGCAAAGCTTAGCTTGTATATGGCATGTGATTTTCTACCTCTCGTGATCCAATGGTCATGTGAGCTATTGTCATCACTTTGAGTCCATCATCTTTGTTGTATGTTGTCTGTAAACCTTTCACATTGCAATCTTCTTCTCCAAAATCACTTGGCCAATTCTAACCAAACTTGGCAGGAATGTTCATTAAGTGGTCCTTTACAAAGTTTGAGTTTTTAGTATTGATCGTAAATTGCACATGGCTGGAAGTTCTAATAATGCATTCTGAATTTTAATTTTTTAAATCTTCTTTTCTGCTGGGCAGATTGCATTGTGATATTGTAAGAATATTTGTTAGATGGTCCTTTATCAGTTTTGAGTTTTTGGTGCCAGTAAAACAATCGCGATGTCTGCCAGCCAACGCAGGACCAAATTTAAATATAGAACCATACAGAAGAAATATTTTTAGAATATTCATCTTTAAAACCATTAATTCAGTTGAAAGTTGAAACTATGCTGGAATGAATCTTGGATGGCCCTTTGCAAAATGTCTGCTTTTTAATGACGATCAGAAATTCAAGATGGCTGCCACTTCAGGGCAACATTTATGGAAGCTATATCATATCACCAAAAAGAAAAAATGAAAATATAATTCTTCTCAGATACTTTAAAATAGAATAGATTGAATCTAAATAGTACATGAATAGAATAAAAATGTGTGCCAACATGGGATTATAAATAAAAGGCTTCTCATAAACAATAAACTTCTTGAAATCAGGCAGTGCATGAACAACCAGATGAGTGATACAGGCTTGATGAGTCTCTATTATGAGTAATATTTATATTTTATATAGTTTGGAAGTCCCTTTAGCGCCATTATCTTAATCAGAAACAAATGTTCAAAATATGACCCGATTTTAATTGTTGTTATTTCTAAATGTATTATATATTGAACAAAGATTTGTTTTGTACTAGTACTGAAGAGTGAGTAAATGAGTTATCCATACCATTTTAAAAATGAAATCTGTATATAAATATCATTTAGTATCTATTGTCTTCTGTATAAATGAAAGCTGTATAAACGTCAGGATCTATAATCTTCATTGTAAAAAATCCCAGAAAGTGAGAATGGCCGGTGTATATTGCTATATATATTTATAACGTCAACCATTTAAATAAATATTTCCTATTAAAGTTAAGATTTTTTGTTATATTAATATCTTTTATGTCGTTCTTTTTAATATTAATTGTGGTTTTCTCTGGGTACTCTGGTTTCCTCCGCCATTAAAACTGACCACCACAATATAACTGAAATATTGTTGAAAGTGGCATTAAACACCATAACCATAACCCTAATTGATGACTTTTTCATAATTTACTGGTAATATATCTTCGGTAAATTATATTTTAATGTAAAAACTACCATTACTAATAAAATGTATTACCCTGCAAAAAACTGTTTAATATCACCTGGTTTTTTACCATGCTGTTGAACCTGTATAAGAGCAATGTTTTAGATAACTCCCTTTAAAGGTAACAAGTTTTATCTAAGTAATAAGTGTTTCACTACATGATTCTTCTTATTTTTGATGTACAGAGATTGATATATTACACACAGAGTTAAACAGTTGATTTGTTTAAATTATCTCCCCTGGACAAATTCGAGAATGATGTGTTATCTCCCCTTGTCAAAGTAGAGCATTTGTTTGTTGTAAGAATTTGTGGTATTCTTAAAATAGAATAGCTGGAATCTTGTAAAGATATTTGTTGTAAGATAAATATATGCACAATAGTCCCATTTATTGCATTTTTAAATGTTGTAAACAATTCTACATATTATGTTTTGTACATGCTGTTAATATTTGTTATATATTTTTATGAGAAAGCAAAAACAAAGCCAGTGTTACAATAAAAAAAAAATGTTATCTTAAAGTGAGTTTTATTTATTTTTACTACATAAGAGTGATGGAAATTGCATGCAAAATAGCAAAACTGAAAAGAAAAGATTGAGGAGACATGTCTATCCATGGAGCGTTGTTTCAGTGAGCTAGGACTATAAAAATCCAACTCAGCGTGTTGGTTTAGTACCAGACCTGATTTTCTTCCACATTAAAGTGGAATTTCGCTTTCTATTTGGCCACTTTCCTATTTTCTGTTTTGAATTCCATTTTTTTTTTCATTCCCAGCAAATCCAGATTTTGTTCAGCTCTTTTCCAAATCCGGTTTTAAAACTTTCCGAAAGTGGATATTGGATACCTTTTGATTGGTTGTTGGAATGTCTGTCACCTTTCAAAAAACGAAAATGATTGGTTGTAATTACAAGATTAAACAAGAGGTGCCCAAGGATGAAAACATGGCTTCACGTGTTGTCCTTCAGAGGGATTCTTCCAATGCTGTGTGCTTAGCGGAAAAGCAACAAATACCCATTTTATAGTCTTTGGTTTGACCCGATCAGGGCTCGAACCCACAATCTACCGCACTCGAGGTGAGCACACTAACCATAACATCACTGATGTGGTTGGGCCTTATGTAAAACCAGGCATGAAGAGGATAGGTGAAGTCAGATAAGGTGTACTCAATACAACTTTATTAGAGCTATATTTTTATTGTCAGTAAAAATATGTGGGTTAGGGTTATGGTGTTTAATGCCACCTTCAACAATATTTCAGTTATATCGTGGAGGTCAGTTTTATTGGTGGAGGATACCGGAGAAAACCACCGACCTGCCGAAAGTCACTGACAAACTTTATCACATAATGTTGTATCAAATACACCTCGCCTGAGTGGGATTTGAACTCACAACGTTATTGGTGATAGGCACCGATTGTACAGGTAGTTGTTAATCGAACTACCATAGGACCACGTCCACGACAGCCTCGTCAGTAAAAATATAACAGTGTTTTCCAAAATATGAATTTATTGATGAAGATGATAATTATGTAATGTGATCTCCTACAATGACAGATTATGGTGTTATATATTAAATGTAAACAATGTAAGTATGTAAGATTAAATATCAAAATATTATATAAAATTTGATATGCTCAGAAAATGTACACATATCTATAAAAATATGATCACTTGGAATGTTAATATTGATATGATTCATTTACACAACCCATTTAAAAAAATTACCAATAAAATGTTGATGTAAAAAAAAAATGAAAATGCTATGAAAAAATTATAATAATAAAATTATAATCTTAAAAAGAAATAAAAAAAAAGCATATATCTATCATCTCAATTTATTCATTTGAGATAAATCAATTTTACAGATGAGAACTAACATTTTGCTAAGATGTTATTTCTGCTGGTTGTTATTAGAAATTTTCTATCGGATCTAAATGTTGATTTTCGAATTGAATTGCAAACACATTTTAAAGCTAAATCTCATATTTTTTTTTTTTTAAATAAAAAAAATTATTAATAATAAAATTCCACACTTGTACGAATATAGAAGACACTTGCTTTTACAATTAAAAAAAACAACATGGTTTTATTTACACAACCATTTCAATATGCAACTCCTATAAAACGGAGCATGTTCTACTATCATATTCAAATTCACAACCATACAATATTTAACATATTTTTCATACATAGATCAACAGATTTTCAAAATGGCACATGTTTTATATTACAACATACACAATGCTGGATTATATTTATATTTACAAGGTTTTATATACATAGTAATGACTGTTGTGCTTGGATTTGACCTTACTTAGATACTGTATTAATTGGCATATTCTACTAAATGTGTATGATCATTTGTAACATTTGTCATTTATAAAGTAAGAATGTAAAGGCGTATTTACACGGTCAAATTCTTCCTTCAAATTTGTTTCAAACTTTACACTTGTACACTTGCTAGAAACACAAATTTGACAGTCTAATCACCTTTTGAACATTCTACCAATATTTCACGGTTTGTGGTGTTTAACACCACTTTCAACTATATTTCAGTTATATCGTGTCCAATATTTGATGAACTCATTTTTTAGACTGTCAAATTTGTGCTTGAAACAGGTGCAAAGGTCAAGTTTGAAGGTAATCTGAAGGGCAACTTTGACCTTGTAAACACACCTTATGAATATGGTACTAACTGCTTATAACTCTTTGAATATTTAAGGTGTATGATGACTGTTTTAAATATTTTTTATCAGATAATGTTCATAAATTGTATGAAGCATTGAACAAAAGTACAAAATTTAATTAAAATCCACTAAATAATTAGTACTTTTGAATATTATTCAATAATACAGTATCCTTTTCTGGTCAATACATACAAAAAAGATAAAGACAGTACAATTCAAAGATAAATATTTTCTATACATATCTACAAGTTCTACATACATTCCTATTCCTCTGTATGTACATATGAAGTTCTATCACTCAATTTAAATGTGCAAAATTATACATTCTTAATATTCCATATTCCATGAAAAAAAAAAAAAAAAAACTGATATTGAAAAGGGATTTTACAAATGAGAAATAACATCAGCAATTCTACTTTTATTACATTTTTACTTCTGACATATGGACAAACTATAAAACAAGCACTTATTAATATAATAAACATTCAATAATATGATAGCTTTGGTAAAAATGTATACATTTTGATCGAGTTTTGAATAAAATGAAATACAAGTTCAAAAATAGACCCAAGACAATTTCTTGCAGAACTGTTCATCTTAGCGATTTTTAACTGAACCACAAAATATCTTGTTGGTCTACAGTGGTCCTCATATTAAATTATATGAACAAATCATATATAATATCCATTTATTTATTAAAAATGGGCATTTTTATGAAATTTGCCAAAATATTACATAATGAAATATTTGTCCTTTTATCAAGACCACCTCTCATTCAAATAAAACAGCCTAAGCTATACATATATCAGATATAATCTGTGACTTGTTCTAGTAGGATAAAATATCATTCAACATATGGGTTACAAAAGGCCCCTTATTGCTCCTTGTTGTTTTAATATTGAAAAAATGCAGCATTTAAAACTAGACAAAATAAGTCAACATGGAATGAAACAAAATATGATAAAAATGTTTATTGCATCACTTTGCTTTAAAAATTTTATGGATACAACACAAATTTTAAGCCATTTTCTTCTTATGAATTATAACTTAATAGTTACTTATATTCAATGCTGCTATCAAATACATTATAAAAATATTTTACAAATTTACTTTAAAATTTGAAAATTCTGACCAAGGTTTCCAAAACCAAACCTCAATAATTAAATTATATCTATATTTTACTACAAAAATAACGAAGTTTAATTCTGAAAAGAATCAGTGAATTTAAAGTTAAGAGAACAAATAACAAATATCCCCCCCCACCAGAAAATATTGTAGGCTCCCAAAAATGTCAGTCAGTCTGCAGGTTTAACCTAACCACTGTACCTGTAAAAGCCTAAGGAGTATTTACAACATTATTCTACACTGTTGATATAATTCTTTTCCATACATCTGCATCTTATGTACAATGGCTTCAAAAATAAAAACAAAGGAAGAAGTTCCTATCTAGTAACCATATTTTTGTATGTAAAAGCATAATTTGTTTATGTACAAAGGAAAAAGACTTAATTTCATTCATGGCTGAAAAATATTCACAAGATCATGACAACTTCTATGATATTAATAAAATGTCAATCAAAGAAAGAGTCTTATTATGCTAATTATAGAGATAAGATACACAGGAATAAGACTTGTTCTTTGAGCACTGCCACTGCCAACCGCCACGCATGTGAATTTCTGTAGTTTTTCTACTTGAACAATAAAATCTCTTCCTAAATAATCGCTAAATTTTTTTTTACTTTCTGGAACTCTAATTAGTCGTACTGTGTCATCTGTAAACATCAGATCATTGTACCATATCCCTGAATCAAACATATGGAAATCCCCTTCTCTAAAAATAGTAACAAAAAATTCTTCAAGTATGATGCTAATATAAACAAGTCAGACATTCCACAAATCACATATCATGTCTTTGATATATTTTCACAGATTTCAAAACTGCTTTAAACAGAAAAATAAAGGAAGAATGTGTCCAAAGAACATGAATGCCCCTCACCTCATAGAATTTTTCATTGTTGATTGATTGGTGTTTAACACCAACTTCAACAGTATTTCAGCAATATCTTGGTCTGAACAAATAATATTAGCAGAAATTTCCAAGTTTAGAACTTAACTCAATACTAACAGGACATTATAAAAACACATGTTTCTCTACTACCATGTAGGTGTTTTAACTTACGTATCAGAGGAGAAAAACTGTTGTCCATAATTCAATAGCTGCCAGTATATGTTTACATCTTCTTCTGATTTGTGTTCTATAAATAAAAACACAACAACTGTATTCAAAATAAAAGTAGAAGTTACCTCCCTTTTACTGTAAGTTTTGTGAAATTATCTTTCTTCCTGTAAAGAGTGAGTGAGTGATTGTTGTTTAATGCCAACTCAGTTAATATTAAATTAGATGATGATGAGGTCCACTTTGTACTAGATCACCACGCTTAGTTTGATTCTTATAGTGCTAGCTCACTGAAACAACCGTCTGTTGATAGACATGTCGCCCCACTCTGACACATTATCCTGATTCCGAGCCAACCAGTCTTCGCTCTATCTCCTTAATGCTGCATGCTTAGCAGCGAAGCAACAAATACCAATTTAATAGTGTTTGATTTTACCCGATCAGGGCTCGAACCCACGATCTACCGCACTCGAGGCAAGCACGCAAACTAATACATCACTGATGCGGTTCTTCCTGTAAAGATATCTGTTATGTAATAATACTATGGTACTATATAGCAGTAAAAACAATTCCTTCCTATGTTCACATTATCATCTCTGTAAACATTTCAACTACAAATCGATGGTGCAAATGTTAGTGTACTTTCCTCTAGTGCAGTAGAATTTGGGTTTTATCCACAGATTGAGTCAAACCAAAGATTAAAAAATTGTGCTTGCTTCTCCCAATTAGCACTCAGCAGTAAGTATTTTGAGCACAGACTGGTTGGCTTGAGTCAGGATAAAGTGTAAAAGTGGAGCAACACATCTACCTGAAGACTATTGTATCAATGATCTATTTTTAGCTGTATCATGGTCATCCTCCACACTCAAATTCTAAGAGTGCAAAATTCTGGGATAATAAAATTTTCAGACAAAAAATTACATTGTTAAATGATCACAATGTTGGCTTACTCATCAAGTTATCTAACATAGCAATAAGAAACAGAAAATAATACATTGAAGACCCTACTGTGATAATGAAATGTAGAACTGCAATAAAAACACTGCTCCTTTACTTTAATTTGCATCTAAGTGTAAATAAGGATAGTCTCTCATGTTCATTTACATTCATATCCTTTCTTAATTATTAGTTTTGTCAAGTTACAATTGAATAAGATATTTAACGCAACACCAGTGAAACAAACTAATATTCTGACAGATAAATATTCTGACACCTACTTCCTGTGACAATGGCATTAGACGGCAGTTTGCCGAGATGACACTGCCTCCAATCATCTATAGGTTTACGTGTACCATCTTTACACATCAACTCGTAGTCATCCGATCGCCTGTTTCTTGCCCAGATGGCATGATTCCTGGCATCAGTATTGTCTCTGACAGTCAGATGTCTAACAAAGGCAACATCACCACCATCTGTAATTCATTATTATAAGTGAGTAATTATTTCTGATTGAAGCACATTATATCAGCCTTAATTGTTTTCACCTACTTGCCCGAAAGTCAAATTTAGAAAAAAATTCTATTTATTCAAACAAATTCTTTCATAATTTTCACTTGTCCGAAACCAGTTTTACTTGTCCTGGACTTCGGGCAAGTGGGTTAACGCAAAGACTGTTATATAGACCTGATAGAAACATTTTTGGATAAATAACAGACCTTACATTAGTTATTATTATGTTTTATGAGAGATTTTACAAAGATAACCAATTTTGTTCTGTTTTTTTTATGCCATATTCAGCAATATTTCAGCAAAGTGTTCCAAAGTTCCAGAGAAACACAGTATTAATATAGAAATGCTTAAACTAGAGGCTCAGTGAGCGTGTCGCTCACCTTTCATTCTGATTTGAGGAAAACTTAATACACAACCTTCCATACATGTAGATGCTTCCTACCAAGTTTCGGTTCATTTGGCTAGGCAGTTTCAGAGGAGAAAATGTTTTAGATATCGACCAATCAGAAACAAAAATTGCCTGTGGTGGCCATGTTTGTTAACCGATCGAAACAAAATGAGCAAACTTCATGGAGGACATTCCATAGATGCTTCCTGCCATGTTTCGGTTAATTTGGCCAAGCGGTTTCAGAGGAGGAGATTTTTTTTAATTGGCCAATCAGAAACAAGAATTGCCTGTGGAGGGCCATGTTTGGTAATGGATCATAACAAAATGTGCACTCTTTAGAGAGAACCTTCCATAGATGCTTCCTACTAAGTTTCAGTTCATTTGGCTGATGGGTTTCAGAGGAGAAGATTAAAATGTGAAAAGTTAACAGATGACAGACAACAAACGACGGATGCCAAGAGATGCCTAAAGCCCACATTGCCTCTGGCACGGTGAGCTAAAAAGAATATTAAAATGTGAATACCTACATGTAATGTGTAGTATAAACAGTATCAGCATTAGTTAATTTCTAAGGGAGATAATGGCAAGTTATCTTTCTTTTAACAGTTTAATGCAAAAGTTATCTCCCTTTTAACAGCTTACTACAATGGATATGATTTTGTTAGAAATGAACCAATCAGAAACAAGAATTACCTGTGGTGGCCATGTTTGTTAACGGATCGGGATGAAATGAGCAATCGTTATAGAGGACCTTCCATAGATGCTTCCTACCAAGTTTCGGTTCATTTGGCCAAGCGGTTTCGGAGAAGATTTTTTAAAATTGGCCAATCAGAAACAAGAATTGGCTGTGGCGGCCACGTTTGTTAACGGATAGGGATGAAATGAGCATTCTTTATCGAGGACCTTCCATAGATGCTTCCTACCAAGTTTCGGTTCATTTGGCCAAGCGGTTTCAGAGGAGAAGATTTTTAAAAATCGGCCAATCAGAAACAAGAATTGCCTGTGGCAGCCATGTTTGTTACTAGATCGGGACAAAATGAGCAGTCTTTAGAGTGGACCTTCCATAGATGCTTCCTACCAAATTTCAGTTCATTTGGTTGAGAGGTTTCAGAGGAGAAGATTAAAATTCGAAAAGTTAACGGACGACAAACACCAAGTGATGGCAAAAGTTCACATTGCCTTTGCAAGGTGAGCTAAAAAGTGAAAATTGTTCAGATCCACAAAGAGTTAAACTCACAATTACTGTAATGGTATGTTACAGTTTTCATAGAGAAATAAATATTTGGTATCTTGTAATTGATTATCCATTCTTATTACATTTTTAGGTTCTCTTGAATGCCCTTTAAATACAGGTTTGACTGTACATTATGGTAAAAATTTACTGAATAAAACATAACAATATCAAAAATGTTTGTTTTTTCAAATATAATATTACTAAGGATTGTCATTATATGAATAATAATGGCTGAAATACTTATGAATTAGATCATTCTTGAAATTTGATACACGACAGTATTATTTTTTGTGGACTGCTA
Source organism: Bathymodiolus septemdierum (assembly GCA_963383655.1). Taxonomy (NCBI): domain Eukaryota; kingdom Metazoa; phylum Mollusca; class Bivalvia; order Mytilida; family Modiolidae; genus Bathymodiolus; species Bathymodiolus septemdierum. The sequence continues at coordinate 53,801,864 of OY726520.1, read as the reverse complement.
GTTTTCGTGGATTTTACAATTCACTAAAACCACAAAAATTTAAATCCAACGAAACACATGTACAACTTTCTCATTTATTTGTTACTTCACAATCCTGCAGATCAGTGCATTTTGCAGAAACCACAAAAATTGTAGTTTCACAGTATTAAACAAGTTTTGAAGTCGTACACTGGAAAAGAAGGACAAAAGAATGAACATCATATTGGGAATAGAATTTTAGTATCTCATAGAATACCTACTTTCTACAAGGCATCTGAAACTTCCAGTAGCACCATAATATTGTTCTAATTGATTCCTCTGACATTTCTTATAGCCCCCAGCAGCACATCCTTCACACAAACTTATAGGGTACTGGTTAGGATTGTATTCTTCATCTAAAGCTCCAGGTATACATGTCCTTATAAACAGCTGACCTGTAATATAGTTTGGTTTGGTTTTATGGTGTTTAATGCCACTTTCAACAATATTTCGGCTATATCGAAGCAGTCAGTTTTATTGGTGGAGGGAATCGGAGTATTCGTAGAAAACCACCAACCTGTTGCAAGTAACTGACAAACTTTATCACATAATGTTGTATCGAGTGCACCTCGCCTGAGCGGGGTTCAAAATCACAACTTTAGTGGTGATAGGCACTGATTACACAGGTAGTTGTAAATCAAACTACCATACGATCACGGCCACGAAGGCCCCGACCTGTAATATACATATAAATTTTGATGATCTTCACTGTCCATTATTCAGTATAACAATCTAATTAACTGCATAGCATAAGCAATATCCACTTACATGTATCTGGGACCTTATTCACAAGGCGTTCGCTCACTACCACATCCGTTAACGTCTCCGTTAATTTCAGCTAAAAAAAATGGTAGTCACGAAAGCCTCCCTAACTTAATGCATCCATTAAAGTTACCGTTAAATATCTACTCTCTCTCTTTCTCTATCTGTCACACATGCTCTCTCTCTCTCATTCTCTGTCTGTCACACATGCTCTCTCTCTCTCATTCTCTGTCTGTCACACATGCTCTCTCTCTCACACACACGCTCTCTCTCTCATACACTCTCTCTCCCTCATACAGGCTCTCTATCTCTGACACACATGCTCTCTCTCTCACACTGGCTTTCTCTCTCTCATACTCTCTCTCTCCCTCATACAGGCTCTATCTCTCACACACATGCTTTCTCTCTCTCTCTCACACTCTCCCTCTCACATGCTCTCTCTCATACACACACACTCTCTCTCTCTCCCCCTCAAACTCTCAATCTCGCACAAACTCTCTCACACACCTATCTCTATCTCCCGATCTCGCTCTCTCTCTCTCTCTCTCGATTTCACTATCTCTCTCACTCGATCTCTATCTCTCTCTCTCTGTTTTGATTTCTCTCTCTCGATCTCTCTCACACTCCCTTTTTCTCTCCCTCTCTTTCTCTATCTCTCTTGATCTTGCTCTCTCTATCTCTCTCGTTCTCTTGATACAACTTTTTCGAAATAATTTTCATACTAACGGACCTGTTATTAATGCACACGATACCTTGACATTTGTGAATACCACTTTAAAATTTAGCGGACATACGTGTTAACTTCTCTCCGCTAACTTAAAGTTCTCCTAATTTACGGACGCTTTGTGAATACGGTCCCTGTAATTCAAGTAATACAATGTTTTACCTTGTATTATAACAACACAATTTTGATTCAGAATATGGAGCTATAAGATCTATTAATACGCTTCACTGTGTTTATATTCAGCTGTCTCTAAATTAGCTACAATCTTAACTATACATGGTTGATGTGTACATTAGTCAGATTATTGTTGTAAAGTGGAAACCGCATAATCCACTGTCAATTTAAACATCTGTCCTGGTACCAAGAATGCCACGATATAGCTGAAATATTGCTAAAGTTGGCATTAAACACCAACCAATCAATCAATCAATGAAACTAAGATATATATTAGGACGAATTCTTAAGAAAGAAAAAAACAAGATTACGATGAGATATCTGATAAAAGTTTTTATAACATGCAAGAAAACTGGAGTACCCAGTGAAAACCATAAACTTACTAGAAGTCACCAAAATACTTTGCCAAATATAATTTTAGGTTTGGTTTATGGTGTTTAATGCCACTTTTAACAATATTTCAGTTATATTGTGGCGGTCAGTTTTATTGGTGGAGGAAACCAGAGTACCCTGAGAAAACCACTGACCTGTCGCAAGTCACTGACAAACTTTATCACATAATGTTGTATCAAGTACAATAATATGCGATTCCTAATATGGTAATAAGCAGGCATGCAAAGATTAAAGGAATCCCCTTTTAAAATGTAGGAATTACACATACAAACTATTGTGACAGACAGAACGAAAATAATATATCTTCCCTCAAAAGGTCGATGTGAGGAATGTTTGACGCAGTATTACATGAAACATAAACATACCAAGATTTTCAAATATGGAACAATGAGTAGGTACAAACTGTTGTGTTTCAATAAAGATGTTAACAGGTACTATCCATCCATCTCCTCTAGCTATTCCAGCCATACAAACTCTCTTATCTATAAAGTAAATCATTCTAAAATTGTAAACTAATATTTAATATACAAAGTAAAGAGCCATTTTCTTATTAAACTTTTTTTTTTTTTTTTTAGAAATAAAACACTTTTATGGTAAAGTGCAGATTTACCTTTTATGAGCAGAAAATGGGTGACCATTAGCCTAACACCTTTTATGTGGGTTCATGCCTTACAACTGTCCAGGTCTTTCTTCTTATTCAGTGTTCGAGTCAAAATATAGCTGAAAAATCACAGAAATTGCTGATAACCATCAATCACCCAGGGTTGCATGCTAGCCATGTTATTACATTACTGAGATGGCTAGTGATTTTTATCTGTATTTGATTCACTGTCATATGTAGCAGTGTTATTATTTTTCTTTTACTTTGTTAAATCTTAGGGTGATCAATTTAATGATAGAAGAACAAAATAACTTTTACTGACCTTTAAGGTTAAACAAGGTCATATAAGGATTCCTCTTCCATGCTGCAGCCACAACATAAAATGAGGCTTCCATATTCCCATAATCCTCTGCTGCAATTGGTTTTAAACCATACTTCCTGTAAGCAAAATAAATAAAGTGTTTAAATAAAACTTTTTGAACGGAACAATTCCATAAATTAATATCATGTTTTGTTATTGATCAAATGTTGAATCCCATCATTAATTTTCTTAGTATTGTGATCATCATGTCTAGTAAATAATCATTTGTTTCAGTTTCACAATCTACAAATCAAATTTCAATGTATATTTTAGATTAAATGTTTCTGGTTAGTATCCCATCTGTTACAAACACAGAACTTATTGTATTGTATACTTAGACACCACTATATCCTAGTTTAGTGTGCACACCTTGTTTCTAGAATAACCTTCATCAGGTATGCTCAGATTCAAATGAGTGGAAAGCCAAATAATTTTAAATATTAGAGAGCAAGATAACTAAAAGACCTAAACAGGATAGCCACAATCAGCTGAAATTACCTTTGTCTGTGGGAGAAGATCCTTAGTTTTAATAATACAAATGTACCGTATTTTACGGACTATAGGTCGAATTGCTGCTTTTCGGCAATTTTTTTTGGGAAATACTAAGATAGGTCGAAGCATTCCATAGGTCGAGGATGCCGATGACAACTTGGGTAAGTATCGTCACATCAAACTTTTTTTTTATACATCGGTAAACATTTGTCCTATAACGATATTCTTCGGTAAGTATATATAAGTATTAACTCAAGAATACTATTCTTATGTGTCATAAACAAAATAATTATGAAAATTAAATTAAATAAAATTTTGTTTTTAAACTTGTTTTTTATGAGGAGTCTGGTTTGTAAAGCCAGACATCGATGACGTTCAAATCAGGCCACCTGTGGGTGTCACAATAGATGGTAAACGGATGTTCATACAATAAAATAATCAAGCTGTCAAAACAATGTATCACCTTGTGCAGTTTTATTGACATACCTTTAAACTGTGTTTAATTAGTAGTACACAAATTATGTGATCGTCTCGGTCCAGTAAATTTTCAATCAGCTGATCAGGATAATTAAGTGCCGACTGATTTTCTCATGGTGATTATTTTATTTGTTCCTAATTGACCAATTCAAGTGTAGAACATTCTAGTTTAACGAAATCGATAATTATTTTCCAGTATATTTAGTATAAAAAGCTTGTTCTCCACGTTTATTCAAATTATTGTGAGATGTAATGCAACCGCTATTTTTTACTACAACCCCGTGCGCATGCTCGTGTTAGATGGAAAAGCTATATAGCTATATTTAGATATTTTGTGACAATAATTTTATATTGTAAAACGATCCACTCTGTGATTTTTTTTCAACAACATACATTTTTTATAGTATATATTTTATTATACAATTCAATATTGAACTGATTTTCGCTAACACTTCAATCATTGAATATTATTGATTTTTTTCGGATGTAGAACATTTTTTCCCCGGAATTGCACCCCTTGTTAGTATACTTTTATTCCCAAAGAACATCGATAATTTCAGTCTTCTTATTCAGAAAAAAAACCTACAGCAAATTCAAGGTATACTGTAAACAAAATCGTCATTTTTATCGAGATTTTTTTTTAGGGATTCCAAATTTTTTTAACTTCATCCTTGTATAGGTCGATGTGGACAATAGGTCGAAGCCAGCATGTTGAGGAAAAAAATTATCGACCTATCGTCCGTAAAATACAGTAGTTACTTTATTTAGGAACGGTAAATTTCAATAAAAAATATATCAAATAAAACAGGTCAGTGCTGAAACACTAACTCCTGGTCAGATGATACCCTCTGGTCCCCCAGCAGAGGTATCAACCCACCAGGTCAGTGCTGAAACACTAACTCATGGTCAGATGATACCTTCTGGTCCCCCAGCAGAGGTATCAACCCACCAGGTCAGTGCTGAAACACTAACTTCTGGTCAGATGATACCCTCTGGTCCCCAGCAGAGGTATCAACCCACCAGGTCAGTGCTGAAACACTAACTCCTGGTCAGATGATACCCTCTGGTTCCCCAGCAGAGGTATCAACCCACCAGGTCAGTGCTGAAACACTAACTCATGGTCAGATGATACCTTCTGGTCCCCCAGCAGAGGTATCAACCCACCAGGTCAGTGCTGAAACACTAACTTCTGGTCAGATGATACCCTCTGGTCCCCAGCAGAGGTATCAACCCACCAGGTCAGTGCTGAAACACTAACTCCTGGTCAGATGATACCCTCTGGTCCCCCAGCAGAGGTATCAACCCACCAGGTCAGTGCTGAAACACTAACTTCTGGTCAGATGATACCCTCTGGTCCCCAGCAGAGGTATCAACCCACCAGGTCAGTGCTGAAACACTAACTCCTGGTCAGATGATACCCTCTGGTCCCCCAGCAGAGGTATCAACCCACCAGGTCAGTGCTGAAACACTAACTCCTGGTCAGATGATACCCTCTGGACCCCCAGCAGAGGTATCAACCCACCAGGTCAGTGCTGAGACACTAACTCCTGGTCAGATGATACCCTCTGGTCCCCCAGCAGAGGTATCAACCCACCAGGTCAGTGCTGAAACACTAACTCCTGGTCAGATGATACCCTCTGGTCCCCCAGCAGAGGTATCAACCCACCAGGTCAGTGCTGAAACACTAACTCCTGGTCAGATGATACCCTCTGGTTCCCCAGCAGAGGTATCAACCCACCAGGTCAGTGTTAAAACACTAACTCCTGGTCAGATGATACCCTCTGGTTCCCCAGCAGAGGTATCAACCCACCAGGTCAGTGTTAAAACACTAACTCCTGGTCAGATGATACCCTCTGGCCCCCAGCAGAGGTATCAACCCACCAGGTCAGTGCTGAAACACTAACTCCTGGTCAGATGATACCCTCTGGTGCCCCAGCAGAGATATCAACCCCCCAGGTCAGTGCTGAAACACTAACTCCTGGTCAGATGATACCCTCTGGTCCCCAGCAGAGGTATCAACCCACCAGGTCAGTGCTGAAACACTAACTCCTGGTCAGATGATACCCTCTGGACCCCTAGCAGAGGTATCAACCCACTGATAGTAATACAAATTTAGATATCGAATGTAGTATGTTGCAAGATTGTTTTTTTGTACATTTATTTCTCTTAAAACCGATCAAACTCAGGACATTTTTAAATATACATACTCTCCTGCTAGATAAACGTCTCCAGCATCCAGAGTCATCATGTCAGCATCTCCATCAGATATCAACTGCATACAATGATCTGTACTCTTACCAAGAACACAATCCAACTGTGGTCTCAAGTCCTTAGCAGCAAATGCCATCATCATTTTCTCACACTTATCTTTCTCACCCTTAGAAATCACACACCACTTGGCATAATTAAGAGGACATTGATTCAGTTTATCAATGTTTTCATAAAATTTGGCATCTGAAAAAAAGTTATTTGTGATATTAACTAAAGTCAATAATCAACAGAAACAAGTCACCACTTATTTAATTTCCAATCAAAATAAAATAACATTTTAAGATAACTTTTAGTAAAATCAATTTATGTTAATGTAAAAAAATACTTTTTCTGTCTAAATCATATCTTACATATCAATTCTTAGAACTTTGCACAAATTTAATTAATGATTTGTTACAAACTGGCTTCCGTCAACATGTCCCACTGCATTGTGCTTGATTACTATATTAATGGATTACTTAAGCACAGACAGACAGTCAATGTTATACAATCTACCATCCTATATTCATCTTATTGAAATCTGTATAATGATGGCGGCATAAAAGAATTCCCAAAGTAGGTAGAGTGAAACCTGTGTGTTTAAAAAAAATCACTAGCAAATAAACAATGTTTTTAAATCCTGGCTTGAGACATGAATTACATCTGCTGATAAACCATTACCACATTCTAAAAGGGGAGACAATCCATGTGTGTACTCACCAACCCATTTGTAATATGTATCCTTGTCACCAACATCAACCAGTTTCTTGGTTGTATCTGTAAACAATAAATTCCTCTGGTCATTACTGGTAGATGTTATCCATTTGTCAGAAGTAAACATGGGGAATGAGTTAGAGTATGGTTTGCCTTCTCCAAACCATTCTGATGCTTGTAACAAGAATTTTTTGTAAGCTTCTCTTACATCAAGTGTTTTCAGAGCAGACGTCATGACAATATTTGCTGGAATGCTACCAAAGTTACAGTTGATATAACTTGATATGGGCTGAGTCATGCCATTTGGACAAAGCAATACATACTCCTGAAATAATAATTAAAAAAACCAATTATAAAATAAACAACAGGCTTACTAAACTGTATCACTAAGCTAATTATATATTATACACTTATCATTCAATAAATCATTTATAAAAACAGTGTGTGGTTTCTAAGAAGATTTTTTTTAAACATTTTTCCATTTCGATCCTTCTTAATTTTTCTGCAATGCTAGTTATTCTTAGGATAGTTTTTATTAACATAATGAAATTACAACTGGCTCAAAAATTTGTACATTTTCTAAAGGACTATAAAAGCAAGTTTCCTTATAATTGATTCAATTGAGTCTTTTCAAAAGCATTTTCTCAGAATAATCTTGTGTTGATATTTGTCCAGTAAAGGTCGCCATCTTGGATTGTTGATCCATGTATGGAACCTAACCTTTGCTAGGGATCATCCAATAATCATTCATGTAAAATTTGAATTCTGAGAAAAAGCTTTTATTCATTTTCAATAAGGTCATATGTTAATTTAAGTCCAGAGGTGGTGGCCATTTTGGATTTCAAATCAATACAAAAAGGAAAATTCCAGCCAATTGTCTTTTTAAATGTGGTTCTACAAAAATTAGATTTTTTAAACAATTGTCTGTCATTTTGGATTTCTAATCCTAAAAATAAATGTCAACATTGTAAAGAACCATTCAATGTTCATTCATGCTGTTTCTGGTTCAATCATGTTCATATAGCTTCTTAACAATTTTTTTTATCCATTTTCCATTAGGGTTTTAATGACCTACATGTTGTATGCAGGTCTATGTCCTGCAATGTCAGCCATCTTGGATTTTAGAATTGCATAATTGACCCTAGTAGCCATGTTGAACTTTCAATAAATGACAATCACAAAATTATTAAAACCTACCGAAGAAACATTATTTATCATGGATAATAAAGTGTCATGACGTAAAAATGCAACATCGCCATCTCCTTTCTGAAGACATCTAAAAGCTCCGTCATATCCAGCACTGGGGTCATTAGTAGAACATTTCGTTCCTCCAGTTCCTTTACATAACTGACAAATCTCTGTAGGATTGTTACCTGAAAATATCATAATAGATGGACTTACTACTGGTACATGTAAAGTTGGGTTATAACAAACTGCTGGAAACCAACAGAATTATATTGTTTTAAACCGGGATTGTAGGTATAAACAGCTGTGGGCAGAGCAAACATTCATATTGTTCATTATTCTGACCACGGTTATCTCGAGGAGGAAAAATCAATGATACATGAGCAAAATATTTGACAGGCATGGTCACTAGTGTTCCTCCCTACGAAACTTTCAGTCATATTAAAAATAATATTCTTCTAGTCTTAAAAACTATAAAAATCACTTCGAAAATTCAAATATCTGGGGTATGTGACCTTTAGGTCACGTTGGTCATGTGACATACAGTTTCATAAATATGCTGTTCATAGAAATGGGGATTTTTTATGATAAGCTCCGCCCATAAATTTTGTCGGTAGGCACTAACGCAAATGGCACTTTAAGCAGTTTTTGTTATAGACGACAAAGAGTTACCACTCTTGACCTTGTTCCCATTAGGTTTGGTTTATTGTATATAATGCCACATTCAACAATATTACATTTATATCGTGGCTGTCAGTTTTATTGGTGGAGGAAACAGGAGTACCCAGAGAAAACCACAAACCTGCTGTAAGTCAGACAAACATCACAGAATGTTGCATCGAGTACACCTCGCCTCAGCGGGATTCGAACTCACGTTAGTGGTGACAGGGATGAAAATTAGCACTCGCCTATGGCGAGTAAAATATGACATGGGCGACCAAAATTTGAATTGTGTTAGCCCAGGTAGCGAATGGTTTTAAATGTTAGCCTAATTTAAGTCCTTAAACTGCTACTACGCCAAATGTTTTGGCAAAGCTTAATTTTACATGCTTCCGTCAACAAACTGGTTCTTGGCGTATTTTCTCCACTTGTCATTGATGAAAATGTTGATATCGTGCACGTGTTTATTGAAATCTATCATATCCGTTAAGTATTTTGAAAGTGATTTTCTTGGAAAGTAATCCATTACGGTTCATAGAAATTTTACTTTCGTTCATTAGAGCTTATGTTTATATATGCCTGACTTAAAATAAAACTATTTGTATTTGTTTTTCGCAAAAGGGACGCAATGCAGTATTGTGCTACGGGAAATGCTGACCGAACTTTTTGTCCGAAGCTACTTTCAATTATTTTTTTTTCATTTCTGTGACATAAATTCATAGTTCTCATATCAAATATGTTCATATATGCGAAGATTGGCAATTCAAAATTCGTTGAAATGCACGGGATGCTTCCGGATATTTATTCATCCGCATTGGTATTTTATACTTGACACCGGGTTAATATTACGATCTATCAAACTGTTTATTTACATCCAGACATCAGACCTCGACATTAACGTTTGTCCGATTGTCCAGTACCAGTGAAAACTGACGTCGGACAAATAGATCTTGGACCACGGTTGTCCGATGGAACAAGTAAAAAAAATGACCGTCCTACCTTTTGAAGGTTATTTTCTATAAAAAAAAAATTGTTGCTTTGTCATTTTTAGAGACTTAATCTTCGTAAATAATGATTTTATTCTTAATGTGTGTACAATTATCGGTTTCCACTGAAGTATACACTATCGCTAATTACAAGGGTGAACCAAGAAATATTCCGAATATATACTTGATCCATATCTTTTCAGTGATTTGATTAAACTACAACTGGCATTAAGTAATAATGATGAAATAGAAGTAGATTTGTGTATAGTTTTTCCTTCCCTATACTATAATTCCCTGGAAACGTAATGGATCTATGATATCCATGATCTTAAAAAGTATCATTTAACAACAAGCGGCAGAGCTCAATTCAACCAGAAATTTTAAGGTGTCTGATGTTTATTTCCATTGAAGGATATTCAGTAACTGATTTTGATACACAATCTGCATTCAAAAGATGATAAACAACAGATGTCCAAAAGACCAAAGCCTCCTGGATTCAATCCATATTATACGATTACCGCTTAGATCGGCCTGCTATTCGAGAACCAAATTTTGAAATTGATGATTAGACACTCATGCGATGATGGCATCGATTGATACCAATGACTTTATGTCTAAGTGATATATGTAAATTTGTTGATTAAAGATGCCATATTTCAATTGTCTATTAATAATGACAGAATGAGATAATGTTTGTGAGACAATAACTAAAACATTTTACACAAATTGCTGATAATTGTTCTCTGGTTTTTATAATTTTTATACATTTTTTTGGACAACTAAAAAATTGAGTCTGACAAGTACTTTTTTTTAGTAAGTTGTCCGAAGGGACAAGCTAAAAAAAATGTTAATGTAGAGGCCTGGACATGTGTAAACGTTAATGCATATCCAATTTAAAAAATAGGTGTTGAACTACAGTAGCTTTACTCCATTGTTGCAATCTGATTTGAGGTCTGGCAAATGATAATTACAGCCTTTACTTTCTTCAGTTTTTGACTGACTGTGTCAATTTACGTTTGTGCTTTATTTTCATTCCAAAGCTATATATAGTTGGACCATTGAGCAAATTGACAGAGACATCGTTCTTCTGCTAAAGATTACACAAATATGAGTTATTACAATTTGTGTGGTATTTGATCACAGCACAGTAATATTTATTTCAAAAGGAAAAGGGTGAGGGGGCATATAAAAAATCACTGGTATGCAAGACTTAAATAGTCAAGGTAGACAGAAATAAAAATGTGACATTGAATAGATGTCCTCACGGTAGTTATGAATAAAAATAACCCAAAACAAATCAGTTCAGACAGCTTTTAAACTATTTACAAAATTTGGGCAGGGTAACTTTCTATTATTTTTCATATACAGTCAAACCTGTCTATAGTGGTCACCTGGGGGAGATTGACAAAATGACCACTATATACAGGTGACCTTTACATGAAGGGGTTTGATTATTCGACGAAATACTCTACATTAGTCGTAATGTTATTCTTGTTTACATTTATTGTTGATGAAATTATCTCAATCTGATACGATTTGAATAAAACATACACATAAATAAATAAACCCAAAAGATATTTAATAAACAAAAGTACAATTTCCAGTAACACGATGTTGAACTGGAAACATTGTTTTCAAAATCCTCGATTGAGTCTCACGTTTTCGTTAAAGAATGTTCATTATCTAAGTACGACCAACACCCTTCTCCTCGCCCACAGCCCAACAACTTTTCCCACCTTCACAACGATTTATAACTTTCACTTTGTCATTTATCTTAAAGCTTTCCTATTTACCAATGATTTTGACATGATGCACTAGATACAAAATATTTTTGGTGAGTGAATTTCTACTCTCGGGTATAAACTTTCCTTTATGTAATTTACTACTCACAAAATGAATAGTGTTTGTTAATTTAGTTAATTAAATTAAGCAATATATTTTGTAACATCTTGGGATTTTTTGTACATTTGAGAAAAATACCGATCTTCCGAAATCACTTCCGGTATTATTTTAAAAATGAATTTACCGTTATACAAAGGTTTTACGCTGAAAATTACTAATAAATGGTGACCGCTGACCACATTGAACAGGTGGCCGCTATATCAAATTAAAATATATAGTAAAATGCACCGGAAGAGCACGAAAGTGACCGTTATGAGCAGGTGACCATTATACAAAGGTGACCGTTACAACAGGTTTGACTGTATATGCCTGGGCCCCTAAGATTGATTTCAGGGGCCCAGCTGGCTACTAGGTTCATAATTTTAGTTTTCATCCCTGGGTGATAGGCACTGATTGCATAGGTAGTTAAACAGTTTTCACGCTGAGCGTCTTTATTCGGACCAGTAAATATTTAGATATACCGCATACATAAAATAAACTTTCATTTCGAGGACTGGTTATAAATTCAACTGCCATACGATCACGACATGGCGGCCAGTGTTCCCATTAATCTCTTATACTTACACATATGCTTACTACATTTATATATTATGTTGTTGAATACTGATTTATATTTGAAACAATAGAAAACATTTGAAAGTGCTTTGATTGAGTTTCATTTCGTCTGTTCAAGAAAATAATAAACTTTAATAAATATTTCATAATCACTTCCCTTGTCTTAAGCCTGTATTTGAAAAATCATTTTTATGCTTGTTTTTATCCGAGTTGATTGTATACTGGATAAATTATATTGTTCAGATGAACAAATAAGTTGATAAATGAAATATTTAAACATTACACCACGTCCTGTGGTGGTGGCCATTTTGAATTTTTGATTCACACAAAAAATTGCATTCTATAAATAAACATCAAAATACAAAAATAAAAATACTGGATAAACCTTGTTATTAGCAGTCCTCAAAATAAAAATTTGAATTTACTGGTCCGAATCAAATTCTTTAATTTATTCTTATATACTATAGTTCTATATAAAAACTGAAAATTAACTAGTCTGAACAAAGTTTTATTGGTCTTGGGCAGGAGGCTGATCGTGAGGACTACTTTAGATTTACTACTTACCGAAAGGATTGTAAAATGAAGTAAGAGCACCAGGTAAGCACATATTATTAAAGAAATCTGTGACAGCTTCTACAACAGCATTACACTCTGTCACTTTAATATCATTATTAGCTAACATTACACTTATTGGGTAAAGCCATCCAGCTGCTGTACCAATACCTGTAACACAAAAATAGGTGGTCTTCATTAAATTCTGTTTTCAACATCTTGAGTGAGTGAGATAGTGATCGTTGTTTAACATCAAGTCGACAATTTTTCAGCTTAAATATGATGAGAACAAGTTATATTTGACGAGATGGATGAGATGTCAGCTTTGTACTAGACCAACATGCTAAGTTGGTTCTTTATTGTGCCAGCTCCCTGAAACAGCAGTCTGCAGGTAAACATATCACTTGTAAACATCCTAATATCAAGCCAACCAGTCTTTGTTCTTACTCCTTAATGCTGCATGCTTGGCGGAGAAGCAACAAATACTAATTTTATAGTCTTTGGTTTTACCTGACCGGAGCTCGAAACCATGATCTACCTACTCAAGGCGAGCATGCAAACCATGATCTACCTACTCAAGGCAAGCATGCAAACCATGATCTATCTACTCAAGGCAAGCATGCAAACCATGATCTACCTACTCAAGACAAGAATGCAAACCATGATCTACCTACTCAAGGAGAGCATGCAAACCATGATCTACCTACTCAAGGCGAGCATGCAAACCATGATCTATCTACTCAAGGCGAGCATGCAAACCATGATCTACCTACTCAAGGAGAGCATGCAAACCATGATCTATCTACTCAAGACGAGCATGCAAACCATGATCTACCTACTCAAGACGAGCATGCAAACCATGATCTACCTACTCAAGACGAGCATGCAAACCATGATCTACCTACTCAAGGCTTGCATGCAAATCATGATCTACCTACTCAAGGCGAGCATGCAAACCATGATCTACCTACTCAAGGCGAGCATGCAAACCATGATCTACCTACTCAAGGAGAGCATGCAAACCATGATCTACCTACTCAAGGAGAGCATGCAAACCATGATCTACCTACTCAAGGCAAGCATGCAAACCATGATCTACCTACTCAAGGCAAGCATGCAAACCATGATCTACCTACTCAAGGCGTGCATGCAAACCATGATCTACCTACTCAAGGCAAGCATGCAAACCATGATCTACCTACTCAAAGCGAGCATGCAAACCATGATCTACCTACTCAAGGCGAGCATGCAAACCATGATCTACCTACTCAAGGCAAGCATGCAAACCATGATCTACCTACTCAAGGCAAGCATGCAAACCATGATCTACCTACTCAAGGCGAGCATGCAAACCATGATCTACCTACTCAAGGAGAGCATGCAAACCATGATCTATCTACTCAAGGCGAGCATGCAAACCATGATCTACCTACTCAAGGAGAGCATGCAAACCATGATCTACCTACTCAAGGCGAGCATGCAAACCATGATCTACCTACTCAAGGAGAGCATGCAAACCATGATCTACCTACTCAAGACAAGCATGCAAACCATGATCTACCTACTCAAGGCAAGCATGCAAACCATGATCTATCTACTCAAGGCGAGCATGCAAACCATGATCTACCTACTCAAGGAGAGCATGCAAACCATGATCTACCTACTCAAGGCAAGCATGCAAACCATGATCTACCTACTCAAGGCAAGAATGCAAACCATGATCTACCTACTCAAGGAGAGCATGCAAACCATGATCTACCTACTCAAGACGAGCATGCAAACCATGATCTACCTACTCAAGGCGAGCATGCAAACCATGATCTATCTACTCAAGGCAAGCATGCAAACCATGATCTACCTACTCAAGGCGAGCATGCAAACCATGATCTACCTACTCAAGACAAGCATGCAAACCATGATCTACCTACTCAAGGAGAGCATGCAAACCATGATCTACCTACTCAAGGAGAGCATGCAAACCATGATCTACCTACTCAAGGCGAGCATGCAAACCATGATCTACCTACTCAAGGAGAGCATGCAAACCATGATCTACCTACTCAAGGCGAGCATGCAAACCATGATCTACCTACTCAAGGAGAGCATGCAAACCATGATCTACCTACTCAAGGCAAGCATGCAAACCATGATCTACCTACTCAAGGCAAGCATGCAAACCATGATCTACCTACTCAAGGCGTGCATGCAAACCATGATCTACCTACTCAAGGCAAGCATGCAAACCATGATCTATCTACTCAAGGCAAGCATGCAAACCATGATCTACCTACTCAAAGCGAGCATGCAAACCATGATCTACCTACTCAAGGCGAGCATGCAAACCATGATCTACCTACTCAAGGCAAGCATGCAAACCATGATCTACCTACTCAAGGCAAGCATGCAAACCATGATCTACCTACTCAAGGCGAGCATGCAAACCATGATCTACTTACTCAAGGAGAGCATGCAAACCATGATCTATCTACTCAAGGCGAGCATGCAAACCATGATCTACCTACTCAAGGAGAGCATGCAAACCATGATCTACCTACTCAAGGCGAGCATGCAAACCATGATCTACCTACTCAAGGAGAGCATGCAAACCATGATCTACCTACTCAAGACAAGCATGCAAACCATGATCTACCTACTCAAGGCAAGCATGCAAACCATGATCTATCTACTCAAGGCGAGCATGCAAACCATGATCTACCTACTCAAGGAGAGCATGCAAACCATGATCTACCTACTCAAGGCAAGCATGCAAACCATGATCTACCTACTCAAGGCAAGAATGCAAACCATGATCTACCTACTCAAGGAGAGCATGCAAACCATGATCTACCTACTCAAGACGAGCATGCAAACCATGATCTACCTACTCAAGGCGAGCATGCAAACCATGATCTATCTACTCAAGGCGAGCATGCAAACCATGATCTACCTACTCAAGGCGAGCATGCAAACCATGATCTACCTACTCAAGACAAGCATGCAAACCATGATCTACCTACTCAAGGAGAGCATGCAAACCATGATCTACCTACTCAAGGAGAGCATGCAAACCATGATCTACCTACTCAAGGCGAGCATGCAAACCATGATCTACCTACTCAAGGAGAGCATGCAAACCATGATCTACCTACTCAAGGCGAGCATGCAAACCATGATCTACCTACTCAAGGAGAGCATGCAAACCATGATCTACCTACTCAAGGCAAGCATGCAAACCATGATCTACCTACTCAAGGCAAGCATGCAAACCATGATCTACCTACTCAAGGCGTGCATGCAAACCATGATCTACCTACTCAAGGCAAGCATGCAAACCATGATCTATCTACTCAAGGCAAGCATGCAAACCATGATCTACCTACTCAAAGCGAGCATGCAAACCATGATCTACCTACTCAAGGCGAGCATGCAAACCATGATCTACCTACTCAAGGCAAGCATGCAAACCATGATCTACCTACTCAAGGCAAGCATGCAAACCATGATCTACCTACTCAAGGCGAGCATGCAAACCATGATCTACTTACTCAAGGAGAGCATGCAAACCATGATCTATCTACTCAAGGCGAGCATGCAAACCATGATCTACCTACTCAAGGAGAGCATGCAAACCATGATCTACCTACTCAAGGAGAGCATGCAAACCATGATCTACCTACTCAAGGAGAGCATGCAAACCATGATCTACCTACTCAAGACGAGCATGCAAACCATGATCTACCTACTCAAGGCAAGCATGCAAACCATGATCTATCTACTCAAGGCGAGCATGCAAACCATGATCTACCTACTCAAGGAGAGCATGCAAACCATGATCTACCTACTCAAGGCAAGCATGCAAACCATGATCTACCTACTCAAGGCAAGAATGCAAACCATGATCTACCTACTCAAGGAGAGCATGCAAACCATGATCTACCTACTCAAGGCGAGCATGCAAACCATGATCTACCTACTCAAGGAGAGCATGTAAACCATGATCTACCTACTCAAGGCGAGCATGCAAACCATGATCTACCTACTCAAGGCGAGCATGCAAACCATGATCTACCTACTCAAGGCAAGCATGCAAACCATGATCTATCTACTCAAGGCAAGTATGCAAACCATGATCTACCTACTCAAGGCAAGCATGCAAACCATGATTTACCTACTCAAGGCAAGCATGCAAACCATGATCTACCTACTCAAGGAGAGCATGCAAACCATGATCTACCTACTCAAGGCGAGCATGCAAACCATGATCTACCTACTCAAGGCAAGCATGCAAACCATGATCTACCTACTCAAGGCAAGCATGCAAACCATGATCTACCTACTCAAAGCAAGCATGCAAACCATGATCTACCTACTCAAGGCGAGCATGCAAACTATGATCTACCTACTCAAGGAGAGCATGCAAACCATGATCTACCTACTCAAGGCGAGCATGCAAACCATGATCTACCTACTCAAGGCGAGCATGCAAACCATGATCTACCTACTCAAAGCGAGCATGCAAACCATGATCTACCTACTCAAGGCAAGCATGCAAACCATGATCTACCTACTCAAGGAGAGCATGCAAACTATGATCTACCTACTCAAGGCAAGCATGCAAACCATGATCTACCTGCTCAAGGCGAGCATGCAAACCATGATCTACTTATTCAAGGCAAGCATGCAAACCATGATCTATCTACTCAAGGTGAGCATGCAAACCATGATCTACCTACTCAAGGAGAGCATGCAAACCATGATCTACCTACTCAAGGCGAGCATGCAAACCATGATCTACCTACTCAAGGAGAGCATGCAAACCATGATCTACCTACTCAAGGCAAGCATGCAAACCATGATCTACCTACTCAAGGAGAGCATGCAAACCATGATCTACCTACTCAAGACGAGCATGCAAACCATGATCTATCTACTCAAGGAGAGCATGCAAACCATGATCTATCTACTCAAGGCGAGCATGCAAACCATGATCTACCTACTCAAGGCGAGCATGCAAACCATGATCTACCTACTCAAGGCAAGCATGCAAACCATGATCTACCTACTCAAGGCAAGCATGCAAACCATGATCTACCTACTCAAGGCGAGCATGCAAACCATGATCTACCTACTCAAGGCTTGCATGCAAATCATGATCTACCTACTCAAGGCAAGCATGCAAACCATGATCTACCTACTCAAGGCAAGCATGCAAACCATGATCTACCTACTCAAGGCAAGCATGCAAACCATGATCTACCTACTCAAGGCGAGCATGCAAACCATGATCTACCTACTCAAGGCGAGGATGCAAACCATGATCTACCTACTCAAGGCAAGCATGCAAACCATGATCTACCTACTCAAGACGAGCATGCAAACCATGATCTATCTACTCAAGGAGAGCATGCAAACCATGATCTATCTACTCAAGGCGAGCATGCAAACCATGATCTACCTACTCAAGGCGAGCATGCAAACCATGATCTACCTACTCAAGGCAAGCATGCAAACCATGATCTACCTACTCAAGGCAAGCATGCAAACCATGATCTACCTACTCAAGGCAAGCATGCAAACCATGATCTACCTACTCAAGGCAAGCATGCAAATCATGATCTACCTACTCAAGGCGAGTATGCAAACCATTAATATTACACCATTGATGCACTTTAAAATAAATATTAAGTACAAACTGACGCATGTGTGCAATATAATCAATATCATTTTAAAAAGTCATTCAATTTAATATTTAAAAGCTGTTAATATCACAAAGTGACAATATTCCCATTGAGTGTCCATGTGATGATGTTAACAGAGTTTATAATTCTGGAACAAAATATAATCCAGTGTTGTTTCAAAAAGGTATGAATTTTGTCTTGAAAAGATGAAAATATCATGTTATTTTCAAAAAGGTCTATTTATTGTTATTCAATGTTTTCAATATTTTTCTTGTTAAAATATTAACATTAAAAAAATCAATCAAATCGTAGACACAAATAAAAGCAGGAAAACAAGGTTTGTCTCATCAAAGACTACAATATATTCCTCACTGACTTAAAATACTAGTAGATTTACCAGGGGGAAAACAAGGTTTGTCTCATCAAAGACTACAATATATTCCTCAGACATAAAATACTAGTAGACTTACCAGGGGGAAAACAAGGTTTGTCTCATCAAAGACTACAATATATTCCTCACTGACTTAAAATACTAGTAGACTTACCAGGGGGAAAACAAGGTTTGTTTCATCAAAGACTACAATATATTCCTCAGACTTAAAATACTAGTAGACTTACCAGGGGGAAAACAAGGTTTGTCTCATCAAAGACTACAATATATTCCTCACTGACTTAAAATACTAGTAGACTTACCAGGGGGAAAACAAGGTTTGTCTCATCAAAGACTACAATATATTCCTCAGACATAAAATACTAGTAGACTTACCAGGGGGAAAACAAGGTTTGTCTCATCAAAGACTACAATATATTCCTCAGACATAAAATACTAGTAGACTTACCAGGGGGAAAACAAGGCTTGTTTCATCAAAGACTACAATATATTCCTCAGACATAAAATACTAGTAGACTTACCAGGGGGAAAAGAAGGTTTGTCTCATCAAAGACTACAATATATTCCTCACTGACTTAAAATACTAGTAGACTTACCAGGGGGAAAACAAGGCTTGTTTCATCAAAGACTACAATATATTCCTCAGACATAAATACCAGGGGGAAAACAAGGTTCTCATCAAAGACTACAATATATTCCTCACTGACTTAAAATACTAGTAGACTTACCAGGGGGAAAACAAGGTTTGTCTCATCAAAGACTACAATATATTCCTCAGACATAAAATACTAGTAGACTTACCAGGGGGAAAACAAGGTTTGTCTCATCAAAGACTACAATATATTCCTCAGACATAAAATACTAGTAGACTTACCAGGGGGAAAACAAGGTTTGTCTCATCAAAGACTACAATATATTCCTCAGACATAAAATACTAGTAGACTTACCAGGGGGAAAACAAGGTTTGTCTCATCAAAGACTACAATATATTCCTCAGACATAAAATACTAGTAGACTTACCAGGGGGAAAACAAGGTTTGTCTCATCAAAGACTACAATATATTCCTCAGACATAAAATACTAGTAGACTTACCAGGGAAACAGGCATTACTCCCTAGAAGTCCACTCCCTAGCTGACCAGCACCAACTCCTGATCCATATATACTGTTAGATTTAACTACTGCCACAGAATAATAGTTTTCTCCACCTAAATAAAAGACAAGAATATTTAATCTATACAAGCAGGATTATCCAACCAACTCATACATATACATATCAAGAGGGGGAGGGTTGAGAACACTTACCAGTTTAATACTGCCACCTTCTTGTGCCTGTCTGAAGCCAGGACATGAATTTTCGTCGACAATTGTGGTTGTTTTTATGTTCTATGATTTGAGGTGAGATGTTGTTGTTCATTTTGTTTATAATATATTGGTTAAATTGTTGACCATCACTGTTTAAAATTTCTTTTCAAAATATCAGAGAGAAATCAACTAAAAAGATGAATAATAAAATACTTTATTTTCACTATATAATATCAATGGTATTCACAATAAGATAAAGTAAAATGTTAAAACTTTATGACCAGTTCAATTGATTGATTGGTGTTTAACACCAACTTTAGCAGTATTTCAGCTATATTGTGGTGTGACCAGTTCCAAAGGTATATTATGAAATGTGAAAATTAGTCAAAATTGCATATTATATGAATGCTGTCATTTTAACTGTAGATAACTTCAATGGGTAATCATATTTCATAATGACTGAATCTTGAGTTTTGAACGTTTGAAAGGCAGACCAATTTTAACATGGAACCAAAAATTCACAAAATATTCAAATTATTTGTCTCTTTGTAATTATTTGTGTTCACATATTACCTGTTTAAATATTTGTTTACCTATTCTCAGACTTGATGTTGATTACTTTGAAATGTAATTGATTACATTACAATTACAATAATTTTCAAATGTAATTGATTAAATCACCATTACTTTTGAAATGTATTCTAATTGCTCAGTTCTTATTAGGCCATGTAAAATTGATTGTTGGTTTCCCCTAACATATGAACATTTTTAAGGGCAGGGAGGCATTTTTTTTTTCAATAGATGTTAAACCACAAATTCAGAATGAACAAACATTTTGCATCACTTTTATTTCATTTGATAAATGCAAATATTTCTGTAAATGAACAGCCAGAATGGTTCCACTGGGCACACCGGCGGTGGCCATTTTATACATACTTACGTCACGTACACGTTTTAAATCATGGTTATTTTACTGATATCGTAAGCACTTTGGCAATCTAGATCAATGACCTTGACATGTGGAGAAACATCGAAAAAGACATGACTGAAATTGTTTACGATAACATAAATCTCCACATCACTGAATTAGAAGACAAACGGCCGGTGTTTATTTTATTTTATTTATTAGTAAAATTTGACCTGGTCGGGTTAGGGGAAACCGACAATCATTTTCTCATGGCCTTACCTGTTCCAACTGCATAATTTTCAGCCACAATAGGCATCATGTTGTGATATCGTCCAGCAAAGTAACCCTGTCCGGTATCTAGAGCCATCATATCAGCATTCCCATCCTGTATCATCTTCATACAATGAAATCTGCAAGAAATATAGGGTAAGGGTTATGGTGTTGAACGCCACTTTCAACAATATTTCAGTTATATCGTAGCGGTCAGTTTTATTGGTGGGGGAAGTCAGATTACTGGGAGAAAACCACTGATCTGCCGCAAGTCACTGAAAAACTTTATCACATAATGTTGTATCAAGTACATCTCGCCTGAGCAGGGTTTGAACTCACAAAGTTAGGCACTGATTGCATAGGCAGTTCTAAATCCAACTACCTTACAATTACGATGGCCCCTGGAAGACATATATACAAGGTCAACACATTTAAAATGAAGAACGATTCCTTTTTTATATCTAAAAAACAAATAATTTTTCCATTACCAGTTGATGTTATGTATTTTCTTCTGTAGTATTGGATTGACTTAACAATAATGCCATATAATCATGGCAAAATGTGACGATGGCTGCCAGGTTCTAATGACACCCCTTGTATACTCTGCATTGGAAAAATTAGAGACCATTATTCGTAAGCGTTAAAATTGATATATCGTGGCGGTCAGTTTTATTATTGGAGGAAACAGGAGTATCCGGAGAAAACCACAGACATGTGACAAGTCATGGTCAAACTTTATCACATAATGTTGTATCGAGTACACCTCGCCATGAACAGGGCTCGAACTCTCCATCAACTCACAACTTTAGTGGTGATACATGTAGGCACTGATTGCACAGGTACCACACGATCATACCAAGACCGCCCCCCCCTGGATTTTGGAGTGGTTTTTTCTTTCTTTCATTTTTTCCACTACATCCTCATCTGATGAAAGTTTACAATGTATTACTGAGAATTATCAATTAATTTGGACTAGATATAAAAACTCTTGTCACCATTTCTTTCAAGATATTTCGAGTTATCTAACAAATGTCTTATAAAATCAATGTCAGGCCTTTCAACAAGAGGTGGTACCAAGTACTTTTACCTGCCTAAAATGGTCTTTGGTACCTCCTGATTTCAAAGAGTAATGTATAAGATATTCATGAAATTTTTTCAAATTTTAATAAAAAGTACCACCTGTGAACAGGGAAGTGCTGGTAGACTTGAAAAATATTCTAAGCCCTGAATGTTACAGTGTACTTACATGTCTTTGCCCACAACACAGGAGAAATTAGGTATAACATTGTTTGGCTTCCTTAATTCTACATTCGTCTTAAAATCAGCACATTTTAATCGCTCTCCTTCAGTTGAAACACACCATCTTAAAACTACAAAATATTGAAAAATATAGTATCTTCTAATATTCATAACTTGAGTTCCCTAATGAAAATGCAATCATTGTAATTTTAATTTGTTCTGAAAGGATCTCTAAACTGGCATTATCAGATTTTGGGAATTATTCACTATTAACAAGAGCCTTGATGGAGCAGAGACTGTAATCATTCCCTTGTTTAACAATTGTTTATTGGTTTCAAATGGGGGGGGGGGGGGGGGGGGGGGGGGGGGGGGGGGGGGGGGGGGGAGGGGGGAGGAGGGGTATTTAAAGCCACTTTCAACAATATTTCAGATATATCATGATGGTCAGTGGAGAAAATGGAGTACCCAGAGAAAACCACAGACCTGCCGTAAGTAACTGACAAACTTTATCACATAATGTGGTATTGAGTACACCCCTCAAGAGCAGGAATCGAACTCACAACTTTAGTCAGTTGTTTGGTCTTTTGATGTCATAGACCATCCATGAATAGAATCATATTTTCCATTCGTTCACCATAACTGTTTTTTAATTCAAGTGCAGGCAATTTAGAAAATTCAAATATTGAAATTATGACCTTCTTTTTCCAGTAAATTATTCCATAATAATTGTGCTGGAAGCTAAATTCTTTGGAGTACTCACATATCCCTCAGCTTAGAGTAATTACCTAAGGGAAGTCAAGTTCAACCTTAAGATAGCAGCAAGAAAATAAATATTAACTTATTTGATTTTGAAACAGACTGGTTCATTGTTAATTGGTCAAAGTTAAACTGATTGTGAAACACAAATTTATGGAAGTACAGTCAATCAAAATATCAAAATGCCACATCAAGTTAAATTCTTGTTATTCTGAGTTGCTCATTTGTAAGAAAGTTTTTGGCAAGATTTTTTGAAAATATTTTTAAAATTAAATCTGCTTTCATTAAATTTTATACACTCATTACATGTAAACATTAAATAAAAAACAATTGCTTAATTTCCCATGATTTGATGTGTGAAGAAGTTTACAATATTTTTACTTGTTATCAAGTGACTGAAAATCTGGAAAATACAAAATGGTTAATATAAAACATCACAAGTTAGATTTATTCATGCATGCATATAAATAGTAAATGGGTAACAAACAATAGATCATTTTTTTTCTTGTGAAAATGTGTGTATTTAATGTATAATGATAAACATGTTAACAATTATTCTGTTTCACAGGCACAGAAGAACAAAATATTGAAAAAGAAATAATGTAATTACAAATATCATGAGTCAAATTTTAGTATAGAAATATAAATATAATTTGCCTTATTTTATCTATACTTAAAATAAACTTTGTAAACAATAGGGGATTGCTTGTAAGAATGGAAATTGAAATCTTACAAATATTAATTCAGATTTATTTATATGTAAATTTTTTGTATAATTACAATGTAATATAAGTTTGAAGATACTAATCCATAATACGAAGGACAGACAATAATTTGAGTTAAATGCATCTTTTTTTAAATTTGGCTGTTCATTCAATATCATAAATTGTAGAAGGTAATCATGAGAAAGAATATCGTCTTGTACTGAATGCAAACTATAAAAAATACACAGAAAAATGTTCAAACAAATTACGATCGTTATCCAAAACAAACACAAAAGCATTTTGGAAAACAGTACACAAATTTTCTAACAGAAAAAAAGAAGACCCGTCCGTTGAAATTGAAACTTTTTATGATTACTTCAAAAAATTAAATGCAGGTGATGAAGATGTTAACGATCATGATAAAATTAATATTAACGAAATTTGTGATAATCCTGTTTATGATGAAATACTTAATGGTAAGATTACCGAGTTAGAAATAACAGAAGCTATTAGGAAACTCAAAAATAATAAAGCTCCAGGTACTGACAATATTTTGAATGAGTACTTGAAACATTCATCTCCATTGTTGATTTCTCTATATTGTAAGGTTTTTAACTTAGTATTAGACTGTGGAATAATTCCAGAAAGTTGGTCAAGTGGTATTATTAAACCTGTTTACAAGAATAAAGGAAATCCGTCTGATCCTGATAATTTTCGGGCAATTACACTTATAAGTTGTGTCGGAAAATTATTTACTTCTATTTAAAATTCTAGGTTAAACTTTTTTGCAAATGATTTAAATATCATCTCAGAAAATCAAGCTGGTTTCAGAAAGGGTTATTCAACTGTGGATAATATATTCGTTTTACATGCTCTTAATGATTTGTATTTTTCTTTTGGTAAAAAGTTATATTGCACCTTCGTGGATTTTAAAAAAGCTTTTGACACAGTTTGGCGAACAGGGTTATGGAGGAAATTACAAAATTGTGAAATAAAAGCGAAATGTTTCAAAATAATTTATAATATGTATAATGATATTAAGTCTTGTGTTCAATATAATGGTAGTCAATCTGAATTTTTTCCCTGTCTTACCGGTGTATGACAAGGAGAAAATTATCTCCCTTTCTTTTTTCTATATTTTTAAATGATTTAGAAGATTTTTCAGACAATTAGATGGAGAACCACTTAAGATTATCCAAGAAAAATTAGAAAATGAACTGCACATTTTCTATAAATTTTTTGTTATTTTATATGCAGACGATACGGTAATTTTATCCGAAACAAAAGAAGCAACAAGCTTTAGATATATTTGAATCTTTTTGTGAAATTTGGAGACTACAAGTAAATGTTACAAAAACAAAAGTTATGATTTTTAGAAAAAGGAAAACTGCACAAGATCCTAAATTTATTTTACATGGTCAAATGCTTGATATTGTTGATACATATTCATATCTTGGGATAATATTTAAATATAACGGTACTTTTTATTAGACTAGAAAAAAACTTGTAGAACAAGCTAATAAAGCATTAATATTGTATTTATAAACTGGTACGTAATGAATCAATACCTATTGACTTGCAACTGAAAATGTTTGACTCTATGATTGAACCTATCTTGCTGTATGGCTTAGAGGTGTGGGGATATGAAAATTTAAAAGTTATTGAACAAATTCAGTTGAAATTTTGTAAATGGATTTTAAAGGTTAAAAATACTACTCCACATTTTATGATATATGGAGAACTTGGTCGATTTCCGCTTGAAATTCGTGTGAAGCTTCATATGATCGCTTTTTGGAGCAAGTTGGTTTTAAATGAAAATAAATTAAGTAGTGTTTTGTATAGATTAATGTATCTTTTAAAAACCAAACATCAGTATAGATTCAAATGGTTAAATCATATAGAGTCTATATTCAATTCAACTGGCATGGGATTCATTTTTATAAACCAATTTCCTGTTTATGACAAGAGTGTATTTAACAAAATTTTAAGAGACCAGTTTGTTCAAAAATGGCTTAGTGATATATATTCCTCTTCTCGTGGACAAATTTACTCTGTTTTCAAAAAGGATTTTTGTATTGAGAACTATTTACTTAGATTGTCGGAACAATTTGGATAACTAAATTTAGAACTTCAAATCTACATTTACCTATAGAAACTGGTCATTGGTATAATATACCTCGAGAAGAGCGTATTTGCCATTTATGCAAAGAAACTAATATTTTTTATTCATTTGTAAAAATGAAAACATTATCACCCTTAGAAATAAGTATTTGCCAAATTATTATCGAGCTTACTCTAATCATGCCAAATCTGAAGGTCTTCTTTCTATTTGCAATGCAGAACTTTATAAGCGATTATCAATTTTTATTAGAAAAGCTGCTGCCTTACTCTGATTATATGTAACTGCCTGTATTATGTTGTAACTTTATATTATATTTACTGTCAGATTTATTATTTTTCATCGTATGTTCATTCTGTCATGTCTTGAATGTATATATTATTTTAAAAATGACCTCTTCTTACACTTGTATATGTGTCTGAGTGTTTTCAAATAAATCTTGAATCTTGGAAACCATTAAAAAATAAATAACAACACCCAATAATTTGAAAGACCTGGTGTCTTTTTCCTGATTAAATCAGTTATCTACACATTACACTGAGCTTCTTGAAATTTTATCCAGCAATGATTACATCTGCTGTAAAATAAATGTACATGAATAAAGTTTTTCTTTATTCATCTAGAATTCATATAACAGTTTCCTGGTACCTGACTGATGTAGAGCAAACACTAAGAAACGATAACAGCATTGCGTGGAGGTGCCAGAGGACACCACTGAAAATGATTGTAGCTGTACAACTCATGTTTCAGCAACATTTGTCAATTGTTTTGGACTTTTTAACACTGCAGGATAAACACAATTTAAATGTACATGTACATTGTTTGTAAATATATAATTTAATTCACTTGCTGCAAAACAGACAAAAATGGCTCCAGCAAAAGCTAGCTTTCCCACCTAAAGCTCGTACAAATAAAATATATATTTTTTGACAATGTAATTTTTAAAGTAATTATGCAAATTAAGCTTTCAGATAAATGCATTTGCATAAAGTGGCTAAAAATTAATTTAGTCAAATAAGTGAAAGAGAAGAACTAGGAGAATCATCATCCCTCATCATCCCGAACACGTCATGTTAAACTTACCATTCTGTGCCACTGGTAAGCAAAAAAAAACAAGTTAAGATAAGTTTATTTAAAGTCGGTATGCTAAAACAACAAATACAACACAAAATCTAGTGAGCTTTTGACGACATACATAATGCAAAAATAAATAACAGTTAAAAACAACAAAAGTACAGGGCATTAAACTCATTTGCAGGAATTTTTCTATCCTTCCCCAATAAAAAATATTCTAAAATCATGCAAATTTCTCAAAATTTTCATTCTTACCAATTTGTTTTGATTCCCAATTTGAGCAATTTAGATTGCAAAAGATAAACCAATATGCAAAACAATGACATAGTTTACTTTCATTTTGGAAAACAAATAAGCCAGGGATAAAATGCAATTAAATGGTCAATTTGCCCTGTACCTGGCTGCTATGGAATGCCCTCCATGCAAATTAATAAAATTGACAATTCAGGGGTGTGGAAATACTGAAATGTGCTACTTGTCCCCGGGCAAGTTATCTGAAAAAAGTTACTTGTCCAGACAAAATCCTACTTGTTTATATTGTCTATTTCATCATTGCGTAAAATTTGAAATATAATTTTAATAAAGTTAACACCAACATCCCCGTTTTGCTTTGGTTCGTGTAGCTTACCTCAGCAGTTCGGAGGCCTACACTAACAATTGGGGTCTCCTTGGAAAGGTAAATTACTCGGCTTTCGACTGGTGGAAACATTTTTTGTAAATATTAAGGCATTTCCGAAGTTACGATCAATTTAACACGACCACTTAAAAAAATGCAAGCAAGCGAGTTCTTCCTTGTTGCATTATATAGTAATATTTTTTTTGGACACACCTAGCCCCTGTGGTTTTTTAGAGTAGTCGAGGGATAAAAAAAATTGTAACAAGCCCCTGTGGATTTATAGTATACACAGATTAGTGTGGCTACGTCGACATCATTTGGTGGTAATAATTTGCAATAGAAATCACACACCTTTAATTATAGTATAAAGGTGTGCGATTTCTAAAATACAATTTAAGTCAAATTAAGCCATCAATATATACAGCATAAAATATCAAATAGAAATCAAATAAATGGAATGAAGAATTGTCCCTTATGACTCAAGTTCAAGCCAAAATCAAGGTGTAAATATTACAGGTAAGCGGTGCACATGTTCTCCTACATGATCTACTGTACACAAATAGGTCTATAAGAGGATCGAGTTTAAATAATACTGCACTTACAAACAGTGGACTGTCCAATTACAGTCTGGATGGCAAAAAATAATAGTAATTTTCTCAACATTGTCAATTGAATTCGGTGGCCATTTGCAAACTTTGTCAACTTCCGTAGTCGGTTAATCGGTTTTTACCTGTAATGCGCTAATGTATATAGTACATTGATACTCTTTAATATAAAGATATCATAGCATTTTTTTTTTTATAGAATATTAAATTTTAAAAAATGTTGACATTTAGTGACTAAATTGAAATGAAATGGGTTAATAAGGTCTCATTTTTATTTAAAGGTAAGAGCAGCGTATTAATATGCAGGTAAATGACTGGTTTCTAAAATAAATTGCATATAGGCCTTTTAGTCATTTCAAAATAATAAAAACTTAGGAACCAGTTCAATAATTATCAAAGTACTAAATATACTCTTCATCTGCTTCATCATCTTCATCATTATAGGTGCTACATCTAACGACATTATTGCACCGTCCATGTGTCAAATGTCGGAAATTTATTCAAAACGGTCGGATCTAATAAGTTCGGCAAAAGTGGATTAGATTAAACGTATTTTATTGTTAACTATATAACATTTGGATCGGACACAAGTTATTCCAACTTACAAAGGTCCTCTCCACATATTTACATACAATTTTATATTCCATGCACCAGCAAGTAATAATGTATAATTAACAATTACATTTTATAACAACATTGAAAAAAAAAAGAAAAAAAGATTTTTGAAATTATATAATATATTGAGTTATAACAGTACAGAATTGTCATATTCGTGGGGGTAATTCAACAATGGAGAAAATGTTCACAAAAGAAAATAGTTAAATTCAATATATGAAGTGTGATCACTGTGGGGTAAAACGTTTCGTTTGTTTGATGTACAACTGCACTGATTTGAATATTTGTGCATTTTGTTCCTCAGATAAGCTATCATCGCCAAATAGTAAAGTTTCAATAAGTAAACTGTCAAGAAATTGCAGATTATTTGTCAACTGTTCACGAGCTTCAACATATAAGCAACACTCTAGAAAAAAGTGAATCGCATCCTCTATTACCCATCCACAGACACAACCTGGGTCATTAATTAAATTGGAAGTAGGATCTTTAGCGCTCGTGGATTTCTGTAGGATATTCGGATCTAGCTGGTTCCAGTCTTTAAAAATATCAGTACGAGCATGTAGGATTTGAAACTGATGAGTGTGTCCTTTACGTTGTTTCCTCTTGTTTTGGTTGATGTCTGAGATGGGATGTTTGCATATCCGTTGAGTCCTTTATGCAGTAGGATGAGTCTATTTTCCTGTCTGCGTTGTTTCAGTTGTTTCCAGCCTAATTCGTTCATTATCGATGTCATTGATCCTTCTTCGAACTAGTAATTGTTCATAACAAATCTTCCTGCACGTTTCTGGACCTTTTCTAGGTGTAAACAATTTGGGTCCCATACTGTTCCTGCGTACTCAAGTATTGGTCTTACTAAACTTAGTTTATAATAGATAAGCTGTTTCTCTTACATCTAATAATTTATTTGCTTTGTTGGTAACTTCATGTACATGTTTGTTCCATCTCAGGTCATTTGCAATATGTACTCCCAAATATTTGATGTTGTCAATAAATTCTAATTTGGATCCTTCTAGTTGGTATTCAAAGTCAATGTGGTGTTTCTTTTTTCTAGTTAGTTTCATCATGTTGCATTTTATCGGCTGAAATCTCATCCCCCATTTTCGTGCCCAAGAGCCTAGTTTATCTATATCATTTTGCAATATCTTACAGTCTTCGGTGGAATCAATTACTCTGTAACAGACACAATCATCAGCAAACAAACGTATATCTGAGCTTATGTTATCAAGTATATCATTTATGTGTAGGCTGAATAGTACTGGGCCTAACACGGTTCCCTGTGGAACTCCTGATAAGTGGAGGAGCATGCGCAAAATACAGCTGGTTGAGTAAACGAGTCTCCCCAAAAAATGGGAATTATAGATGGATAACTTAAATATTTAATTCTGAGTCTATATGATATTATATAACTACCTATATTAATGTGAAATATCAATACAAAGACTGACTGTATTTAATTAACATTTCACTAAACCTGTTACGATCTTGTTGACATAATCCAAGATGTCTGCGCCCAGTAGAGTCAACAGTGATGATAATATTTCTTGTTCTCAGCCAAATATATCCACTTCAACTCCTATTACTAATAAAAGAGCTTCACCTGACAGTCCCGATGACCTCCCAGCAACAGAAAAACAAGAAAAAAGACAAATCAGGCGACGAAACTCAATTTCTGATCTAACCGACATCATTCCCAAAAAGGCCCCCAGTACCAGGAAAACTATTACGGACAAAGTATTAGAGGCTCTCACTAGCCCTGACGTTCTCAACAAAATCATTCCAATCCTTTCTGAGAAAATATGTGAAACAATAGAAGCAACCATAAAAGATATTGTTGATGATAAAATCAAAACACATGTTGATGCTCATGTAAATCCATTAATAGAAACTGTCAACAAGCAACAAAAAACAATAATTGAGCAGGCACAAACACTTTCAAAGCAAACAGCTAGTATTACTACTCTCCAAACAACAGCTAAAGACCATACATTGGCTTTGAAAGAACATTCAACTGAAGTTGATGCATTGTACAACAAAATTATAGAGCTTGAATCCAGGATAGAAGGTCAGGAACAATATTCAAGGCGTATCAGCCTTCGTTTCCACAACATTAAGGTGCCTGTTGATGAAAGGGGAAATGTCAAGCACCCTGTTAATACAGATGAGCTTATTCTCAATGTGTGTAATGACAAACTTGGGCTTGATATAAACTTACATGACATTGGAAGGTCACATATTATTGGGAAGGTAAAAGCTGGAAAATTCCAAGTAATTGTGAGATTCATTTCATACAGAACATGTAACAAAGTGTATAGTAATAAAAAGGGCTTCAAAAACCACCCAGACAAAATCTTCATCACTGAAAACCTTACCAAATACCGAACCGAACTTGTAAAGCAGCTTGCACAACTAAAATATAATGGCCTACTAAACACATACTGGACGTCTGATGGTCGTATATTTCTTAAGCAAAACACAACAAGCCGTAAAATACTGATAAACAACCGTGATGATATTTTGGACTTCATCCACAGCACTGAACATGACACATCCACTTAGACATATACAATATCACAACACCTGTTATTTTGAATAAAATTTTGATTTTAATTTATTTTGTTCATTGCACACACATTTTGTAATTTTTTTCTAGGTTTGCTCGAATAATCTCCATTGTTAATAATACTATTTGCCATGTCATTTATCTCAAATTCAGTAAATATTTGGTTTTCTTTTTAAGTATATCATTACACAATGTACGTTGAATGACAAAATAAGCCAAACATAAATATATTACTGTGAGTCCAGTACCATGATATCATTTTAAACAAATTTAATGTTATTGTTTTTTCCCCCTACCTCTTATGACCTTTGTGTATTGTAACATGTGATTTATAAATAGTATGGAGGGTTTGTCTCAAAGTACAAATTATGCCAAAAAATGTATACATTCAAAAGTTATTTATTTATAAACTGAAAGAAATTTCCACACACCAAACATGACAAACTTGGCTATCATCCAATTCACTATACTCATGAAACTGATTATCAAATTCAATCTAGGAATAAAATTGAATTACAACAACAATCGTCCAAATATTCAGTAATTTATCATTCACTATTACTATTTGTGATATGATTTGGTGGTTCTTTAGTATATGCCGTATATTTCTAACAGCTAGGTATACTGGTTCTTTATTCATATCTTTGGGTGCCTGATATTTCTAATAAGATTATAAATAGCTAATTTGAATTCAAAGTATGTTTTATTGTTATACGATGTGCATTTTTTTCATGTTTTCCAATACTGTACAGACGTACCAAGATAACATTCTCTATCACCCACATGTTTTTAATGTTATTGTTTTTTTGCTACCTTTGGGGACCTTTGTGTAACGTAACATTTGATTGTTAAATAGAATGGAGGGTATGTCTCAAAGGACAAATTATGCTATAAAAATGTACACATTCAAAAGTTATTTGTTTATTGATGGAAAGAAATTTCCACACACCAAATATGACAAACTTGGTTATCATCCAATACACTATATTCATGACACTGATTATGGAATTTAATTTAGGAATAAAACTGAATACGGAAATGGTCAAAATATTAAATAAATTATCATTCACTGATTTTTTATAAGAAACACTGGTCGTTAATATAATTATTTAGTATGAGTCGCATATTTCTAACAGCTGGTTTTATTGTAATATGATGTGTCCCTTTTCATGTTTTCTCAAAACTGTACCGACATTATCGGTGTGTTCGTTTCCTCACACATTTGGACTGAAACTAGCACTTGTCATTCACTTATGTATGTTGTAAACAATTGGATTTTTGTGTATGAAATTTTAAGTTTATACAGTGTTTTGTCGGTAATTGGAGTTAGAATTTGATATTATAATAAAGCTTTAGTTTTCAACAAACATCATGTTTTTCGAACTGGATAAAATATTAATCCAAGAATAATTCTTTTAAATTACCGACGGGACATGTAGTGACATCTTTTTTCTCAAATAGGTCTATCATCTCATATATGCGGGGACGCATAAGTCACCCATGATGTGGGGGGATGGATTCATTCTCGATATAAAGGATGTCATATAGATTTAATTATGACTATTATGTAACATTCCCATTTTATTTTTTCGAAACTTTTCATTTAGTGACATTTCAATTACATGTACATTTTTCAAACTGTTTATATGTAGTATCTATGTTTGTGATCTTACTTTTTTCTAGATCACAAGTGTTTAATTTTCTGATATTTTTAATACACAAGGAGATGTGTTTGGTTCTGGGTCGGCGAAACATTTGCATAGCCAGGAAGCAAATGATAAAACCATTTTTTTTTTAAACCAAATGGGTAACAACTTAGATGCTTATAGAGCGGCTATCGGACTGTTTCATGCCTGTAAAATGAGTCTTAATATCGGCTATGATTCTCACTCTGACACCTTTCATGATATCTTAATTACTAACTTACGATGTTCCTTCCTATTTGCTTCACTTTTAATCCTTCAAAGTTTAAATCCAAAAGTTAATGTTGCCTTCATCCTTTTTGTTTTACATTTTTTATTACTGGTTGGCAATATTGAATCCAATACTGGACCCGAGTCTGCTTACATATCGAGTACACCGTTGAGTGCGGTAGATATTTTGTCTGATAAATCCATATCCATATGCAATATCAATATTAGAAGTATAAGAAATAAAATAAATTTTCTCCAAAATTTTG
Organism: Bathymodiolus septemdierum; assembly: GCA_963383655.1. Classification (NCBI taxonomy): domain Eukaryota; kingdom Metazoa; phylum Mollusca; class Bivalvia; order Mytilida; family Modiolidae; genus Bathymodiolus; species Bathymodiolus septemdierum. The sequence goes on along the minus strand of OY726520.1, from coordinate 53,768,041 downwards.
TTGATGAATTCGATATTATTGTTTTAACTGAAACACATCTTGACAACAGCATTGAAAACAGAGATATCGAACTCGATTCATTTGATAAAAATCCTCAACGAAAAGATCGTACTAATTCTGGTGGCGGGTTACTTATTTACTCAAAGGAAGACATCGGCATTTGCAGGAAACACGAACTTGAAAATGACATAGATGAAACGATTTGGGTTGAAGTTCATGCCAAAGGTCACTCTTTTCTTTTGTTTAAAATCCACCTTGTGATGTAAATCTATTGTCTAAACTCTCCATTATTTTCAAGGAATGGAGAGTTATGAACAATGTGGACAGGGGCGGAGTTATTGTTCTCTTTATACTTTAGATAATATACACAGACTTTTGTTTTGTTACAAGATTAATAATTAATACAATTAATAAAGTACAATGGGTGGATTTTAAGTTGGAGAATGTCCTCGTATCTCTTCATTCCTTAAAAACAATGGGCCTCGGCTCCATTATTTTTAAGGAATGGAGAGTTACTTGGACATTCTCCTATACGTAATACATATCGACCTGAATGGACCGACTCTGAATATTGGGCACGCTTAAATCATGCTATAGGTTTAGCATATCAAGTCAACGAAAATATTGTGATCTCTGGAGATCTGAACTCTGACTTTATGTCTTTAAACAATAACAAATTGATTGATATGATGAGGCTTTTTAACTTTAAAAATGTAATAGAGAAACCAACAAGGGTAACAAATCATAGTAAACATTATTAGATCCCATTATAGTAAGTGACACAATTAATTATGTATTTTCTGATGTTTTTAAATTACCTGATAATATTAGTGATCATGATGCCTCAGTCGTAATTCTTCAATGTTCCAAAAATATCTCACGATCACTTAAAAGAGAAATTTGGCAGTATCAAAAAATTAATTACGAAAAGTTTGAAGAAAAATTAAATGAAATTAACTGGAATGAAAAACTTGACCACTTGAATGACGTTGATGAAATGTGCGAAAAATTTACCAAGTGTTTCCTAAAAATAGCACAGGAATGTATCCCGACAAAAATAATAACTATATTCGGAATAATGATAGGCCGTGGTTTAACAACGAAATACGAAAAGAAATTCGCATAAGGGACCGATTTAGAAAAACTGTTTTGAAATTTCACAGGGAAAGGGATATTAAACTATATAAAAAAACAGAGAAATAAAGTAAATAACATGAACAAATTTGCAAAAGAAAATTTTGAAAATAATTTAGATCACATTCTTTTAGAAAACTCGTCCAATCCAAAAACATACTGGAAAATTATGAAAATGCTTATCAAATCAAATAAGGGAAACGACTGTATCCCTCCTCTTAGAAACTCTATAAATGATGAAAACTTCGACGATATTGTGTATGGAGATGAAGACAAGTGTGATTTATTAAATAAATACTCTAGTCTTATATCGAAGTTGGAGGAGGAGAACGTGCCTCTTCCAGACTTTGATATAAAAACTAATAATGTAATAAATGAGATTTTTGTAACCATAAGTGAAATTGTAAATATTTTAAAAATTATTGATCCATACAAAGCTTCTGGACCCGACAAAATTAGTCACAAAATGTTAAAAATTTCCCCTGAAAAGATAGCCATCCCACTACAAATTATTTTTAACAAATCTCTCCGTCAATGTAAATATCCCTCTAGTTGGAAAAATGCGCATGTCATAGCGATTTTTAAAAAAGGTGATACATCTTTACCTTCTAATTACCGCCCAATATCACTGATTAGCTGTGTCGGAAAAGTAATGGAAAGGATTATATACAACACGTACATAACCATTTAATACAAAACAAGCTTATCTACCAGTACCAATCTGGTTTTTTGCCTAAGCATTCCTCAGTCCACCAATTAATAGAACTATATAATACTATCTTAAACTCTCTTGAAAAAGAAAGAACTATGTTGCTTCGTTTTCTGTGATTTCTCAAAGGCTTTCGATAAAGTTTGGCACAAAGGTTTGATACATAAAATGAATTGTTATGGAATAAAAGGGAATTTATTAAAATGGTTTGAAAATTATTTATATTGTAGACACCAAAAAGTAGTAAACAGAGATTCGTCGTTCTCATATGTGTCTGTGTCTGCTGGGGTCCCCCAAGGGGCTATACTTGAACCTCTGTTATTTCTGGTTTACATTAATGATATTGGTGAAAAGCTTCTTTCCTTAAGCCGTTTGTTTGCTGATGATACTTCCCTTGGCTATGCAAGCCAAGATGAAGATCAAATAAAATATGTCATAAATCATGATCTACATGAACTTGGTGACTGGTCAAAGAGATGATTGATGTCTTTCAACCCAGACAAAACTGAAATCATGCTTTTTAAAAATGTAGAAAACTCAACAAATTTTTATTTTCATTTTGATGGAAAATTAATTCCACTTACATCAGACCATAAACATTTGGGGATAACATTTAGCGAGGAAGCAAAATGGAATAAAGAGGTAGAAAATTTAATAAAAAGTGTCTCTAAACACATATGTGTTTTGCGTAAATTGAAATATAAATTAAATAGAATTTTTTTTAGAGAAATTATACTTAATTTACATTCGACCAATATCTGAGTATGCATGTGAGGTCTGGTACAACTGTGGTGTCTCTAATTCGTGCAAATTGGAGAGGCTACCAACACAGAATATCTATATAGAGAAACTGGCTGGGAGAGATTGGAAGAAAGAAAAACTAGGAGAAAGCTCCAATTATTATATAATATCCAAAACGGTAGCACACCCTCTTATTTACTCGATCTTATTCCCCCAACAATCCAAAGTACGACTATTTATCCCCTTCGAAATGGCAACGATATTATTGTTCCATTCTGTAGACTATCTTTAACTAGAGATTCTTTCGTCTCGGCTACAGTAAGGGAATGGAATAACCTTAATCTTTCAGTGCGTAATCTTGACACACTATCTAAATTTAAAAAGGCAATCCGCAGTTCAATCTCAATGCCAATTCCGAGACACTATTCTAATGGTCCTAGAAAACTAAATATAATTCTAACACAGCTTCGCTGCAATGCATCCTTCTTGAATTACGATTTATGTAAAGTAAAAATATTATCAAATTCTTCCTGTAACTGTGGCGCACCATGTGAAAATTCTCACCATTTCTTTTTTGATTGTGATAAATATACAGATAATAGGGAAATAATATTTAATAGTCTTAACTGGCTACCTTCTAACATTAATATTGATGTAAATCTACTGACAAAAGGAAGTGATCTCCTAGCATATGAAGAAAATATAACCATTTTTAAACATGCTTTTAAATATATTAAAGACTCCAAAAGATTTACAATAGTCTAAATGATCTAAAGAACCAACACACATCTCCAAAAGTATTTATTCTCTTTTCTTTTTTTCCTTTTTGTTTTTCGTATATTGTCTAAACTTATGTTTTTGTATATAGTCATTCTTTGTATATTTAACTCTATGCTATTATATACATATTATATCATTTCATTGCGCATGCTAATCCATATTGTAAATTATTGTATTCGGGAGAAGACTTCATAAGTTGGAAAAACTTGTGTCCGATCCCTATTTGTTATATTTAGCAAATAAAAATATGTTTAAACTAAAACTCCTGAATCTACATCTGACCATTTAGATTTTGTCCCGTTCACTACTACACACTGCTTACGATAGCACAAAAATGAGTCAATCCACATGAGTGTTTTACCGGTTATACCATATCTGTAGAGTTTGGCTTTAAGCTGTTCATGAGGCACTGTATCGAAAGCTTTCTCAAAATCTAATATAAATATGTCTGTTTGTTTGTTTTTGTCGATATTTCTAGCCCAATCGTGAATTACTGAGCAGAGCTGTGTTTCGCAGCTGTGGTATTTACGAAATGCGTGTTGTTTGTCCGTAATGACATTGTGCTCCTCAAGATGACTCATGATATTTGAGCAAACAATATGTTCAGCTAGTTTGCATAGGATACATGTTAATGAAACAGGACGATAATTCGCTGGTATTGAACGGTCTGCTTTTTTATATAACGGACAAATGTTGGCAGTTGTCCAATCTTCAGGTAGTGTACTTTTATCCATTGTCTGTTGGAAAAAGTGTGTCATAATTGGTGTTAACTCATTTGACAGTTCCTTCAATATTTTTGGACTTATCTCATCTGGATCACGTGCTTTCGATATATTTAAACCTTGAAGTAATTTTAAAACGTCTCCTTCGGTGATTCGTATATCCTTCATTTTTGGTATTTTTCTCTCTAGTAATGGAACTTGGTTGTGTGTTTTCTTGGTAAATACTCCAGTAAATTGGTCATTTAGTGCATCTGCTTTATCTACATCGCTTTCTGCTGTTGTTCCTTGTTTGGTGTCTAGAGGCGGAATACTCCGAGTATCTTTTCTCTTTGATGATATATACTTCCAAAATGGTTTGCTGTTTTCTTTGATATTACCAATCATGTTTTCTACGTATTTATTATGAGATGATGTTATTTCTGATTTAATGTCACTTCGTAGTTGTTTCCACTTTTTCTTCAACCTACCACTTCCAGTCTCCTTAGCTCTTTTATGGAGTTTATTACATTTTCGAATCATTCTTCTGATTGATTGTGTTATCCATGGTAGTGATCTTTTTCCTTTACATATCTTTGATGGCACATGCTTTTCCACTGCTTGTTGCATACAGGTTTTTATCATTTTCCAGTTATCTTCAATATTTCTGGTATTCTGCTGTCCATTAAAATACTTCTCCTTGCTAAAAATTTTAGTGTCATCCCTCATCTTGTAATCGCCTTTGTTGTACAAGTAACATCTTCTTTTAATTGTTTTTACATGTTTAGTTCTGATAATTAGATGGCATGATACTATTTCATGATCGCTGAGTTGATCTGGCGAGTATACTTCACGTATTTGTCCTGGTAGTGTTGTTATCAGATCCAGAGTATGGTTGTCTCCAGCTCTTGTTGGAAAATCAACCATTTGTTCCATGTGGTGGTCATTTAATATATCAATAAAAGCTTGGCCTTCACTTTGACAAATGTGTTTGGTCCTGTGTTCTCATTCCAATCAATAGCAGGAAAGTTAAAGTCCCCCATAAGGTGTATATTTGGTGATTTTTTGGTGTTGTTTAGACCTCCAATTTTAATAAGTTGATCGTCGAGAAGCTGTACGTGATCTGACGGGCTCTCAGGGTCTTTATACCAGCAGCCAAAAAAGTGTGGTGATCCATCGAACATGATCTTTGCCCAGACTGACTCCGAACCATTTTCAAAGTTATATAATGGCATAGAGTTATATGTTTTATTTACAAGTAAAATAACACCTCCACCATTTAGAGTCCTATCATTTCTATATACATCATAGTTGAAGTTGTCCGGAAAAAGTTCAGATGTAAGTATGTTTCTATCTATTTTAGTTTCTTGTATAACTATTATGTCTGGATCCTCAATTTCGAGAAAAGATGACAATTCCAGTTTTTACCACGGATGCCATTTATATTTATCGACATTAATTTTATCTTACTATGCGTTAGTCTATGGTTATACTTTGGTGGTACACTCGATGGTTTAACATTATTTTTCTGATCGCTCAGTGCTTCGAACTTGTTTGCTATTTGTATAGAATTACTGTTCTCAAAGAATGAGTCAGAAAAGTTCATAGCATCACAAGTTGAACAAATCCAAGTTGCTGAAGAAGTTTGCAGTTCTTTTTATTCTTCGGACTTAATACCCGAGCACTTATTATGTATCCAGTTGTTACTGCATACTTACTTTACCATGATTCTCACCGGTTTCCATCGTGACAACACCCATGGGTAGCCTAGATGTGGAAAGAAATTCATGAAATGATCTGATGCAACAAAATAGATAAAACCGAAGAAGAAACATGTCTTAGATGGAAGAGAGCAGCATTATGTCACTAAGGAGAAAGAATTAAATTCAGAAGTACCAGAGACACATGTATAATTATGTATACAGTACAGTGTGGTTTATAGAAAAATGCTGTATGATTTTCATTGGACGATCGATCATAGAAATGGCCAATATGTTTGAATACCGTGAAACATTTTAACATCATTTCGCATTATTGTTACCGCTTGAATACTTCCAGTTTACTCAAATTATATACTTGACGACACTTTTTTTTTATCAATGAAAGTCTTGACCCTACTCCCTACTGATGATGCCAAGAATAATGTGATGCTCTGAACGTGACAATACACACTACTAAATACAAAAAAAACCACTTTATTGAAACAAATGTACCACGGTATCTACCTAAACTTTGTCATAGTGCACTCAGATGTTCATCCTAGCTATGGTATTTTAGACCACAACTGCGCAAGTACAAGAACGTTATGAGTAGGTTACAAAAATGAAAAGTAAATACACTAAACATCAGTTTTTGTTTTTAAGCTGGATATGGTTTCCATGAGTTTAACTACGTTTTCTTGGGAAGAAGTTTTCAATCAGAGATTTAGAATAGGCCATGGTCATATTTTACAGTTTTCAATCAGAGATTTAGAATATGCCATGGTCATATTTTACAGTTTTCAATCAGAGATTTAGAATAGGCCATGGTCATATTTTACAGTTTTCAATCAGAGATTTAGAATAGGCCATGGTCATATTTTACAGTTTTCAATCAGAGATTTAGAATAGGCCATGGTCATATTTTACAGTTTTCAATCAGAGATTTAGAATAGGCCATAGTCATATTTTACAGTTTTCAATCAGAGATTTAGAATAGGCCATGGTCATATTTTACAGTTTTCAATCAGAGATTTAGAATAGGCCATGGTCATATTTTACAGTTTTCAATCAGAGATTTAGAATAGGCCATGGTCACATTTTACAGTTTTCAATCAGAGATTTAGAATAGGCCATGGTCATATTTTACAGTTTTCAATCAGAGATTTAGAATAGGCCATGGTCATATTTTACAACCAATTTTAATCCGCACTCGAGTAACAACACTTGTTAATGAACTTTTAAGGACGATTTCTGTCAAGCTTGGTTTCCGAGTGGTTCAGTGGTTTTTAAGAAGATTAAAATGCAAAATGTTAACGTACGACGGACACCAAGTGAAGGCAATGATCCCGGCTATGTGAGCAGGCTAAAAGATAGCTGCAGAGAGTGTCAATCATTTTTTTAAATAATACATGAAATACATGTATGTACATATTCATAAGCGCTGAACGTTTTTTTTTTATTCTTACATTTGCTGACATCATTTAAATTAGACCTGTTTCTTAAGTTGATTATAGGAATTTAACAAAGATCATAAAAAACAACGTGAATTCGAAATTGAACGGCTTTGCAATCCATTTTCTTAAAAAAAAAATGTTTTCCTTGTATCATTTAAAATTGCATGACCCGTTTTGATTGTCGGAATATAACTATGAGCATAAAAAACAACAAAACAAAATTCAAATTCAACGGCCTTGTAATCAATTTTCAACATTAGAAAAACTTCTAATCAATTGTCAACATTAAAAGGAAAGTAATCTTGAAGTATATTTTCAAAAAGGGTCACACTTCAGTTAGAGTATATTTTCAAAAGGGGTCACACTTAATTCAGCCTTCTGTGCTTGACCATTTTCCCAATTTTAGCAACTGCCTTATGACATGTTGTTAATATTATTTAGAAAGATATTAAGGTAATTATATTTAATCCGATAATAACAAATAATAACCTTTTGTTGGATTAAGTAAATACAAGAATGTTTTAAATAATATGGAGCCTTTATTATCACATATTGTTTATATTTAAACAAAGTATTGTTTGATTGTAGACATATTGTTTAGGTATATAAACAATTTAATTGACGTCAAATTCAGATTGATAAAAACGAAAATTTGTAAATTTGAGCTGAAAGAAGGACATAAGTGGTCTGCGACATCACAGGGAAAGAAAGAATGCTACCAAGCTATAACGTATCTGACAATGGTACAATATCAACAGTTGTTTCCCCTGAATCGAACGGATATGACGGAACTGGAGCTATGTGGTTTGTTATCTTGGTTATTTTAGTGTATGGGTTTGCAGTAGTTGGTGTCTTTGTGTTCAATTTTTATAAACGAAGTTCGAATGATCACGACGAACTGGATAGACAAGCAATTACTTATATAAAGAACATAGATTCTGTTCGAAAGTCGATGGAAAAACGTAACAGACTTGATTATGCACAACATTTGATGAAGAACATTCCAAGCAATATAGATTTCCGAGAAGGGAAAATACTACAGAACGGACTTACGTACTTAGCATTACCTATATATATGTCTAAATCTGGGGAGGGATGTGATCAAAATTGTAATTCTAAGGACATATGTACTACAGACTCGACCGATACAACAACATGGAGTGAGTATACTGTTGATGATATAATGGAAGAATTGACTGATGAATCGAGTGAACCTGATGTTTCAAATGTATAATTACATTGTATATGAAAATTAGAAATGAGAAAATAAAACATGAAAATGAAAAAGGCACTTCTTTGTTGATAAATTGGCAATTTACGAATGTAATTTCATAGCTATAGGCTATAGCTTATTTAGCTATTTATAATGTTCAATTAATAAATATGTCTCACAGTCATGCGATTTATATAAATTTCAATTAACTGCTTATTTTTGAAATTTAATTGAAACACCTAGTTTATTACACTCTGGAGGCATGGTTCATATCAATCAATGATTATTTAACCAGATTCAAGACAGAATATTATTGAATTTTGTATTCATAACGATATTGAAAATTCACTTCAATATTGACAGGATTGAAATACACACGAATATACTCCCTTTTTATGTGTCAATACCTTGCATTTTATACAATTTAGTAGAAATCACTAAACTTGAATTACATATTTACCCTGCAATTACCAATTCAAGACATGCTACTACAAAATCATGTTCTGATTCGTTTTCCTTCAATGGGTACTATCTGCTATTTGAGGGGTTTTTTCCGGATCTTCTGTCATTTATTTGCAGTTAATCGGTACTTAACAATGTAGGTCACGGCTAATTAGAAATAATTGAAACTTTTTTTTTCTTTAGATAAAAAAATATTAAAATTTAGCGATCTGCACTCGTTGAAATTGTAAAATATGATAAAATAAAATTTCACGACGTGTATCCGTTGACAATTGTTCTATTATCACTTATTAGACATAACCTATATAGTCATTGACTGTATTTGCAAAGCACTTCCCAAATTACGTCAATAGTATTTATATGACACGGGGTAGTAACTCGTAAGGAATGAGATTATTATAACCCTTGATATAAGTACCATAAGAGCATCCTTTAACTGCAAATTGGGGGTTAAGCTGGTGCCATTTTTCATAATATCTAGACAAATCTTGCTTAATTTCCTGTTCTCCTTTACAACTCAATGCGGTAAAGTTGTCGCGTAGGAACTTTGAGTAATTATAACATCTGTCCCCACCACCATTTTTTTTTTTTTTTTTTTTCTTTTTTTTTTAACATCTGTCGCAATTTTCCCTTTTTTCTAATTCAATAAGAACGGTAGGTTTGTACAGTGGGAAAGCAAGCCTAATACATTACATCTCATTCTGGAGATAAAAGGAAAAAAAGGGTACTTTTATCGGCGGTTATATTGCCAAACCTCGCCATATTGACAGCAAACGATAAATATACTACAGCACCGTCTATTTTTGTTGTCTTATTCTGCCTGTTATAACATAAAACATATTTTCCCAGGTATCTAAGTGATTGAATTACAATATTGAAGTAATATAGATATATCATTTCATTTACAATTACCAATATTATAAATTTCCCTTTAAAATAGATTTTGTACCACATTTTTTTTTATTCACACCATTATCAACAATACAACCTGGATTATTTATCGATTCATACACAATTCAACACAGGATAAAAAGACAATTTCCCCAAAAGAAGTGAAAAAAAACCACATTTTCCACAAGTTTGTCACTAAGTACGATATAAATATAATTTAAGACGTAAAGTATAAAATATGTATTTTTAGCGAAAAAAAAAACCTGGCGATCTGCTTATATATTTTGTATTATGCACCATGTGCGATCAGTGCCTATCACCACTAAAGTTGTGAGTTCGAATTCTTCTCATGGCGAGGTGTACTCGATACAGCATTATGTAATACAATTTGTCAGTGACTTGCGGGCCGTTCGATGGTTTTCTTTGCGTATTCCATTGGTTTTAAACATCATAACAGCTTTTTATTAACATATAAATATTATTTTATTGATTTCTATTTGCTTTTTCATAAAAACATATTTACTTTTTTCGCGCCCCGATCGGGTCCAGCCAAAGATTATAAAATTGGTATTTATTTGCGTCTCCGCTAAGCATGCAGCATTACAATCGTAACTACTCGGCCATTCTCTCTACCCTGCAAATAACCTCGTACGTACATAGTAGAACTTCTTCTTAAATTGTTTGCCGGAAGTTAAGTTAAGTTAAGCCGCACAAAAATATAGTCCACGAAAATCCAATATGGAAGACATACTAAGTAAAATCTAATCATGCAAAGCTAATTAAAACTTTAATTGAAATATAGAAAATTGCTTAAAATATCACTTTATCAAACTTTCATGTAACTGACATGTGAAAAGTAGTGCGATTTATACGACTAATGCATACGAGGTTATTTGCAGGGTAGCGAGAATAGCCGAGTAGTTACGATTGACAGCATTAAGGAGTAAGATCAAAGACTGATTGGCTCGGAATCAGGATAAAGCGTCCGAGTGGGACGACATGTCTATCCGCGGAATATTGTTTCAGTGAGCGAGCACTATAAAATTCAACCTGTTTTGATCTAGTACATAGCGCACCTCATCATAATCTCATTGAAAATTAACTTGTTCTCGCCATGATAGAGCTGAAAAAATCGCTGAGTTGGCGTTATACAACAATCACTCACTTATATAAATACATTTTATGAATATTGGAACGATTGGCATGTCACACATTTCAATGACTGTAGATTTGTTATGGTACGACTGATTTATATTAAAATTATAAGATGTGCGTCTGTATGTGATTTTACATAACCTTTAAAAAAGGAATAAATGTTTCAATGTTTCACCATTTTGTCATGAGAATAGTTTGTAGATATCAAAGGGGTATCAGAATCCGTATATTGAAGAAGAACAGACAATACAATGACCAAAAGAAAGAAAAACAACGATTTACAAAACATACACTTAAAACTAAAGATCGAGTAACACGAACCCCACTATTTATTATAATTTGTGTATATTTATATAATTAAGAAATCAAATTAACGTTTTCGTGTTTTAACATTGCTCTATCTGTAGTTGGATAATGATCAATACCAAATGCACTCGCGAGGTAAATAACTCATAACGGAAATGTCTTACAAGCACTTTAGCTAGGCTACTGACAATGTGCTATAAGGAAGCGAATACATCAATATTCCTTCAATTTTGATTGATGTGTTATGTGTAATCAGGATTTTTATGGTGTTGAAGAAAAAAACTAAGGAATGATGATTTTAATTCTAAGCACCAACAACAACATCACACACTCCCCTGCTCATATTAAACCAATGCTTATATCAAGGTCTATGGGGTTCACGCTAAGTTGAACCAAAATGTTTTATATGGTACCACAGGCAAAATGATCGTGTTTACCAGTTGTGCTATCCAGTCTAATGTGAACCTCTAATCTATTATACATATTAATTCATATAAATGTTTTTTTTACAGTATTTTACCATGATATATGTAAATAAATCATTTTAAGAGTTGACAGTATTGCATGTTTTCTGATCATTAACATCATTTATAGAAACCAGTAAAATATGTTTAAAAGAATAAAAACAATTGCAAGATATGAACTCAGGACGTTCCGTCGTCGTTTAAAATGAAATGCAGCATGTAATATAAATGACGTACAGAACACATTGTGTCAAACAAATACTACAGTTCCCAGTGATTTATACCGTAGAAGCAATTGGTTTTACCAAATTTCATTATTTAGATGATTGAATTCCATAACAGTCAATTGTTATGTTTTTTTTTTTGCAGGTTCCAATTATCCTGCCAATGTTTAAAAACTATATTTTATTATGCAGGGTTTAAAATCTGTAAAATGATTAGACAATTTATTTAGTTTTCTCTGTGGTGTTTTGTAGAGAATTGCTTGTCTTTCTTTGTCATTTTTCTTTTGTCCATTGTGTTGTCTATCCTTCGATTTACGACTTCTGATTGCCCCTTTTATATCTTCAAACTCTTCTTGTGATTTATTGTGAACCAATTTTAATTCGTTTTTATTAATGAGGGCACGTAATTAGCCTCATATATAAACTATAAGTATGACATGATTTGCTATAAATGCTCAAAGCTAATGCCATATCGTTAAAGATGTATTGTATCAAGGGATTTGAATTTATAATTTAATGGCGAATACATCAACGTTAGGCAACTATTATCTAGATTTTTATCAAATTAACAAGCTCTAAAATTTCATAAAATTGTGCCATCAGCATCACCTTTGGTGTTCGACACCATGTTTAATAAAATCAAATGGTGTAATACACTTAATGTTAAAATTTGATGCGAGAACGAAAGGTTAGTGTACAGTTAATAGCTAAGACAAGAAACTAAGTTTCTTTTAATAAAGGATTCATGTAAAAAGGCAGTAATTAAGACGAGTGCTGAAGTATAATGGCCACAGCGAAAAAATTAAATGTTTGCGTGAACTGGATATGGCAAGATGAAGAGGCAGACCGCCGGTTACAGTAATTTGGCAAGCCTGTGCTCTACTGTTAACAGTAGAAGCGAGAATAATCGTACCGGTACTGTGATAACACACGGGCAAGAGAGATAACGGGTACTCGAACCCCGATACGTGAGCAAATATTTTAACCTCAAACTCTCCGGTTTTTACGCAGAAGTTCAATAATATAACCTAAGGATCCGAACTGGTATCAATTCAATCACCGGTCTGTCTGGTGAACAGAGAAGACCATAGAAACTCTGTGGTAACACAGAAGAAAAAACCTCAAAATATAAGCTGACGCACATTTTGGGATACCGACCTGTCCCGTCATCATCTTGCCATATCCCGCCAGATGAGCCGTAAAATGGGTCACCGCCACGCAAATATGCCACTCCCTAAAGCTTTCCATAAGACCCTTTTTTGGCGAAATCAATTATCAGCAGCGGGGAAAAAAACAAGCGGCCCATCATTTGATATAAATAGTTCGATTGCACCTTGTATGTTGTTTAGATACACTTCATTACCAGTGTTTGATAGATGAGTGCCATCGAATCTGTAAAGCGATTTTTCACTCGCACGGATATTACTGTGCCTTATTACACAACCACCAATGGTTTGCATAAAGTTTCGTACCAGCAAATTTAATCTTTTTCTAGACTTTTCCAGTGCTCTACCATCCTGAACACTGTGCCAATACCTTCTCATAAGTATTTCGGACCATACAATTCTTGCATTTGGGCACATGACTTTCAACCTCAGAAGGCCCAGTTTGATATCTGAGTACAATTCATACGTTTTCTTAATTCCAAGGTCGTTTGAACCCAACTGGATGACAATTAATTTCGCCAATCGGAGCTCTGAAACATTTTTGTCTACTACTCTATTAAGACAATCCCAAGTCATTGCCCTTTGGCCTAGCCAGAAAACATTACAACCTGTATTTTGCAGTCTCAGCTGCTGTCCCCCAGGTCTAGTAAAGGAAGTTCTCCGAGCCCAATGTACTATTGAAGATCCTATGATCCATATATTCTTGGGGCCTAGAAAGTATAAAAGAAATTACTGAATTTAGAATTTGGTTCGCATTAAGTACATTTATGACAACATAATTGATTTATCTAAAGATCAAGACGAATGTATTTTTCGTATGCGTTCGATGAGCAGCGCCCCCATTGCATTATGGTGTCGTCATCAAAACCGAGTCGCTTAGCCTCAGTAGCACACCCGATTCTGAATGAATGTGGTTTATAAAGACCCTTCTCTTCACAGAAGTTTAATGATTTTTGTAGAATGTAGGAAAACTGGTATCGCGTTAAGTTTGATCCGTCAAAATGTATGAATAGGTTCCCGTCCGGAAAATTACTGCGAATACTAAGATACCGTTTCAGGCTTTCTATGGGGCAAATCAATTTGTCAACCTGTCTCCGTATGATTAAAGTCACGGATTTTAACCGTTGATCTGTTTTAGAACTTTTTAAAGTTAGGTGCAGTTCCTCGTGTCCACAATCGGAGACCTTAAACATAAATCCAGAAAGCAGATAACATGAGTTCCTGGTCGATTGTTAGTATCAGACGCGATTTCCCCGATTCTGAGAAGGGCGAAAAATGCTACACTGAACGCGGAGGAAAAGAGGGCGGCTTCATAGGTTGAGGTACAAATGGAGCGTAATGATGTTATCAAGCGTTTTAACAAATCGAGTGAGATAGGGACGCGAACATCTGGTTGGGACGGTCTTTTCCGCTTTAAACCTTCTATCATTTTTTTCACCACAAAAACTTGTGTGTTGTCGGGAAAGTTGTGCAATTTATGAAAATGACTTAATCCAGAAATATAAGTCACGACTGTGGACGGAGAATGATTCGTGTGGGATAGGTAAGCAATATAAAAAAGGATGTCATTAAGGGGGGCCGGCCAAGACTGGCTCATATCATATAACTGTCGAAAGTTCTGAAAGGAATCAACTGCCGTTTTGTAAACTTTCCAGGTGCTCGACAAGATCGTCAATTTCTGTAGCTAACTCGTCCATAGATGGCTTGGTATTGGCGTTTTCTCGTCTTCTGCACCAGGATATAGTTGTCGGAATTTCTGAAAATCAGAGCGACTTAAAGAATCAGCTATACTGTTTAATTTTCCCGGTATATGAACGGCTTTTATCACAATGCTATGAATAAGGGTCTGCAAAACTAAGGTTCTGACAAGGTCCATAACGACTTTCGATTAATTAAGAATTGAATGCATTCTTTTGAAGTTTCATTGGGGCATGAAAGCGTTGACCGAAGTACATTTTCAATGAAGCGCGGTAGCGCTTCATGTTGAAAATGTAGTTCGATCAACGCTTTCATGCCCCAATGAAACTTCAAAAGAATGCATTCAATTCTTATAATTATATTTAAATCACACCAACATTTAATATAGTTGAATTTTTCGTTGTGAATTTTATTTGTGTTAGATTATTTGCTGTTGGAAATTACTACGCCATTGATTGTTTACATCTGACGTCGTCATGGTGGCACGTGCAAGTTCGGATTTGAGTTTCATTTGGATATGAAACATCACTTTTATAATCATGTGACCACTTCATAACCAATCATATTGTAGCATTTCAATGAAAAACTGAAGTAATGTAATTATTGATATATACAACAGATTTGTTGTCAATATTGAATGTCAGTTTTTTGTTTCTCAAATGAAGTCCCCAAATACTTATAGCAACTACGACTGGGAAAAGTTCCAAAAAAGTTATATCTGCGAGAGTCCCATTTTCAGCCCACTCGTTTGGCCAGTTTAGGTTAGTTTAATAATATTTTATTGTACATAAACAATAGGATTGGACAGCAAGTTATACCAACTTATATGAAGTCCTCTCCTTACAAATTATACACATGAATTAATGACAGCAAAACAAAACACAGACAATAGACATTTAAAATTTTGACACTGAAAGAAAGTAAGTACAAGTGAAAAAGTGAAAAAGTGAAAAAAAGTGAAAAATTGCTGACATTAGTCCTAAAATCTTTTTGATTGATTTATAAAAGTTCGAACTTTTCCAAATATTTTGGAGTTGACGTCATAACTATACATATCGCTCCCAAAGAGCAAAGTTTCAATATTGATATTGATATCGTCGCTATTACTCAGAAGTGTTCTTCTTTCGTTCAGGTATAAGGGACATTCCAGAAAATAATGTATAGCATCTTCAAAAGAAGCACCGCAATTACATTTAAAATTATTTATTATATGTATTTTTGACAGATCGGCATTGAGTGAGCTGCATTGGTGTCTAAGTCTAGTATGTAATATACTTAGTTTCCGTGGGCCTTCATTATAATACTTTGGGGTTTTATAAATATCAGCTTTCACTCTGTTTTTAAACGAAGATAATGTAGGAGAATTTCTTATTGATATGTCTAGATTGTTCCAAAGCGAAACGGTAGATGGAATAAATGAGCTTGCTGATGTTCTCAGACTGCATCTGGGTGGAACATAATTCTGATTATTTCTAAGGTTATAACTATTTACATCTGATGTAACTGGAGGTAAACAGTTAAATAAATAAGGAGGGCATAATTTATTATGAATTTTATAAAAAGTAGTTAATTTACGAGTTTCCCGCCGATTGCCTAAAGTTTCCCATCCAGTCTCAAAATATAATGAATCCTTACTAGCAAATTTTGTCAGACCTGTTACAATTCGTGCCGCTTCTAATTGTATTTTTTCTAATTTTTCAATGTCCCGTTCATAACACCCATCCCACACTTCACATGCATATTCTAGTACTGGTCTGATAAATGTAAGATAGATATTTGACAAAGCTTGGTTAGATAAAATAAATTTTAATTTACGAAGAACATTTACTTGTTTTAATGCTGATCTAGCTATGTTTTCAATATGTACAGTCCAGTTTCCATTAGATACAAATGTTACACCCAGATGTTTATGATTATCAACAAGTTCAAATGATTCGTCATTAAAACGTATGTTTAATTCAGGAATATTAGTATTATTTGATATTATAAGGGCTTTAGTTTTTTTAGGGTTAAAGTCTACAAGCCATGTTTTTGCCCATTGATCCAATATTTGTAAATCATTATTTATCTCAATTTGCATCAAATCAAAGTTTTTCCCAGAGTATGACAATGAGGTGTCGTCGGCAAACAGTCTCGCCAAATTGCCTAAGTTATCTGTAATGTCATTAATATATAATAAAAATAATAAAGGGCCAAGTACAGATCCTTGGGGTACACCTGCTTTGACAAGACCAGAATCTGATAGTTCATTATTTACAAACACAAATTGCCTTCTACCACTTAAATAATTTTTAAACCAGATCAAAAGGTCGCCCGATATCCCATACGATTTTAATTTCTTAATAAGCCCCTCATGCCAAACTCTGTCAAAAGCTTTTGAAATGTCACAAAATATTAAAATAGTTGACAATCGTTCGTCTAAATTTTGACATACTCTATGATACATTTCTAATAATTGGTATACAGTAGAATGACCACGAATGAATCCTGATTGGTAGGCATACAGAAGAGAATGTTCAAAAATAAAATTATATGTATACTTATAAACAGCACGTTCCATCACTTTCCCTTTACAACTTAATAAAGATATGGGTCTATAATTTGAAGGACTGCTTTTGTCGTCTTTTTTGAAAGCTGGCATAACTCGCGCAATTTTCCATGTTGACGGAAATATGCCTTTCTGCAAAGAAAAGTTAAAAATAATAGCTAAAGGTATACAAATGGTTTCAGAAGTACTCTTTAACATTTGATGGGTGATGCCGTCATCACCACAAGCTTTACCTATTTTCAATGTTTGTAAAATATCTTTAACATCGTGTTCAGTAATATATATATTAGATAATAATGCATCAGTTCTTGATGGTATATCTGGGGGAACATGATTAGTATCATCAACAAATGAAATAGAACAAAAATATTTGTTCAACAGATTTGCCTTAATCTTGTCATCATATATCAATTAATTTGAATCATTATCATATAAGGGTGGAATGGAATAATTTTGGGACGTTCCTTTCATTAATTTCCGAATCAGTGACCAATAAGATTTCGAATCATTTCTTTGGAGCGAGTCTACCAATTCATTTGCACTTAAAAGGAACTGTTCACGGGCATGCTTGATCATATTAGTTACCTTATTACGATGGGATTTGTACTTATGTATAGCGGTCGATGACTTTTTTGTTCTTGCAATTTTTTTCAATCGGTTTCGTGTACGGATTTCCCTTTTGATATGGGAATTAAACCATGGCTTATCAGAAGGTCTTACTTGAATCATTTTTGAGGGGATATTTCTCGATATTATCTCAAGGTATTTCTGTGTAAAGCTTGATGACATGATATCAGTTTGCTTGTGCCCATCGACCCTGACAATATATTCCGAAACCCCTCTCTTTACCCCCTGCACTATCTGTAAAAAAATTCAATAGAATCGGCTGAGGCCCATGCAGTGTCGAGCATAACAGTGACGCCATTGTAATTTGAAAAAAACGTCTGGCACATTATTAGGTCTTCTTTTATCGATTTTGATATTCTGATTTTGTGATGCGCCTTACGAACACCACAGGTTGCATCGATAAGTCTTCGACAAAGCCCGTCCGGGGGCTATAACTTGACACGCGAAATTCAACAAACCGATTAATGACTGGAGCTTGCGCAAAGTAACTTTCCTAACGTGCATGAACAGTTCTAACGTGATTTTTATTTCGGAATTTTTTTCTGAAGGAAGCCTCAACTCCATTTTTAGAGTGTCAAATTCAATTCCCAAAAAGGTCAAAATCTGGACCGGCTCAACTGTTTTATCTTCTGCCAACGGCACGCCCCACGTTTTACAGACGTCTCAAAAAGTCTCGAGAGTGATTTGACATAATGGAGATTCAGCGAGTCCTCCTAATAAAAAATCATCTAAATAGTGGAGGATATTTTTGCTATGAGATTGCAGTTTCGTAAACCAATGTAATGCGGTAGAGAAATTTTCAAAAATGGAACAACTGATTGATGCACTCATAGGGAGGCACTTGTCGAAATAATATTTTCCTTCAAACCGTAATCCTAGCTGGTCAAAATCGGACGGTGCCACTTTCAACAATCTAAGCGCGTTCTTAGTATCGGTCTTGGCCAACATACCTCCTTTCCCTATACGCTTTATCATCTCAACCGCGTCATCGATGTCAGCATACCGGACGGAGCAAAATTCCGGGTCTATGAAGTCGTTTAAAGAATTTTCGGACGGGTGTGATAAATTGTGAATCAGACGAAACTCGCCATTTTTCTTGGGGGCTAGAAATATAGGGGACACTCTTAAGGTCGGAAATGGGGGTTCAATAAATGGCCCTGCTATCCTTCCCGCTTGCACCTCGTTATTTATTTTTCTCAAAGCCAATTCAGAATGTTCTGAAATGCTTTTAGAGTTTCTGAGCGTATCGGAAGTCTTGTACCTGAATATTGGAGCTTAAAACCAAATTTTAAACCTGAAATCAATTCTTTCTTTTTGTCAGGGAGAGGATATTCAATTAATGATTTTTCAACTATTTCAGCATTTATAGGCGAAATTCCCAATGAGTAAAGATTACATTTATTTGGTTCTGCATGTCTTAACGGGGTGTTTACCGGAATACTTGGAACATTTGTGAGCAAATCTGCATCGACTGCCAAAGTCGCATTTACCCCTGTTATAGCTCCAACAGACACAAAAAGGATATGACCCTGACTTTCTCTGATTATTCTGGGCTAAATTTTGGTTGAGGGGCTGTGAACCTTGACCTTGAGGTAGCTGATCTTGTACTCAGCTATTGAAACTAGTACTTCGTGAAGGTGTGGAAACGTATAAAACCCACAACTCCATATCAATTGAAGCCCATGAAGACTGAGGCGATCGTGCCTTTCTTAGCCTGTACTGCTCATCATACGAGACCCAGCCTAAACCGGACCCTCTAGACGACGCTAAGCGAAAAGTGTGCATATATTTAAGCAGCTCTTGACCATGATTAGGCCACTTTTGCAACAAAACATCCATAAAAACCATGAAGGCAGAAGTCCAGACGTGTATGTTTGTGATTAGACTCTGCTTTTGTTGCACGACTGAGATTTGACCCCCATTAATTTGCAAATTGCCGATCAGATGGGATTCTGAGAATAAATCCTTTGCAGATTTTAGGAGTAACGAAAGATCTACGTATTCACCAGCCCATATTTTTTCTTTAATTTTTTGGGGTATGTGCTCACCTATAGGGTCAAATACACTAGTAGTGTAGTTTGGGGTGCTGCTTATTTGTACGACATGTGAATCTACACACGTGTTATTGGTAAACGTACCTTGTTGTTGGGCATTCTGGAATGTATGTCCTGAGCTTGTCAACCCCGACTGAAATGGCTGGGTAGGTAATCCACCTGGCGTGTTTACTCCACTGTACGAAACCGTTGTGTTGTCTGAAGTAGTAGGCTCTGGATTTACTATCGCTCCTGTCGACGGTCTGAAACTGCGCTGTTGATCTGGGTCTGTCCGAGCCGGGTGGTCGGACATATCATGAAACTGGTCCATATTGGATGCTCCTCTTGACTGATTTTCAGTGTTTAGTATGGTGTCTACTCTAGACGATGACGGGTTTTGGGTGGTTGATGAAGAGCCATCTCTTGAAACTGACGGACCTGGGACGACGTGGTCAGCTGTCCCATCAGAGGCATTTGCAATCTGATTTTTTACATAATTTGGCGTTTTCTGTCGTTTGGCAGTGCTTCTTTACGTTGTCTGTGCTTTCTTTGTCGACTTTCTCTGCATTTTAGGTGGTTTCATCTTCTACTTGTAGGCTGATGTCGCAGGATTGAAAAAAAAACCAGTCTTGTTTCAAAAATGTCAGCCGGCAACTACATGCAGGAGCGGTATAATCACGTGATACATGTAACGAGGCAAAATAAGGGGGAAAAGATGCAGACGTTAGGGGTGCAGAAAGAGGGGATTGTAAACTAAAATAAATACTCATTCACTTTCATTAAATCTGTTTATTTGAATAAGATAAACACACTTATTATATCTCAATAAATATCTTCTATATACAAAATTAAAAACTGATAAAATGGCTATTTCGTCAATTGGAAATTTCAAATTGTGAACCTTCGCTAATAGTTTTGATGAACATTATCACGGGGGAAATAGTCTCAATGAGTTGTATGAACCTAGTTTTGGATCGGAAGGTAAATGACTTTTGTTTGCTAAAATACGCGTTAGTAGTATATGTGGACGGACAAAACTGCACGTGACCGAAAGTGACGTTATAACCGGAAGTGACGTCATTTTCCCCGCGCTTTTTTCTTACTATCGTAGTAGTACAAAATGTCACCTGACACGAAAAACTAGAGGATACCAAAGGAATAATCAGAAGCCGTAAATCGAATGACAAACAACAATGGGACATTTTGTACTACTACTATAGTGAGAAAAAATAACCTCACGCGCTACAAATGTAGGTCGAATAGTGAAATGATATGGAAAATACAGAAGAAAAGTAAGTTGAATAGTGAAAAGACATGGAAATTATGGAAGAAAAGTAAGCTGAATAGTGAAAAGATAGGGAAAATATGGAAGAAAGCCAAGTTGAATAGTGAAATGATTTGGAAAATATGGAAGAAAGCCAAGTTGAATAGTGAAATGATTTGGAAAATATGGAAGAAAAGTAGGTTGAATTGTGAAATGATATGGAAAATATGGAAAAAAGGCAAGTTGAATAGTGATAAGATATGGAAAAATATGGAAGAAAGGCAAGTCGAATTATGAAAAGATAGGGACAATATGGAAGAAAGATAAATTGAATAGTGAAAAGATATGATAAATATGGAAGAAACCCAAGTTGAATAGTGAAAAGATATGGAAAATACAGAAGAAAAGTAAATTGAATAGTGAAAAGATATGGAAATTATGGAAGAAAAGTAAGTTGAACATGGAAATTGAACCAATGAGATGACATAATCCAGTATTCAGGGCAGCAGCAGCAGCCATACACACTTACCTCATAGCATCAGCACCAGCAGCCGCCGCCGCAGCCATAAACGTTTACTCCAGAGCAGCAGCATCAGCAGCCGCAGCAGCAGCAGCAATAACGTTGAAATTCCCCCCAAAACACGTTACAAACAAAAACAAAACGAAACACATTATGAAAATATCACACATTAACGTAAACATCTACGTTATGACAAAACCGCAACAAGTCAACAAAATAGTGATTAAGATGTGAATAAACACGAAAATTAGAGGAAGGAATCAAGAAACGTCAAGATCTCTGAAAATATAAAAAAAAATGCAATGCGGACGTGATAGACTACTTGGAGTAGATATCGAATCTATCTGAAAACACCATAGGTGAAAACCATTATTGAAGGCGCTAATAAAATGGCGGGGAAAGGGGCAGATAACCAGTGAAAGGGCTAGTTCCGGTAGCCATGCTACTTATAGGACGCGGACGTCCTAGAGAACACCCCAATGGGCACTTCCAGTGAAAAGACCCCACTATGGCGGATATTGCGCTACTTCCGGTTGCGCATGCGCAAGCCCAAACGTGACTACATTTTGTACTACTACTATAGTAAGAAAAAAAGCGCGGGATTGGTTGCGCATGCGCAGAACATACTTCCAGTCACGTGACTTCCGGTAGCACCACATTGCACCACCTCCACAAGTGCGGTTTTGCCCGTCCTCATATACTACTCGCGTTCCAACTATTTTAGAAGTTGGAGAATTTTAAAACCATTTTTCATAACCCATTTTTCGATTTTTTAAATATGTAGTTCTAAATGTCTGTTCAGTGTTGATGTTATCAATATTTTTTTTTACCTCGGGAACATGATTGATTTTTTTGTTGGTTTTATGGTGGTTAACGCCAATTTCAATAATATTTCAGTTATATCGTGTCGGTTTTATTGGTGGAAGAAACCGGAGTACAAGGAGAAAACCACAGACCTGCCGCAAGTCAATGATAAACTTTATCACATAATGTTGAATCGAGTACACCTCGCCATGAGCGTGGTTCGAACTCACAACTTTAGTGGTGATAGGCACTGATTGCATAGGTAGTTGTAAATCCAACTACAATACGATCACGACCACGACGGTCCCTACTGGTTAAAGACCATTACTCGCAAGACAAATGAATAATCATCAATTCCTTCAACAGATTTAACATCAATCGTAAACATCTCATGGGGCATCACAATAAATAGGCACTCAATATGTTAGAATTGAATATTGAACAACATGAAATGAAATATTAATGTACTGATTTAGCTGAAAGATATTTTTATTTGTATAACTGACTTATATAAATAGAACAACAACTGATTTAATTGCTAGTTGGACTTACTAGTTCTCCCATCAGATTATCTAGTTTTTTATATATTTGTAACGAGAAACTGCCCCGAGGGGTCAACTATAGTAGTAATGCTATAACCTTTTACGAATCAAATTTATCCATGATATTAGTAGTTTATATGTCTAGATTTGAATTTTTACCTTTTAGTACGGGAACGATTCTAGAAAAAGACGCGTAATTTCCGAGTTTAATGGACCGACATACCTCACGGCTGATATTTTGTAAAATGATTAGGTATACATTATATTATCATTTAAGCCCTGTCGTAGAATTTTCCCATGGTGCATTTTTTTGTTAGAGCTCTTGAAAGTGATATTTCGTAGATTTTTTAAATTACAACTTCAATTACAAAAAGGCTGTAAGAACATTAAACAAAGTAAATTGTTGACACAAAAAAAGTATTGTCAGAATTTTCAAAGAACAAGCAAACATTTTAACATAGAAGATTTAGCATCTGACGGATAGCTAAATAATTATTGAGCATTTCTCGGAAGAATGTGAAAGCTTTTTCCGATTGCAGTACCTGTCATTGTGAATATAATATAATGAATTACGCGTAGATAGTTTTTTGGAGAATAAATTTGTATATCTATCAGTTCTTTCACACTCTATAATTACAAATCACTCAAAAAGGTACAAATTTAACCTTAAAACAGCATTTTTTCGAAACCACTGACTCATTAAATTATGAACGTTTTCGTTCTCGTTACTTTCCCCTGTATTAATTTCACCCTTATTCATGTCGTGAAGTCTTGAAGTTTTGACATTATCGTTAGAATACGTTTGTGAAATACATAAATCATTGTTCATTGTTGAGTTTAAAAGTGTTTTGTGCAAGTTCCTTTTTTTTTAAATGTATGGTTTTTTAAGTGGGTTTTACTTTTTTGTTTTGGCGGTTTAGTTAGCATTTTTAGTACCGATCGGAATAGACATGAAATGTTCCGGAAAAAGTTTCGTCCTGTATATATAGTCCTGAACACTTGAAGTTTTATATTGTTGCTTAAACTCGTTTTATGATATACCTTAATTTTGTTTTGTGTTGAATTTAAGATTGTTTTGTACCAGTTTTTATACCGATGTGGTCATTTTAATTTGTCACTTATTGCCAATCAGACTATTTCTGATTCGTTCTTGAAAATGTGTAGTCCCGTAACGTTTGCTCACTACTATCGAAAAAGAGTCGAGTGGTCAGCAGTTGGGAATTATGCATAATTTGTCAGATCTCTTGCGATGATACTCTATCTAAGGCAAGCGAAAAGGTGAAATGTACCTTATTTAAAGCTGTTGGCTTGAGGAAAGATGATGTCCATCGCCGTCTTCATGACAAATTTGATTCACTTGATTTGATTCCAACTGATAGGATACAGTATCATAGATCCTGCTATGAAAGCTACACAAGCAAAATAAATTTAGAAACATTTGAACCAGTTGAAGCACAAATGAATGCTTCTGCCTGTGGCTCGGTGAGAACAGTCATAATTTATTTGTGTAAAGACCCGCTCAATGACTGCTCCATTTGATTGGTCTCAATGCATATTTTGTAAACAGAAAAGTTACAAAAAAGATAGGAATTTAAAGCGCGTCGAATCTAAAGATCGAGTCAAAAACATACACCATGCTGCGAATAACAAGTCCGATTTCGATATGGTTAGTTTAATTCAGTCAGTTGACAATTTCTTGGAAAATGCATTGTATCACTCGTCATGCATAGCGAACTACCTTTTAAACATGAAATCAGACACTGTACCAGTCGAAAAAGAGTCTGAGCATGTAAGTGCTTTTCAGCAATTCATAGATAGCATACGAGATGATCTCTTTGTTAACAAAAAGGCATTTTCTATGTCTTTCTTGCTTGATAAGTTATGTTCCTTTCTCCCACCAAACATTGCTAGCAAATATACAACTTCAAAATTGCAGCAAAAGTTACTCAACTATTTTGGAAACGCCATTATTGTTGAAAAGCAACGTGGACAGGGCAAATCTAATACAGTATTCAGTAGTTCAATCACATGTGTCTGAGGCTATTCACGCTGCAAACGATCTAAAAGTCGAACTGAAATTTACAGAGTTGGAGACAAGTTTTGAAATCACTCAGTCGAAATCTGTCAGATCTGTATGACCCAAAAGGTAGTGCTAAGTCTGTTCACAGAGATCTAAATAAATTCAGGGTAAAATTAGCTTTGTCAAAAGATTCCTCTCTTGTCAAACTTCCTCCATCTGAAGCAGCATTTAGACAACACATACTTCGTGTTGCATTCCAAGCTAAACCACCGCCTAGGTCACCTTTAGAGTATGGATGGAGAAATGAGAACAAATACTTAATGCCAAAGTACTTTGAAGGACCCATGACGTCTGACTTCTTGCAAGACCTTGTATGTATGTGTAAAGGCAAGTCCATCTGCAGCAAATATTGTGTTTGCGTTGAACAAAATTTATCGTGTGCGAGCATCTGCGGTTGTCAAGGAAATGAAGAATGTAGAAATCAGCTGTCACACCAATTGTCGATAGCTGAAAATTTGGGAAACGACGAGGATTGTCCAAACGACATCTAAAGCAGATATCTGACTGAAAAAAAAAGAAAGAAAAAAAAAGAAACCTGCCACTGATCTCAGACCTTGACGCGGTTGGTGGGCTTTCAACTAACATGAGACCTCTGTAAAAGGCATAGTATACTTTTTACCATTGTAGTTATGCTCTTTTATTAAAAGTAAATACATTTTTGTCCTACTTTTAGGTTGGTGTGGTAGAGTTTAGACTTCATACACTCCGTTATTTCTTGTAAGATTTTTATGAAACTTTCCAGAAAATATCTTCATATACTATATTTTTCTATGACTAAGCTCCATTTGTAATTTCTGTATTTTCTTTTTCAATTTTGATGCACAAATTTAAAAAAATACATTTGTTGTACTTCCCGACGGCAAGGGCATATATCAGTAACCTTTACCAGATATTTTCAAACAAAAAAGAAATTATTTGATCAAAAACATAACACTCTACATAATGCCAGCATTTTTTAATTGTAATAGTAAACTGTTTTCAAGGAAAATATCCATTATATAAAAAAAAAATGCGATTTTCGACATTTTTCACAAAGGACCTTTAACCCCAATATTGCAAAAACTGCACCATAGTGGAACTCTACGACAGGGCTTCATCGAAGCACCTCGGTAATATCTTTTAAATAAGACCAAAAGTAACCGTGAGGTATTCCGGTCCATTAAATTTTCGATTTTTACTTGATTTTTCCTCCACTATTTGGTAATAACGTCGCGATAGAAGCATGGACGGGAAATACCTTAATTCATTAGATGTATCTGTATGTAGAATTATTTACATATACAAGACATTTATAGTGGTAATGAAACACTACAATGGAAGGTTTCAATAGTTAATGAACATAGTATCCTCGTAATATTTATACTACGGGTTTCCTAGTTAAACGATTTAACCCTTTACCCCGGAAATCCGTGGTATAAATGATTTGTAACATGAAGTCATGCAATATCACATCTAGGTCGTTGATTATTGTACGATTCTCTGAGAGTAATAAAACTACAACACAGATTTAAAGTGTGCAATATCTCGTATATGCGTGTATTATGTCATAGTTCTTAGCTGTTGCTTACAATCGGGTATATATACTATAAAAAGATAAAAGGAAAATAATGCATTCATGTTACAAGGTTAAAAACAATTTTCGTTATCTTGAGATTACGTCAATAAAGTTCGAAATATCACTGTAAATACGAGAAATACGAACTAACTGAAAACATAAACGGCATATGATGGGTCCAATAGAACGTCTATTTCCAAGAAGGGATAATTGACAAAAGGGGAAGAATAATCGACACTCGATCTTTAGTTTTATGTGTATGTTTTGTAGATCGTTGTTTGTCCTTTTGTTCTTTTTCTTTTGGTCATTGTGTTGTCTGTTCTTCTTCGATTTACGAATTCTGATTACCCCTTTGGTATCTTCAAACTCTTATTATGTTAAATTGGGACATGTCTCAAGAAATCAAAATTGACACTAGTTCATATTTGTGACATTTAAAATAATTTATGAACTTAATTGTAGTAAATTTTGAAATTGTACTTGTGTAGATCATCCAACTCTTACACTATCTGATTTTTTTTTTTTAACAACGTAATATATTTTATTCAAATGCTTGCTACAATTAACACGCCAAAAGTCCAAGCTCCTTTTGGTGTTTCCCTGTTACATCTTGTTCTGATTATTCAGGGCTATAATCAGAATTACATGAAATATATATACAACCTAAGTACAATTTCTATTTAATACCTATTTAATACCTATTTCATACCTTTTGAAAACATTTATTTATTTTGCATTTATTATATTATTTTTTACTTTCATTAAAAATGTACACTATCTGATTTTAATTGTACTACGTTTGTACTTCTACAACACAACTGCTGATTGAATTGTCAATTACAAGAGAGGAAAATTGTTTTTGTTTTTCCTAGTCAAAGCTATAAATCGTGTCAACTTGTTTATTCATGTTTCAGCTACTGTTTCTAATTCTTCGCTTTGTTTCGATTGCTTGGGTTGCAAAACCTATAGAGCTATGACAAAATGAAAAGCAAAAAATACGCCTCAGTCGAAATATGTCAAAATTCTTACAGAAAAATCATAGAGACAGGCGTAATATTGATAGTCCTAACAGACATATACATAACTGCTTACATTTATGGCTTTGTAAAGGCACTTCAATTGAAACGTGACGGGACTAACAAGTTTTATGGATCCGAACCTCCCGCTTTGCTGTGTAGGGGGCTCATGTTTTATATGTGTTATTTGTATTTATTTACGTATATTGGTGTCCAACACGATTTCAATATGAAATGATTGATCGATTGATAAGTGTTTCAGCTATGTCGTGGCCCATATCAAATGATGTTCGTGTCGTTTAACTGTAGCACGACGGATGTCACTAGTAGAGCAGGAATCCTTCCGGAGCATGCCGGTTTTTAGTGTGGTTCTTGTTGCTCAATCTTTAGTTTTCATTGTAGAGTTTTGTAGATCCTTGTTTGTTCTTTTATCCTTTTTAGCTCACATGACCCATATGGGAGTACACGGTTCGGAATGATGCATGTATTTCGAGAATGTTTTTATGTCATTTTCTTAGGAGCCCGCACAGTTCATTGGTCTTGACATACATGGATCCTACACGGAGGTTCATTGAAACATTACTCTGCTCCAGAATAGGCATTACAGGCTTGAGTTCCTTATGTATTATTAGGATCTGATTTTAAATAGATATTATGTATATCAAACAGAAAAGAGAAATAAGAACTGACCCAACCTGCCAAAATTAAACATCAATGAATTGACATCTGCTTAATTTTAAGGTAAATGCTTGAAATATTTTAAAACTTCGAATCCAAATAGAAGGAAATTGTTTCCAATAGAATTCTCATCAGAAGATGTTGAACTCTACACGAATTTAGCGTTCGTATTGTTTTTATGCAAATATTACAATAACACCATAATTCTTTCTTGGCATTACAAGCAACGTAATCAAGTCATATTTCAAGCAAACACAACAATAACACTTGCATAAGCGAAGCCTTGAAGGTAAAACTAATTACTGTTTTAGAAACGTGTCATCGGCATAAAAACTTTCAATAATTTAGGTAATATTTTGGTTAACGTGACAGTGACAGTTCATGTAAGGCTGCAAGGAGAAAACAAACCCACACAAGTTAAAATAATGAACTTGTCAACGTACATTAATATGATTATATGAATCAGAATTATACTGAACGATGCACGAAAGTAGGTTTTATAGGGATTATCACACGGTAATATCACTAATGCTATGGCTTTATTTGAAATTAAGGTATTAATGACTAGTTACTATGGTTATAGAGGTGAAGGGGCCGTCGTGGTCGTAATCGTATGGTAGTATGATTTACAACTACCTTTGCAATCAGTACCTATAACCACTAAAGTTGTGAGTTCGAATCCGGCTCATGGCGAAGTGTACTCGATACAACATTTTGTGATAAAGTTTGCCAGTGTCTAGCGGCAGGTCAGAGGTTTTCTCCGGGTACTCCAGTTTCCGCCACCAATAAAACTGACCGCCACGATATAGCTGAAATATTGTTGCAAGTTGCGCTAAACACCTTAACCCTAACCCCTCATAGAGATGAATATTAAAATGAACAAATATTCTATGTGTTAGAAGGTCATCTTGCATTTAAAAAGTCCAACCTAATGTTTCTTGTGTATGTACCTTTTCAGTTAGCATTCTTTTAATTCTTTATTTATTTTATGAGGATAACGTACAGCCAGAGACTCATTCTCTATCCAGAGTTGTCGTTCCTGCTACGGTACACTCCAACTCTGTCAACGCCCATTTTACAAGATTTTTTAAAATTTAGAAACAGTAAAAAAATGTACTTGAAATTGTTTTAATTATTGTAAATATCAATAAAGATGAAAAAAAAAAATCACTAATTTCAAATCAATTCTCTCTTAAAAATGATTTGTGATCGTTTTTAACTTTTTAATTTTTACCTCCGCAAAATAGTTCTCCAAGAAGTGGGGGAAAAATCATTTTTAAGAGAGAGAATTGATTTGAAATGAGTTATTTATTTTCATCTTTATTGATATTTACAATAATTAAAACAATTTTAAGTACATTTTTTTTACTGTTTCTAAATTTTACAAAAATCTTGTAAAATGAGCGTTGAAAGAGATGTTGTGTAGCGTAGCAGGAACGACAACTCTGGATAGAGAATGCCAGAGGCTACTAGTAGCTCACCTCAGCATTCGTGTTTCTTTAAATAAAATAGCATATATACTAGATGCATATTGTTTACTTTTATCCTGTATTCAGTACATTTGCTGTACAAATATGCTATACGAATAAATGTTTGCTTTATTCGTAGTATACGAATAACTTTTTAAGCCTACGAATAACTTTTTAAACCTATATATTCCGGAACTACTTTTTATTAGGCTTCTGTAAAGGAGGTACAATATGAACCGTAACCAATGTCAATAATCGGTCGTCGTCTTTTTTTCCTTCTAATAAATGTTTTCATTCCCTCTACTAAATACAAACCGATTAAATGAAACTGATAATTTTAAAATTACAGAATTTATTTGACTCGGCGCGAGGGGAAGGACTCACTAAAGCTCGTCTTTCACCCCGTTTCTCAGACTCGTCAAATAAATTCTATATCCAACATCACTAGACCAATATTGTATATATTAGATGGAATATTCACCAATAAAAACGTAGATGTATATTTTAGTGCGCACGACGCGTTTATTGAATAACCTTTATCAGGTATATACATAGTCAAAAGATGGGAAAGCCAAATAGTTGAGAAGTCTTTGAGAGAAATGTCAGTGGTAAATCTTATCTTCCCTAAGGCATACATTAACATTATAAGCTCCGGTTAGTTTTATCAAAATAGTATTAACAAAATAACCCCCTTTTTCAATAACATATTTGTACACTGAATATTACCAGGGGTTGATCCATGATTTCAAGTTAGGGGGGAGGCACACTTAAAAAAATTGCGCCGAGCGGAGGAAGGCGCGAAAATTGTTGGGGTATTTCGTGTGAAACATCACGTTTTTACGCCAAAAAATCTTATTTTTTCCAATTTTAGGGAGGGAATCTGCCCCTGATTACCTTGTCATATTCAACTGTTACCATGTCATCAAAGCAATATGGTTTCCATCATTAGCTTTGTGCACTAAATACTACTTTGTCATATACAGCTATTATCCTGGTATCAAAGCAAGGTGGTTTCCATCATCAAAGTAATTAATATTGGATTATAATGAAAGGTTAATGCTCTGTTTATACTCATTTTTAGATTGTAAAAAAGACATTAGATGATTCTAACATCATATGAGCAGGTGGTTTTTTTTTAAGAACATTTATTTAAAGCGAATGTTCCATTAAAATCACAATGGCAAATTAAAAATTTATGAACTATCAATTGGGTTAATTATTTCAATATGCTATGATTGTAAAACAAATAGAAAATGAAATTCGTCTCATTCAAAAACATGACAAAACCCAACTTTAAAACAAAATAAACTATTTTATTATGAGATAAAACGAAGTTTGAACAAGAAATTTATAGCAATTTCAAAATACTGGGTTTCTGAAGGAGAAGTGGGTGGTTATTGTTTAGCACCCCGTGAGGAATATGTTTAACTATTTCATAGCGAGAAAATGCTAAGATCATTATGATGCCTGTTTATCTCGTAGACAAGTTCATACATTGAGTTTGATTTTTGTAATTATAACTCACTGTATTAACAATCCAGATAGACACTAATGCACATTATCTTGACTCTGAGTTACTCATGGCACTCCACCAATGCACATTATCTTGACTCTGAGTCACTCATGGCACTCCACTAGTACACATTATCTTGACTCTGAGTCACTCATGGCACTCCACTAGTACACATTATCTTGACTCTGAGTCACTCATGGCACTCCACTAGTACACATTATCTTGACTCTGAGTCACTCATGGCACTCCACTAGTACACATTATCTTGACTCTGAGTCACTCATGGCACTCCACTAGTACACATTATCTTGACTCTGAGTCACTCATGGCACTCCACTAGTACACATTATCTTGACTCTGAGTCACTCATGGCACTCCACTAGTACACATTATCTTGACTCTGAGTCACTCATGGCACTCCACTAGTACACATTATCTTGACTCTGAGTCACTCATGGCACTCCACTAGTACACATTATCTTGACTCTGAGTCACTCATGGCACTCCACTAGTACACATTATCTTGACTCTGAGTCACTCATGGCACTCCACTAGTACACATTATCTTGACTCTGAGTCACTCATGGCACTCCACTAGTACACATTATCTTGACTCTGAGTCACTCATGGCACTCCACTAGTACACATTATCTTGACTCTGAGTCACTCATGGCACTCCACTAGTACACATTATCTTGACTCTGAGTTACTCATGGCACTCCACTAGTACACATTATCTTGACTCTGAGTCACTCATGGCACTCCACTAGTACACATTATCTTGACTCTGAGTCACTCATGGCACTCCACTAATGCACATTATCTTGACTCTGAGTCACTCATGGCACTCCACTAGTACACATTATCTTGACTCTGAGTCACTCATGGCACTCCACTAGTACACATTATCTTGACTCTGAGTCACTCATGGCACTCCACTAGTACACATTATCTTGACTCTGAGTTACTCATGGCACTCCACTAGTACACATTATCTTGACTCTGAGTCACTCATGGCACTCCACTAGTACACATTATCTTGACTCTGAGTCACTCATGGCACTCCACTAGTACATTATCTTGACTCTGAGTTACTCATGGCACTCCACTAATGCACATTATCTTGACTCTGAGTCACTCATGACACTCCACTAGTACACATTATCTTGACTCTGAGTCACTCATGGCACTCCACTAGTACACATTATCTTGACTCTGAGTCACTCATGGCACTCCACTAGTACACATTATCTTGACTGAGTCACTCATGGCACTCCACTAGTACACATTATCTTGACTCTGAGTCACTCATGGCACTCCACTAATGCACATTATCTTGACTCTGAGTCACTCATGGCACTCCACTAGTACACATTATCTTGACTCTGAGTCACTCATGGCACTCCACTAGTACACATTATCTTGACTCTGAGTCACTCATGGCACTCCACTAGTACATATTATCTTGACTCTGAGTCACTCATGGCACTCCACTAGTACACATTATCTTGACTGAGTCACTCATGGCACTCCACTAGTACACATTATCTTGACTCTGAGTCACTCATGGCACTCCACTAGTACACATTATCTTGACTCTGAGTCACTCATGGCACTCCACTAGTACACATTATCTTGACTCTGAGTTACTCATGGCACTCCACTAATGCACATTATCTTGACTGAGTTACTCATGGCACTCCACTAGTACACATTATCTTGACTCTGAGTTACTCATGGCACTCCACTAATGCACATTATCTTGACTCTGAGTCACTCATGGCACTCCACTAGTACACATTATCTTGACTCTGAGTCACTCATGGCACTCCACTAGTACACATTATCTTGACTCTGAGTCACTCATGGCACTCCACTAGTACACATTATCTTGACTCTGAGTTACTCATGGCACTCCACTAATGCACATTATCTTGACTCTGAGTCACTCATGGCACTCCACTAGTACACATTATCTTGACTCTGAGTCACTCATGGCACTCCACTAGTACACATTATCTTGACTCTGAGTCACTCATGGCACTCCACTAGTACACATTATCTTGACTCTGAGTCACTCATGGCACTCTACTAGTACACATTATCTTGACTCTGAGTCACTCATGGCACTCCACTAGTACACATTATCTTGACTGAGTTACTCATGGCACTCCACTAGTACACATTATCTTGACTCTGAGTTACTCATGGCACTCCACTAATGCACATTATCTTGACTCTGAGTCACTCATGGCACTCCACTAGTACACATTATCTTGACTCTGAGTCACTCATGGCACTCTACTAGTACACATTATCTTGACTCTGAGTCACTCATGGCACTCCACTAGTACACATTATCTTGACTCTGAGTTACTCATGGCACTCCACTAGTACACATTATCTTGACTCTGAGTCACTCATGGCACTCCACTAGTACACATTATCTTGACTCTGAGTTACTCATGGCACTCCACTAGTACACATTATCTTGACTCTGAGTCACTCATGGCACTCCACTAGTACACATTATCTTGACTCTGAGTTACTCATGGCACTCCACTAGTACACATTATCTTGACTCTGAGTTACTCATGGCACTCCACTAGTACACATTATCTTGACTCTGAGTCACTCATGGCACTCCACTAGTACACATTATCTTGACTCTGAGTCACTCATGGCACTCCACTAGTACACATTATCTTGACTCTGAGTCACTCATGACAATCCACTAGTACACATTATCTTGACTCTGAGTCACTCATGGCACTCCACTAGTACACATTATCTTGACTCTGAGTTACTCATGGCACTCCACTAGTACACATTATCTTGACTCTGAGTCACTCATGGCACTCCACTAGTACACATTATCTTGACTCTGAGTCACTCATGGCACTCCACTAGTACACATTATCTTGACTCTGAGTTACTCATGGCAAATACAAATTTAATCATCCTTCGTTCGAACCCATAATCTACCACACTTGAGGTGAGTAAGACTTGTCGTTATTACACGGAGGCTGTGTTATTTGGATTAACATAGGTTGCAAGAAAAATAGCAAGGAAAACTAAAAAATTAACATTTGCATATCTGAATAAACCGACCAGCTGTCTATTCCGGCCATATTTTTCGGTCCCAAGGGTGGCCGGTTTATACAGTTTTACTGTATTTTCTTTCATATCCAAGTCCTTTCTGATTAAATGCAACGTGAATTCATGTAAGAGTAATGTCTTAGAACACGCACTATGTTTATATTTACATTGACACAATTTCATGTCTGTTTACATCAAATAATTCGTGTTCTTAGCTATTATTAGATCTTCTGAATTCATCGTTTGAATATATTATTCCGCCATTACAAAATGAAAATACTGAATTGACAAAGCAACCTAGTCAAGTTGCGGGGCTAAGGCCATGGTGTTTAACAGCACTTTCAACAATATTTCAGTTTTATTACCGGAGAAAACCGGAGTACCCGAAAAAAAACCACTGACCTGTCGCAAGTCACTGACAAACTTTATCATATACTGTTGTATCGAGTACCCCTTGCCATGAAAGGGGTTCGAACTCACAACATTAATAGTGATTGGCACAGATAGCTATGAATACAACTACCATACGATCACAACCACGACTGCACCTTCTTAGTCAGTTTGGTATGATAATAGGTTTTGAATCTGACTATACATTTAGTGTCTAACATCACACCACATTTTCGTTGTTGACCAGAGTCACGTAGGGGCTGATAAATTTATCATTTAATAAGGAAAAGCAGGAAACTGATATGCTAAATTAAAAGTGTTTATCTAAAAGACTCATTTAAATTCACAATTTTTATTTCATACAGTGAAGAATTATTAATTAGAAGCAAATAATCCTAATCCGACAAGACAGAATAACAATGAGAAACATCCAAGGTCGTATCAATAAAAAAAATTGTTTTCAAAAGCAATCATCGCAATAGAAACGTCACAGCTTACAATTTATATGTGTGCCCTTCCTAATCTATATATTGTTTATACCGATTTTTTGAAATACAATATAGATTTATTGTTTTTCAATATAATATCAGTTATTCCTGAAAAAAGAATCCTTTTATCTCCGTTACAGAAACCATGCTTAACAATAAAACGTTAAAATGATCGTAATTATTGTCTTTTCATGCTCATGGAACCTTAGAAGGACAAACAACAATACTATAAAAATCAATCCGTTGTCTTTACGCTCAAAATAAACAAATACAATGGATAAGCTATAAGAAGAGTTTGAAGATACCAAAGGGAGGTAATCAGAATCCGTAAATCAAAGAAGAACAGACAACACAATGATCAAAAGAAAAAGTACAAACAATGATCTAAAAACATACACATAAAATGTACATTTTATTTTGAGTTGGTCTACGTCTTCCAGTTGATGTACAATTATAACGAATGGCTTGGGTTTGGGTTTATGGTGTTTAACGCCACTTTCAACAATATTTCAGCTATATCGTGGCGTTCAGTTTTATTAGTGGAGGAAACCGGAGTACCCGGAGAAAACCACCTACCTGTCGCAAGTCACTGACAAATTTTATCACATAATGTTGTATCAATTGAGTACAGCTCGCCATGAATGGCACTCAAACTTACAACACATGCACAGATAATTGTAAATCCAATTACCATGCGATCACAACCACGAAGGTAAATTAAATTACGAGACTTTTTAAAGAAGGACTACTTTACCAAATTCATTACATCTTCAGATTCCAATTATAAAATAAGTTTTTGCAAAACGTTATTAATTAGTCGCACAAAACAGCATGAGATAAGAAAAACTTGAAGATACCAATGTAGTAATCAGAAGCCGTAAGAATCAGACATGTGCTTCCTTTGACAAATCTGTTTTACTACACACCGGCTTAACGACGTAGTAGGAGAAGATTAAATTTTAGGGTTGGTTTATGGTATTTAACGTCGCTTTCAACAATATTTCAGTTATTTTGTAGCAGCTATATTTTAGGAGAACCTTGTTAGATTCGTATTGTCCAATCTTCACTTTTCTGTGTAGTCGTTTGAAGACTATTGTTTGTCTGTTGTCTATTGCATTGTGAGTCCTTCGTTGACTCACGGCTTCTATTCTTTGTCTGTTGTCTATTGCATTGTAAGTCCTTCGTTAACTTACGGCTTCTATTCTTTGTCTGTTGTCTATTGCATTGTGAGTCCTTCGTTGACTCACGGCTTCTATTCTTTGTCTGTTGTCTATTGCATTGTAAGTCCTTCGTTAACTTACGGCTTCTATTCTTTGTCTGTTGTCTATTGCATTGTGAGTCCTTCGTTGACTTACGGCTTCTATTCTTTGTCTGTTGTCTATTGCATTGTGAGTCCTTCGTTGACTCACGGCTTCTATTCTTTGTCTGTTGTCTATTACATTGTGAGTCCTTCGTTGACTTACGGCTTCTATTCTTTGTCTGTTGTCTATTACATTGTGAGTCCTTCGTTGACTTACGGCTTCTATTCTTTGTCTTTGTCTATTGCATTGTGAGTCCTTCGTTGACTCACGGCTTCTATTCTTTGTCTGTTGTCTATTGCATTGTGAGTCCTTCGTTGACTCACGGCTTCTATTCTTTGTCTTTGTCTATTGCATTGTGAGTCCTTCGTTGACTCACGGCTTCTATTCTTTGTCTATTGTCTATTACATTGTAAGTCCTTCGTTGACTCACGGCTTCTATTCTTTATCTGTTGTCTATTACATTGTGAGTCCTTCGTTGACTTACGGCTTCTATTCTTTGTCTGTTGTCTATTACATTGTGAGTCCTTCGTTGACTTACGGCTTCTATTCTTTGTCTTTGTCTATTGCATTGTGAGTCCTTCGTTGACTCACGGCTTCTATTCTTTGTCTGTTGTCTATTGCATTGTGAGTCCTTCGTTGACTCACGGCTTCTATTCTTTGTCTTTGTCTATTGCATTGTGAGTCCTTCGTTGACTCACGGCTTCTATTCTTTGTCTATTGTCTATTGCATTGTAAGTCCTTCGTTGACTTACGGCTTCTATTCTTTGTCTATTGTCTATTGCATTGTGAGTCCTTCGTTAACTTACGGCTTCTATTCTTTGTCTGTTGTCTATTGCATTGTAAGTCCTTCGTTAACTTACGGCTTCTATTCTTTGTCTGTTGTCTATTACATTGTGAGTCCTTCGTTGACTTACGGCTTCTATTCTTTGTCTTTTGTCTATTGCATTGTGAGTCCTTCGTTGACTCACGGCTTCTGGTTGTTTGTCTGTTGTCTATTACATTGTGAGTCCTTCGTTGACTTACGGCTTCTATTCTTTGTCTGTTGTCTATTACATTGTGAGTCCTTCGTTAACTTACGGCTTCTATTCTTTGTCTTTTGTCTACTGCATTGTGAGTCCTTCGTTGACTCACGGCTTCTGGTTGTTTGTCTTTTGTCTATTGCATTGTGAGTCCTTCGTTAACTTACGGTTTCTATTCTTTGTCTTTTGTCTATTGCATTGTAAGTCCTTCGTTGACTCACGGCTTCTGGTTGTTTGTCTGTTGTCTATTGCATTGTAAGTCCTTCGTTAACTTACGGTTTCTATTCTTTGTCTTTTGTCTACTGCATTGTGAGTCCTTCGTTAACTTACGGTTTCTATTCTTTGTCTTTTGTCTACTGCATTGTGAGTCCTTCGTTGACTCACGGCTTCTGGTTGTTTGTCTGTTGTCTATTGCATTGTGAGTCCTTCGTTGACTTACGGCTTCTGATCACTCCCTTGGTATCTTCACAATTTTCTATCTGAATCACCTTTTCATTGTGAGGAGAAGAGTCGTAATTTCCTGATATTTATTAAATGTGTGTTGTTAATGCATGATGTCCAGTACAACGATGTTTTGTTGGTTACCCCGATTTATTTTGGATGATTTTTATCTTTTTTTTTGCACCTGGAGTTTGCTAAATTTTTATCTTTTATGTGTTGCAGTATTATTAGGATGATGTCTATTACGACATTTGTGTAAAAACGATGTTCTTGTTGCTATCTTACATATCGATTAAGGTTATGGTGTTTATCACCACTTTCAACAATATTTCAGTTATATCGTGGCGGTCAGTTTTATTGATGGAAGAAACCGGACTACCCGGAGAAAACCACCGGCCTGTAGCAAGTCTCTGACAAACTTTATCATATAATTTTGCATCGAGTACACTCCGCGTGAGTGGGATTCGAGCTGACAACTTTAGTGGTGATAGGTACTGATTGCATAGGTAGTTGTAAATCTAACTACCATACGATCAAAATCACGATGGCCCCCTATTTTGCATATATTGTATCATCAATCTAGCACGAATTGTATTTGTGACATATTTTTATTTTGACCTTAATTAACAATACAGCTTATTTCTTTTTTTGGTGCGAGTCAATCGGATTTCAGACTAGCCGGATCACGATAATATACAAAACTAATATAGATCTTTATCAGGGAAGATTACTGCAGCATCAGCAGATCTGCATATTCAGAATCAGAGACACCAGACGATTCATTCAAATTAATAACGTTTTAGCAATTTGAAAAGTTTAAGCATATCAAAAGGATAATCAGTGACCGTAAATCTAAGAAGGAGTTCCCAATGTTGCCAGTGTCTCTGGATTGTCCATTCTTGATTTGACCCTTCGGTGTTCTCTATTATTATTATATTATTCACCTAAGCCAACTGGAATCGATTTTATAATCTAAAATAACGAAAGTAAGCAAATACATGTATATAATAACGGAATGCTTTAGTGTTTTAGCTTTTTGTGCGAGCAATTAGAAAAAGGGAAAAGCTGCATATAAAATAACAAAATCAAACAAAAATCAAGTGAAACATTGATTTTAGCTCTACATATATTTCAACATGAAAACGTAGATATCAAATTTAGTACACACTGCGCTTGTCTGGAATAACCTTCATCAGGTACCCTCAAAGCCAAAATATTTGAATTCCAACTAATTTCATCACATCATCATTTCGATGCACACGGTCTCATCAACAAGGGTATATGTTCACATGGTAATTCGTATTATTATATGGACACAGACCCGTGTTTGTAACAATACAACGTATAAATGGCTATGACAAGGGCATATGATCTAATTCCCATTTCTATGAGAGATTTGTTTGATCTTTTATTATTCAATATGTGTTAAATGTATGCTTCACTGTAATGTTGTCTACCTGGATTGTGGTGTATATTTATACCGTTCCCTCTAAGCGACATTGTAACTCGTTATAAAAACAAACTATTCTCATTGCTTTGTTAGATTTTTGTAATAGATGTAAATATCAAATTTAGTACGAACGACGTACATCTGTAAAAACTGCCATTAAATTAAATCTATTTAAATTATTAGTCAAATAATAAAGGTTTTTCCCATCTTTCAGGGAAAGAACTTCTTGTATTTCTTAAGATTGTCCTTCTGTTTTCTCCCAAACTTTGACGAATTTTCTTCTCTTCAGGTTTCGAAATATCGCAATGAGATTTGGCGTCATGTATTGGTATCATATCAATTTTTTAATTGCTTATACTATTTTATCTGTCTTTAAATGTTTATCTCACTTATGTTTTCTTTCGTAGGGAGGGTTTTATGTCCTTTGAAATGATCATTATATATCATGATATATCTGTATATTTTGTCATTGGTTTTCCTTCTCCCTGAAAACTTCCACATTATATTGCATTTCAATCCTTTGACTTTGAGCCTACATGAAATAGGTCATGCCAGACACGTGCAAATGATAAAGGTTATTTAAGACACGTGTCATGTGCACTAAATTAGAAATGTACGTTTTTTACACGTGTCGTGTGCACTAAATTAGACATCTCCTTTTTTTTCAATTTCATTGATTAGTTAGTTTATTTGCACCTGACATGCATTACCATCGCACTACTCGAATTACCCAATCATCATGTTTAAACTCTATAAGATAATTGAAATAAACAATTGACAAGATGATTATAAATATAATTATAATGTAATACGATAATCTTCAATACAACGACAAACAATAAATTGAGCAGTAACCAGAGTCTAGAGTTCTAAATTGACTTAAAATATCATTTTACATCTTTTCAAGAACCTAAAATTACACAAGCTAATGGGAAATATTAGTGAAATTACCATGAGGTTTGAAATATGAAATTGATTATTAAATAAAGCCCACATTGTAAGCCGGCTTAATAATTAACTTTTCCCCATTCTGGTTACCTTTTCTTGTAAAGTACAAGTTATTGTGGACATAGTTTTTGAAGTATTTTATAAATAGATTTATCGTGATTCGTCATGCTAAGTACATAATGAACGTTGGACAGTAGATACCTGACCTTAGCATGTACTCCAACTGATTTAATCCTTAAAAAACAACAACAAATAAATATAAGCAACATATGACAGTATTGTTCTAATAAGGCACGATGACAAAGATTTAATCAACATATGACAGTATTGTTCTAATAAGGCACGATGACAAAGATTTAATCAACATATGACAGTATTGTTCTAATAAGGCACGATGACAAAGATTTAATCAACATATGACAGTATTGTTCTAATAAGGCACGATGACAAAGATTTAATCAACATATGACAGTATTGTTCTAATAAGGCACGATGACAAAGATTTAATCAACATATGACAGTATTGTTCTAATAAGGCACGATGACAAAGATTTAATCAACATATGACAGTATTGTTCTAATAAGGCACGATGACAAAGATTTAATCAACTAATAGTTATTGTTACGTTATTGTAATTACATGTTCAGACAAAGAGTACTAGTAAAGGTGAATGCCCTACGTATTTGTCTAGATTCTATGATGTTTGAAATAGTTTATACATACTAAAAACGTAGATATTGAATTTAGTAAGCACGAGGCGCTTCTGGAAAAACCTTTATCAAGTACCCATAAGTCGAAAGATTGGAAAACCAGCAATAAAACTAAAGAGCCTTATGAAGGAGAACCTAAGATTTTGATAATAATTATTTATGAACTGTGGATTTCAGAGACA
This sequence comes from Bathymodiolus septemdierum, assembly GCA_963383655.1. Taxonomy (NCBI): domain Eukaryota; kingdom Metazoa; phylum Mollusca; class Bivalvia; order Mytilida; family Modiolidae; genus Bathymodiolus; species Bathymodiolus septemdierum. The sequence continues at coordinate 53,726,568 of OY726520.1, read as the reverse complement.
GATTTCCTGTTGTCTAAACCAGTTCTCACTCCAGTTTGTGTAGGATTTCGCGTTGCAACAACCAGTTCTCACCCCTGTTTTTGTAGGATTTCGTGTTGTCACAACTTGTTTTCACTCCAGTTTTTGTAGAGGTTTGTGTTGTCACTTGCTGTTCGCAATCCCGTCTTTGAAGAAGTCCGTATTGTAGCTACCTATTCTCACTCCCGGTCTTGGCAGGAGTTCGTGTTGTCATAGCTTGTTTCAACTCCCTGTCTTGTAGGGATTTCGTGTTGACACAAAATATTCTCACAACCTGCTTCAACTCCCTGTCTTGTAGTGATTTCGTGTTGACACAAAATGTGTTCACTCATGGTCAGGAGTTCGTGTTGTCACAACCTGATCTCACTCACGGCATCTGTATATGTGCAAGTTTTCTTGGAAAAGTAAAGAGTTCCTGCTCCACTAGCGGTACTCGTTGTGATATAATATTAATGTGCTTAATTAGTATATTAGCATAGCTTCATTGGTACATCGACATAGTACATGTATTTAATCACGGACAATTCAGTTTGATATCACTTAACAATTGTTCCTTTCAACAAACAAAAATGTTCCAAAATCTGATAAAAACATTTGTTTTTGCATTTGTTTTTGTTTGTATTTGTAGCTGTCTTAATTTGTATGGTATTTCAATTTCCATTGTCCCCAGTTGATGAAATTGTATTTTTCCCCCGCACATCTTTTTATTAAAATCTTATTGTTCTCCTGGTGCTTGTTTGTTGTAATTTCAACATTTAATATGTTTATTTTCTGTGATGATATTATGACAATATGATTATTGTTTATTCAAGATATGTTATTATGACTAATGTTAGATATCAATTACAGAAGCAATACAAATCTCTGGAGAGACAAAACAACACCAGATGTTTCTGACTTATTGATATTAAATCTGTTAGAAGTATCAAGATATTGTTTTCTTCTTGTTCCTTGGTCTTTAGCTAACATATACTACCGTCTTAGCTAGTAGTTAGCTAACTGACCATGTTATTGTATTGTCCATGCTTATTTTGTCAATCAATTGTGAGATAACGTGTGGTCTTTTTGAGTGGAAACGGATCTGTACAGACTTTTACTGTTTGCTTAAATCTGTATTGCTATTGAAGATCCAATTACAAATATGGGAGGGTCATGATTTCATTAAACCGGTTGGCCCGTTACATAATTTAGTCAGCACCTGAATTGCCATCGGAATATGTCGTGGTCTTATTTGTTTTCTACTATTTCAGGTGGCAAGTGGTTCCTTGCTTTTTTGCAATTGGTGGAATTATTAAAACTTTCTTTCCGTAGCCAGTGAAGCATAAGGAAATAAATAACGAAATATGGGATAAATATATATATACATGTATATAGTACGGGTCGTCGTGGTCGTGATCCTATGTAATCAGTGTCTATGACCACAAAGATGTAAGTTCGAATCCCGAACATGTCGGTGTGTACTCGATACAAGTGGTAAAATTTGTCAGTTACTTGCAGCAGGTCCGTGGTTTTCTCCGGGTACTCCAGTTTCCTGAACCATTAAAACTGACAGCCACGATATAGCTGAAATATTGTTGAAAGTGGCGTTAAACATCATAACCCTGTATATAGTATTCATATATGTTATATTAACTCTCATTAATACATATACGAATTAAGTATAAAAAGAAAGTTTAAACAGTGATGATCAACAATTCCACCAATATCAACAAAACGAACAATCACCTCTCACCTTAATTCACTGAACACTCAAAGACCACGACATATGACGTTAGAAATACAAGTCCTGGATTGGGACAGGAACAAAAAGATTGCAGGGTTTAATCGGTTAATGGGATCCAACCCTCCCCTCTTGATAACTGGATCTCCAAAGTCAATACATATATAAACAAGCGATAAAAACACTGCACAGATTCGCTTCCACTCAAAAGACCACATACTATCACAAAAATGAATGACAAAATAAACATGGTCAGTAAAATAGAAAGGTCAATGAATGTTCTTAGTTAACTGACTACTAGTTAAGAGGGTAGAATGTATTGGCTAAAGAGCGTCACTCTTTGGACAAAAAATAAATTACAGATTTAATATCAATTAGTCATGAATATCCAAAGAAATTAATGGTTTTCGTGGGAGACCAGAATAAACAGGGTATCAATTTATTGGAATCAAACATTGAACATAAAATAGTGATATAATATGGAATGAAATACATGTATAAATGTACTGATTGAATTGTTAGTTAGACATACTAGTTGTATCCACATATTGTCTATATTTTTAGCAAAGTAAACCTGGCTCAAAGAGTGAACTATAGACATTAAGTATTAGCCTTTACGATTAAGATTTTTCAAGAATTTTACAAATTTAGCTGTGTAAGATTTGAATCATTTTAGCTGGGTTAATTACGTGCCATAAAAACATGGATGGGAAATACCTTTTTTTTAAATCAGATCTCTGTATGTAGAACTGTATGTATTTTATGAGATATTTATAGCGGTAATATAATAAACGTTAGAGAATACCGAAAGGGCAATCAAAAAAGGACAATCCAGAGAAATTGGCAACATAGGGTACACAAGATAAATAAACGTTAGAGAATACCGAAGGGACAATCAAAAATGGGCAATCCAGAGAAACTGGCAACATAGGGTACACAAGATAAATAAACGTTAGAGAATACCGAAAGGGCAATCAAAAATGGACAATCCAGAGAAACTGGCAACATAGGGTACACAAGATAATTAAACGTTAGAGAATACCGAAAGGGCAATCAAAAATGGACAATCCAGAGAAACTGGCAACATAGGGTACACAAGATAAATAAACGTTAGAGAATACCGAAGGGGCAATCAAAAATGGACAATCCAGAGAAACTGGCAACATAGGGTACACAAGATAAATAAATGTTAGAGAATACTGAAGGGGCAATCAAAAATGGGCAATCCAGAGAAACTGCAACATAAGGTACACAAGATAAATAAACGTTAGAGAATACCGAAAGGGCAATCAAAAATGGGCAATCCAGAGAAACTGGCAACATAGGGTACACAAGATAAATAAACGTTAGAGAATACTGAAGGGGCAATCAACAATGGGAAATCCAGAGAAACTGCAACATAGGGTACACAAGATAAATAAACGTTAGAGAATACCGAAAGGGCAATCAAAAATGGGCAATCCAGAGAAACTGCAACATAGGGTACACAAGATAAATAAACGTTAGAGCATACCGAAGGGGCAATCAAAAATGGGCAATCCAGAGAAACTGGCAACATAGGGTACACAAGATAAATAAACGTTAGAGAATACCGGAGGGACAATAAAAAAATGGGCAATCCAGAGAAACTGGCAACATAAGCTACACAAGATAAATAAACGTTAGAGAATACCGAAGGGGCAATCAAAAAAGGGCAATCCAGAGAAACTGGCAACATAGGGTACACAAGATAAATAAACGTTAGAGAATACCGGAGGGACCATCTAAAATGGGCAATCCAGAGAAGCTGGCAACATAGGGTACACAAGATAAATAAACGCTAGAGAATACCGAAGGGACAATCAAAAATGGACAATCCAGAGAAACTGACAACATAGGGTACACACGATAAATAAACGTTAGAGAATACCGAAAGGGCAATCAAAAATGGGCAATCCAGAGAAACTGCAACATATGGTACACAAGATAAATAAACGTTAGAGCATACCGAAGGGGCAATCAAAAATGGGCAATCCAGAGAAACTGCAACATATGGTACACAAGATAAATAAACGTTAGGGCATACCGAAGGGGCAATCAAAAATGGGCAATCCAGAAAAACTGACAACATAAGGTACACAAGATAAATAAACGTTAGAGAATACCGAATGGGCAATAAAAAATGGGCAATCCAGAGAAACTGGCAACATAGGGTACACAAGATAAATCAACGTTAGAGAATAACGAATGAGCAATCAAAAATGGACAATCCAGAGAAACTGGCAACATAGGGTACACAAGATAAATAAACGTTAGAGAATACCGAAGGGGCTATCAAAAATGGGCAATCCAGAGAAACTGCAACATAGGGTACAGAAAAATGAAACAAAAAAACACAATATGTTATGGATACCCCTATGCGTAAACAAATAACATCAATAAGACATGATCCCTCCTACAAACAACTGGAGGTAAAGACGACCATCGTTTTAATGCAAAAATCGTAACGGACATCACAACACGGAACACATAATAGGACAACACCAACAACTAAAAAGATTTTGTGAAAGTATTCAATAACTTATAGAGCCGGTATCCTTGGTATAAAAGTGTTTCTGTTATGATGAGATTACTTTCATTGAACTCAGAAAAATTATTACAAATATTTATTTTGACAAGTTGCTTTTGAGGATAAATTGTCTTGACAGATTTTGAATATTATCAGTATAAAAGATGATTTAAGTCGGAGTATGATTAAATTAGTGAATATATTTTGATACCGGGATAGAGCTTATGTCATAAAAAACACCAATATATATTTTATCTAAAAGATAATAAAGCATCGAAAGTTACTCGGGGCAACATTCTGTGATATAATTTGTTAGAACTGACCGCAATACCCCCGCGAATACAATACAGACGCATCTCACTGTGGATATAATCAGCATTGTGTTTTATTTGTTATAAAATAATACATATGTTGTAAATTGTGATGAAGAATATTATTTTTGTTTGTTTTGACTTATTGCTTTCGGGGATTTGTGTTTATTTAATTTTAAGAGTAGGCTCGCTCAAGGTTACCGATCTGCCCATGGGCTGTTATTGTATTTCCAATATTTGTTGTTTATTCCAAATTCTGCTTTTTTTTAGTAAAGTTATATTGTTCTCCAGTTTATTTATATCTTCCATTATCTCTTAGGGGGATCTTCTATTATCTCTTATGGGGATCTTCTATTATCTCTTAGGGGGATCTTGAGTGATCATATTACTAAAACGGATAAATATTGGTATATTGATAAAATCAAGTCATATTATTATTGTTTTCAGGGATCGTCGTGGTCAGGATTCTATGGTAGTTGGATTAACAACTACCTGTGCAAATCAGTGCCTATCACCACGAAGGTTATGAGTTCGAAGCCTGTGCATGGCGAGGTGTACTCGATACAACATTATGCGATAAAATTTGTCAGTGACTTGCGACAGATCGGTGGTTTTCTTTGGGTACTCCGGTTTCCTCAACCAATAAAACGGACCTCCACGATATAATTGAAATATTGTTGAAAGTGGCGTTAAGCACAATAAACCAAACCAACCAAACCTATGATTATTATTTTTTGGTGAAAATGTATTACATTCCCTAGATGAACAAAGCATATCGTTAACATGTTAGGGATAAAATTAAAAACACAGAATACCAAACTGTCGATACAGTTCCAAAACGCAACAGACATGTCGTAGAAAGAGGCTAAATCGATACCATTGACTCACAAATACATGACCGGTAACTTTCATTATGTCATTTGGATTAAGTAGATTTGATCCGATCATTTACAGCTATGTGGTTTTGTTTCGTCTGATCTATGTTCATATATCTGATATTATTGTCATCTTATGTTTGGATGCGAGAGAAATCGGATGTAAAAGAACATGAAATAATGTCCATGACAGGATGTGGATGATAGTGAACGTGAAATGATGTTTATATAAAGCACATTAAAGGGTGTGGATGATAGTGACTATGAATATGATAGCTTAAATTAGATTTCTACTACTACTATAATGTTCTGTGCGAAAGCTAAGATTAGGTAAGTTATTCAAAAGACGCATACATGTATTGACAAGAAACTTTTTCAATAGGTGAACATGAAGGCCGGTGAATATGCAGTTCAGTTCATTCACAATCACCTGAAGGGGACACATCAGTAAACCAGCCAATCCTCGAAAGTAGTACAAAATAGAACACCAGGAACTGTTCTTTTCACCGGATATTGAAAACATCTGATTATTTTCTTATTTGACATAAATGTTTCTTTCAAAGTGGATCAGACTGAATGTGGACCTTGGACCAAAATAATAGGAAATAGTTGTCTTGTTATCCAGAAAATTCATTTGGATTTTTTATGACTTTTTTATTTTCAATGTAAGTCAATGGTGGAATATATACTGGTGTGCTCTCTGAAGTGAATAAGGTCAACATATTTGCACTATTATAGAAAAGATAGACATTAATAAAGATTAAAAGCCCATGACGTCAGAGCGTTATTAATCCAGCCATCCCTCAAACAATTTTATCTAATACTGATTATTCGGTTTTGATAGTGAAATTTGATCAATTTCCTTATTTATCGCTTATCTAGAACACTAGGGGTAACTTCCTGTAGCCCGTGATATGAAATATATGTTTTAGCGCAGTATTGGCATCTACAGGAAATTATAAGAATCAAATAGATGACAACCTACATATTTTGTATCCTTTTACTGTGTTTTTCGACTTTGATTGATTGATAATTTGTTGATTTACGTCACTACTTTTAGCATAGTTACCATGGTGATCAGGTTTAGCTGACGTGGATAAAAGAGAAATACAGAGTACTATAAAAAAAAAACTTCAAATATCAATTTCACCTGATGATTGTACTGAACAATCATTTTTTTACGGAAACATTTAGTGAAAAGATCGATTGATTGATTGATTGATTGATTGATTGATTGGTGTTTAACGGCAACTGTAGCTGTATTTCAGCTATATTGTGGCGTGTTATTGAAAAGAAAGGACGGGTTTGTTTTATTTATCAATTACACAATTAGAAAATAACTAGGAGTAAATTCCATTCAGGAAAAAAGTTGGAAGATACTGTAGGGCTAATCAAAAGCCGTAAATGAAAAGACATAATACAATGGTCATAATGAATGGGACAACCAGACAATCAACAGTTCACAAAACGCTACGAAGAAGGTCAAAGATTAAGCAACACCACTAAAACCGGGAATGAACTCAGGTGCTTTGGAAGGGTAAGCAGTTTCTGCTCCACTAGTGGCATCCATCGTGTTACTCACTCATGATAAACATCCGGTGATAAGAAGTGAACGAGAAACGTAGGATTATGATAAATGGAGCATTTTCATGGTCATTTGTGACACACATATTCCATAACGGAGATTGTGGCCGTAAAACCTTGGTTCATTAGCTTCGTTGTTAGCAGTAACCCTCTCCAAAGGAAATCCAGATATAAAGCACATGCTCGGAAAATTCATGCCAACTGAGACATGTATAATCCATATGAAGGTGCTGCTGGAATATTGCTGTGTTTCATAAATTGAAGGATTAGAATTAGAAATGAAAATAAACATAGACAAAAATCATGATCTTGTTCGTTGTTAAATCTGTGACGCCATAAATAGATAAAATTGAGGATGGTCTTTGTGTGGTACTATGAACTCTCAGTGATTTTTGTCTCTTGTTTAACTGTTAGATGTCATTTACTACATAGTCTAAACCTTTATGAAATAGATAATAAAAACGATATTAATGTGGGTTTATTACTATAGGAGTGCAATGTGTCTGCATGATCTCATATAGATAACAGCATGTTAAGATTAAAATACACATACAACTTTGCTTAAAGACAGAAATTAGTATGTTCTGATATGGCTATATCTATAATATAAACCATTTTTGATCATATTTATTTTATTTCTATTTTTAATGCAATTTACTTAGGGTAGACATAGATCATAAACCGTAAGTTCCTGTTACACTTTGAATTTAGACCTTTATTGCAATTTTTCCCCATCATACAAGCGTATCACAAAATATGAAGAGACAGCAATTTCGTTTGATATTAACAATAATGAGTTAAATCCATAGAAATGAGGCTGTCTTTTGTGGGATTCATAGCTTTATACACACACCCATCATTAAAAATACGATATTTTTATTCAGAAATAGATTTCACCCTACTTTTTATTAATTATTTTTAAGAAATATGTGCTACCTAAAAAAAATACGTAGTTTGTGAAAAGTAATTAACCTTTTCAATTGTTCTTATTTACTCGTGGCACATATTTTTTTTTCATCTGCGAGCTGAAGTTTAATCAAATTATTAAGGTAAGAGTTATGGTGTTTATCGCCACTTTCAACAATATTTCAGTTATATCGTGGCGCTCAGATTTATTGGTGGACGAAACCGGAGAAAACCATCGACCTGTCGCAAGTCACTGACAAACTTTATCATCTCGCCATGAGCGGAATTCGAACTCGCATCTTTAGTGGTGAAAGGCACTGATTGCACATGTAGTTGTAAATCCAACTACCACACGATCACGACGACCCCCAAATCAATAGACCATGTTATTTAATGAACTCTTCAAATGTTTGGTCTAATTATATGTTAAGCAACAGTTGCCCATGTTTTATGAACATGTACAGCCCAAGGCGAAGCCGAGGGATTTAAAATAAAGGTAAATGATTATTACAAGGTTGTCAATCCTATGAACGCTGTGAGGTGTAATTCCTAATCGTTATCGAAATAGAACTCTACAGATTGGATTTGAGATTATTTTCGGCAAAAGGGTTATAAGATCCATAATAGCTATAGTTATCAATAGATATGACATTCAGCATAATAGTATCATTTACAAATAAAACGAAATTGAAATAAAAGTACGTAAACTAATTGACCTAATCATGGGACAGGCTAAACAAGAAAAACCAAGTTATTGTAATTCATGACAAATTACTTAGGAATGACAAACAATATATTAACACCTACAGCGAAGAAAACACCAGAAAAATACCACACCAACAAGAAAGAAATAACGCAATACATTGATGATCCCTCCGTGATGTCACGCAGGCAGTATAACAACTACCCCGACACTCTTAAATTGACGAACTCTCCGTGCTGTCACTGCCTATCAAGCACACCCCTATATAAATGCTACACATCGTATAAAATCAAATAAGTCTGGAACACTCAATGAATCAAAAGTACACGAATGACACGATTTAGGGACCGACCATTTATGTTTTAAAGGGAGGTCTATGTTTTTCTTCCCAGCCAAACCATTTTTTGTCACACGAAACATAAATCTAATTATTTGATTTTATGAACATAATAGTTCTAATTTAAAGCACTAAGTTCTCCTCTTTAACAAACACGTCTGGTTGAAAACTGCAGGGTCAGATTTTGAATTTTGTGCATCTATCAGGACAAAACATTTTTTCTGTAAAATTTGGCGACAGAAGACTAAAAAAATATAGCTCCTTTCTTTACAGCAAAATGGTCCTTTACGTCTAGAAAAAATCGGATTGCATTAAAAGTAAAATTTCTTGATATTGTGTTATAACAGTAGATCTATAAATCTACATCGCTGGTTTGGTTTATGGTGTTTAACGGCACTTTCAGCAATATTTCAGTTATATCGTGGCCGTCTGTTTAATTGGTGGAGGAAACCGGAGGACCTGGAGACAACCATCGACTTGTCGCAAGTCACTAACAAACTTGATCACATAATGTTGTATTGAGTACACCTCGTCATGAACGGGGTTCGAACTCACAATTATAGTGGATCTATATTAACAGATTGATAGACGCGGTTGGAATATAACGATGGTAATTAAAACGAAAATGGACGCCCTCGATATAGAAATGAGAAAAATAAAATTGAAAATAGGAAAATGACCGATATGATCCAAATAATGCCTCTGATTTACAAGAAATCGGCTAATGAAGTATCATTAAAATATTAACAGGAGGTGTTAATCACCGGTAACGTATCAAACGCGAAACGAGTAAATAGTCATTTTGATACAAGATTCAATATTAAAAAAATAATGCCTTGTAATGAGGTTAATTTATAATAAAAATAATATTGACCAAATTACAATGTACGTTGGAATTTAAATAACTAGTATGGTTTAAACTTGGAATAAGGGATGGTGAAAATAGTTATTTGTTTAAATTCTAACACAGTGTACTCAGTGCCGGATTTACCATTGTGCTTGGGTGTGCTTAAGCACAGGGCCCCGTTGGCCAGGGGGGGGGGGGGGGGGTAGGGGGAGGGGCATTGGGCATCTTCCTGCCAAAAAAAATGTTTACAATGGGTTTTTGTTTATGTGGTGCAATTTTAAATTTGAAGGCGTTTTGTTTCTGAGCGATTCCAAACATAGTGATAGAGTTGATAGTCTACCTCCTTCAGACCCCAAGTAAGGGGACTCATAACTTAACTAGCACAGGGCCTCATATGTCCTAAATCCGGCACTACTGTAGTAGTAAATCTAATATTTTTATATTGTATTGAAGTAGTTGTGAATTAAATATTTTTTTCTTCCAATTTAGTGTATTCTCATATGAATAATAATAGACAATGAAATGAAATTACGGAGTATCAACTGGAAAAATGAAATGGATAGTAATATAAACTTTATACAAAATATAAAAGATTTTCAGCAAGTTATTACTTTTTTTTTAGACAAAATAAAAGTAAGCTGCCACTCTATAGAGAACAGTTATCACAACTCACTTTCTGTATAGACGGCGGACCTCATCATTTCATTGAAAATTAACTTAATCTCGCCATGATATGCTTGTCACTTCCGAGCGAGAAATACAGCGTGAGCATGCATGCATCCAGTATACATCTTGATAGTGCTTATATTCAAATCATTTTAGCGCTGTGGTCTTGATATGCTACTAAGCGAATCGTCATTAGCACACACTGAAGCCCAGTTGTATGACTAAGCTACATGCACCTAAATCGCTAAACCTTCCGATGTGAGGAGAAAAGATTATCAGAAACCGTTTGACTTTATGTCGCAATTCAAAGGTAGTGTTCAAATTCGGCAAAAGTCTCATTCTAAACTAACAGTTTTATATATCATTATATTACATAAAACTAGTTTAACCAATCCACTTTTAATTGAGGCGCCTGTACCAGTGATTGTTGTTTAATGGCAATTCAGCAATTTTTCAGCTATATCATGGCGAGAACAAGTTAATTTTCAATGATGTGATGATGAGGTCCGCTTTGTACTAGACCAACACGCTGAGTTGGATCTTTATATTGCTAGCTCACTGAAGCAACAGTCCGCGGGTGGACATGTCTCTCAACTCGGACACATTATTCAGATTCCTAGCCAAGCAGTCTTTGTTCTTTCTGCTTAATGCTGCGTGCTTAGCGCAGAAGCAACAAATATCAATTTCATAGTCTTTGGTTTGACCCGGCCGGGGCTCGAACCCACGATCTACTGCACTCGATGTGAACACGCTAACCATTACGCCACTGATACGGCGGTGCGCCCTGTATCAAGCCAGGACAATGCGCTGTCGTGTATTTGTGCGTCAGGAGTATCGATTTTGTCTGTTTTCCACGATTTTTCTATTGAATTTTGATACTGTGTTCCTCCAACGTGGTATTTTTGCTCTCATTATTTTATTTGTAGTCATTGTGTATGATGACAGTATTACGTTCAAATATTTATTTTGTCATTTTCTTCACGATTTATTTCATAATTACATAGGTATCAAATAACAATCTTATTCCACCACTCTTTGATTTTTTTAAATTCTTGATTAATTATATAAATCCCTTTATCTATATTGATGACAGCCGTCAACTTACTGCCATAATAATGTGAATTCGTGACTATTAGAGGAAGATTAGGATCAGATAGCCAAAGAAAACAAACGTCATGTCCTGTACGATACAGTGCATTATTAACCAGTAGGTTATATTATGAATACTACAGACTGGTTTGTATTTATACAGCAAGAACATTATTTTGCTTCAAAATGCTTTGCCGGTCTATTATGGCTTTTAAGGCCATAATGGACCGGTAAAAGCCATTATGGTCTTCTTCAAAAAGAATGAAGATTACCTAAAAATTAAAAAAAATCATAAAATTTCAAAATTCTAAAATCAATTACAAATTAATTTTTTTAAATTCAAAATTTTCATAAGATTTCAAAATTTTCAAAAAATTTCAAAATGATATAGCTCCACTAACAGCATTGGCCGTAAAATTTTCAGCTACAAAGAAGCATTGCAAGATATTAACATAGAAGAGTACCTTAAGAACCCTCTGACTTGTGACTGCTCCCACTCTCCTTTTCAATACAACCCATCTGGACATGTAATCACTGGTGATCTGAATATCATTCAACATGAGAGTCTCCGAAAGGTGATTTCTCATGGTCCTAAATTCAGAGAACCTCAACACATCAATTGGAAACATAATTTCAAGATAATTATGGATACTGTTGAAGATTATGCCAGAAGGTGGATAAAGAGAGAAGTAGACCAAGATCCTGAGTTAGAGTCCTTGTCAGACTGGGTTAGAACAATTAGGTCTCTAGTACAAGGTCGGATTCACAAACTCAAAAATTGTGTCAATAGTCGACCTAAGTCTGTATCTAAAGACCAAGAAGCTGTTAAGTGTCTTTCCTCTCTTCATGACAAATGTGTTATCGTTCCTGCGGACAAGGCTTCCAACAATATCGTGTTTGTATGTAAATCATATTACTTCGAATGCCTAATCAAGGAATTAGGCATACATGGCAACACCTCTAGTAATACCTCATACAAATCAACTTCGTTCGACAAAGATGAAATCCTAGCTAACCACAGATCATTCATGACCTCTTTAAACATTCCCTCTGGTAAAGAGTCTGAGGATTTACCCTATTTATATTGGATACCTAAACTCCATACAAAGAAAGGTACATAGCGGGATCATCAACTTGTTCGACGAAAGAATTGTCTATTCACCTGACAAATATTCTGTCTGCAGTAAAAGAGGGACAACAGAAATATTGTGAAACTGTTTACTCGCGTAGTGGCATAAATCACATGTGGATTTTGAAAAACTCTAAAGATCTTTTGGATAATCTGAAATCAAGATCTTTCTCTCAGGTATCCTCCATCAAAACTTTAGATTTTTCAACTCTATATACCACCCTACCGCATGACAAATTAAAAACCCGCTTAAAAGAAACAATTCATAAAGCTTTCAGTCATAGAAACTATGCCTCAAAATTTGTTGTGTTAGGCTACAATTCCACATATTTTTCAAACAAAATTCAAAAAGGTAAAACATGCTACTCCGAGGAACAAGTGATCAGTATGCTGCAGTTCCTCATCGATAACATATTTGTCTCCTTTGGAGGGACAGCTTCAGCAGGTCGTCGGCATACCAATGGGTACGAATTGTTCCCCTCTTCTAGCTGATTTATTTTTATACTCATATGAGTCGGAGTTTCTTCAAAAGCTTGTAAAAGACAAGAAGATTCATGAGGCTAGAGCCTTTAATTTCACATACAGGTATATTGATGACGTTTTATCTATCAATAATTCTAGATTTGCAGAATTTCTTCCATTGATATATCCTCCAGAGCTGGAAGTTAAAGAGACCACAGATACAGCTTCGTCCGCATCATTTTTGGACTTATACCTCGAAATTGACGACAGTGGTCAACTCAGTACTAACATTTATGATAAACAGGACGACATGTGCAGCAATATACCAGCTTCTGCATATGGTGTTTACATCTCGCAATTGATTCGCTATGCAAGGGCCAGTAGCAATTATTCTGATTTCCTGAAACAGGCTACTGGACCAGGGCTATTAAAAGATTCGCCTTATTCGATCTCTTAAAAAGTTTATATTCCGATACCAAGATCTTATCGAAATATATTCCGTCTCTGCAGAAACGATTATAAGCGATGCATTTTCATATAGTGAAAACGTATAAAGATAAAGAAGTCAAGAACAATGTCAAAAATATTTTTTATCAATGTGTGACGTAAAAATGTTTTTGACATTTATTTCACTGAATATGGTACTGCTTTGACAACTATTTTAACTATTTTGTTCCTGTATTTAAATACTGTTATAGTGACAGCCGGAACCGTTGAACCGTAATGAGAGCGGGTGGTTTGGCGCTTTAATATCGGATTCAATCCACCATTTCTTTAGAAAAGCCTGTACCAAGTCAGGGTCATTACGGTTTTCACAGTTTACCGGTTGTTGACTGATTTTGTCTGTTTATATAATTATGAATTTTGACTTTCCCTTTGTAAGATTGTTCGGAGTTCGGTAATTTTGTTATTGCCCTTATTTCAAAAAGTTTCAAAAAATAATTTCAAAATTTTAATATTTAAATAATAATATTGAAAAATGATAAAACAATTATAGCCTACCATTTCGGTCAATACTATGGCCTTCTTAAAAAAGAATGAAGATTACCTAAAATTGAAATTGACTGGTTAATAAAAGTATTAAGAAATGGGTGTTTTCATAATGGACCAGTTAGATGTCCGCGGTTAAGTCATAATGGCCCTCGGAAGGTTGTATTGGTCCTCGTCGTTGCCTCGGGCCAATGCAACCTTCCTTGGGCCATTATTATTAACCTTGGACATATAACCGGTTCATTATGAAAACACCCATTTATTAATACTATAATAATAACGGTTATGTTTTTGATTCCGGTTGATTTCAATTTTTTCTTCTTTTTCTTGATCTGATTTCATCATATTTCTGGAATTGTTTGCTATATTGGTACGTTACCATTATATTCATCATTTCTCTAATAGAGGAGGCTTGGGGCCATAAAACTAGCTTAACGCCGCAACTTTTCATTGGAGTGCCCATAGCAAGCCAGAAAAGTGAGAGGTCATGTATTTGTGTGTTAGAGGTATCGATTTTGTCTCTTTCTACGATTTTTCTATTGGATTTTGGAAATGGTCCAACAGTGTGATATTTATTGTTTTTCATTTTCTTCATATGTGTAGTATGTATATTATCATATACCACAGCAGCGTACCCAAATCATGAGAAATTTTCGAGTCAAGGAAGGATACGGATGTGAAAATATCCACGGTAAAAAGCTCGGACAAATGCGAATCGGTTATGTGTGTCAGGTACGTTCCACATCTCTCGATGACATTCGTTTTAAATTTCTAGTATCTATAACTGGTTAAGGCAACATAGAGTTATTGATTTTCGGAAACAACTACTTACATGTTCAAAGCAATAACATAATGCTTCAGAAGACAATATGTTTGATTATTTAGCACTAGCTTAATAATGTCATTTAGTTTTAAGAAGAGTTTGAAGATACCAAAGAGGTAATCAAAACTTGTAATTCAAAAAACGACAGATAACACAATTGTCAAAAGAAAAAGGACAAACAACGATCAACAAAACACTACGATTGAGCAAAACGAACTCCAGTAAAAGCCGGGGTGACCTCAGGTGCCCCGGAAGGGCTAGCAGTTCCTGCTCCACCAGTGACTCCCATCGTGTTACTGTTAAACGACACGAACATCATCTGACATTGATATATTATTGTATTTATAACCTAAAAGATAATCAACAGATTATAATAAAAGGTGAATATTAGTTTATTTTTAAATAAACACATAATTGTAGAAATGAAAACTCACTTATTGAAACTCTTTTTTGCTTGTTTTGCAAAATGACAACCCTTGAACCAAAACAATACCATTGATATAAACACAAAGGGAAAAACAACAATATCAAATATGTGCGATGAAGGAAATAAACTCATATCCGTATTCAAGGCTGTTCAAGTACACACAACAACACACTGCAGCGTTTACAGACAAGAATTCTTGGCTGCCCTTTATTTAACCCCGCCACTTATATTAAAGTGTCTTTACCAAGCAAGGAAAGTGAGCGGTCATCTATAGGTGTGTCAAAATATCGCACTTCTCACAGTTTCTTACTATCTTTCTATTGAATTTGGGGCTGTTCCGACAGTGTGGTATTTTACTGCTTTTTATTTCATTTCCTCCTTCACTACAATTATATCTCCAAAGCTTGTATGCTCGTCTTCAGGAATTAATAGACAGTTATCGATTGCAGTGTCATTCGTGGTTGTAAACTATTCCAATAGATGATGTCCATAGTTTTTTTTATATAGTTATGGCGTTTAACGCCACTTTCAACAATATATTTCAGCTATATCGTGGTGGTAAGTTTTAATGGTGGAGGAAACCGTTTTGTTTAAATACATTTCAGCAATCAATGACTATAATTTAGAATATTAGAAGATGTATCATGCTTCTTGCATCTTTCTGATATTGTTATTATATTTCAAGATGTCTGATAATTCCGAATTAAACCAAAACAAACGCAAAACAAAACAAAAGAACAAAGTCTCGGACAACACGTATATATTATAAGTTATTTACGTTCCTATCTGTAGATATGGAGATTTTAACACCCTGAAGTAGCCAAGTGCATCCTGAGGCACAGCCGAAGGGTGTACAGGCTACTGACGGGTGTTAAAATCTCCATATCCACAGTGCATAACCGGACAGTTTTGAAAAACGGAAGTTGCTGTACTGTCCGACCAGGTAAGGTTAGTTGCTTGCAGAAATTTCGACATTTTTGGATGATTATCCGTGATTTATTCTTTGAAAGTGGATCAACCGAAGCAACAAAAATAAAAAAATACTGCAAAGGTATGTCATTTATATTTCTGATCAAATAACACTGCCATATTTGAACACTGAAACTGGAAATCGTCGTTTAAACATCGTGGATGGTATGTTTTCGCTCGAAGAAAAGGGGTAAAAATCAATGCAAGGAAAATATGACCGTAAACGCACTCATTTTCCTTACGACGGGTGCATTTAACATCGTTCTTCATTCTACGTCACTTTACGCCTAATTGCTACTGTACGTTATCATTAATTGCTGAATCTTAAAACTAATCTGTCCGCCTAATTGTTTTCTGTTAAAGTTGATCGAGAACTTTTCTACAGTCTAATCCTTTACAAATTTAGTTTTATCGAAAATTAAGATAGTTTATGTGCTGCCTGCATTGGAGGACTTGTAAGGAACTACATTTACCAGATATTCAGTAATCTTATATGATATGTGATTCAAATACATATGTATCTTATTCCCAGTTTTTGGAACAAGTTAAATGAGTTTTCTCCCGTTTACATAGTTATCTTCCTCTAGCAGCAGGTATGTTGACTACAATGATTGTCTTTTACAACTACAATGTACATGATTGATACGAATATCGTGTTTCATACAGTAGGAATTAATTCTCGCCACAATGTACTGGTGCAATATAAGACGAGTCCCGAGAGTAATGCGTAAAGGCATCGGAATCCGCAGTAAAAAAGGTATTTCTAAACCCATTCAATATACAGTTAATAGAACCTAAAGATCATTTCTTCGATTCTGAAGACAGGGCTGAGCGGAAGCATGCTAAGCGAAAACATGCGACCATTACGAAATTTGGTGCACCATGTAAGGGAATAAAACCTATAAGACCATCAGTGCAACGAAGAAAAAATATTACCGCATAAAAGACTTGGATTTGACTTTCAGGAATAGTATATTAAAAACACGTTATCTAACATTTTGATCTTAGTCATTTCCTTAGAAGTTTTTCAATTCACCTGACCCGAAGGGTCATGTGAGCATTTGCTACCACTGGGCGTCCGTCGTACGTCCGTCCGCTGTTAACCCTTTGTATTGTAATATTCTCCTATGAAACCACTGGGCCAATTGGTACTAAATTTGGCAAGATTGATGGTGCTTGGGTGGTCCCCTTTCAGAATTGTATCCGATGATCCCGCTCCCAACCAAGATGGCCACCATTGCTGAAAATAGAAAATTCGACAAAAAAAAAATCATTTAAAATCTTCTCCTCTGAAACTAACTTGGCCAATTGGGACCAGACTTTGGTGGAATGGTCCTTGTGTGGCCCCCTTTCAGAATCATATCCGATGACCCCGCCTGCCAACCAAGATATTTTTCTCCCCTTTGACACTACCTGGATAATTTTTAAATATATGTTACATGAATTATGCTTTTGATTTGACACAGAATATTGCAAAAACAAATATTTATGCTTGTTGCAGCTTGTCCAACATTTGTATATGTTGTTCGCTGTGTGGTTTCTACCGTGTTGAATACTGCATTGCGACCTCTGGACTTGTGGTTTGGCTGGTTCGTTCATTTTAAAGTACATTATCAGAAATCGCAATGCAAAATGTTTTGGGTGATTCTATGTGCATATCTATTAATAGATTTCCTGCAAAAACTCATCACTTCTATCTGTCTAACGACTAACTAGATGACATAATTACATCTCCTAATACACTAACATAAGCAAAATATTTCATGTTACAACACTTTAATAAAAATAACAAAAACAACAGTAACAAATGGATCTCTTCTTCTGTAAAAGAAAACTTAAAAACGAAGGTAAAAAAATAGTTATAACAACAATAAATGGCCTAATACTTAGTCTGAATAAAATTTAAACATAAAAACAATTGAATATATATTTCTGCAATTCTTTTCGAAAAGTACTCACACTTATGTATTCATGAGTTAACTACATCAATAAAAAAATATGTCATACGAATTGTGTGAAATGAAACATTACATACAGTATTGTGCCATATAACTTTTTTTGTATTTATGAACAAATGTCTTTTACCTATATATTATACATAAAGCTCTCTTTTTTCCAAACAATCTACCAAAGTCATTTCTGGTCCGATTTTCATAAAATTTTCACCATTAAAATTCAAATTTAATATAGTTTCCTACAGTAATTTTGAAATAATTTTGCAATTTTTGAATAACAGTAAGTTAAACTCAAAATTTATATTATTTAAACTCAAATTTAACATAACTATATAGTAAATTATGACGTAAAAAAGTATGAAATTATAGAACAACAGATAACAACTTCGAAACTTGAAGGGATACACAATTGTGCGGAGAGGACAGACAAATTCGTTAGCAATTAGGCGTACAGTGACGTAGAATGAAGAACGATGTTAAATGTACCCGTCGTAAGGAAAATGAGTGCGTTTACGGTCATATTTTCCTTGCATTGAAAAGTCGATGTCTATTTCATCAGATAGTGAGAACATATTTGACATAATTTAAAGAATAAGTGGAGAAAAATAAGATTTTTACCCCTTTTCTTCGAGCGAAAACATACCATCCACGATGTTTAAACGACGATTTCCAGTTTCAGTGTTCAAATAGGGCAGTGTTATTTGATCAGAAATATAAATGACATACCTTTGCAGTATTTTTTTTATTTTGTTGCTTCGATTGATCCACTTTCAAAGAATAAATCACGGATAATCATCCAAAAATGTCGAAATTTCTGCAAGCAACTAACCTTACCTGGTCGGACGGTACAGCAACTTCCGTTTTTCAAAACTGTCCGGTTATACACTGTGATATCTACGGATAGGAATGTAAATAACGAATTTATCCCCGGTTATGGTAAAAAATAAGACATTTTGGAACCCGGTGGACCACGTAAAAATGACGTTTTCTTTTTTGCTGGAAAGAATAAGCAAAAAATAGGAATATGTCGGGTGATTTTTACCCGGTGTAGGGTTCTACCCTACAGTTGATCAAATTAACAGCTTTATATTCAATATATGACCAAACTCAAATAAATTTGATTTAGGCGCCCAACGTTGCGAGCTTTGACGTCATGTATTTTCCCTATCTTGAAAATTATAGCAACCTTTGATTGGTTAATGGCTAGTTACACCCGGTAATATGACCTAGCAACACCCGGGAATATGGGTTTTTTATGCCCGGGGTTTTAACCAATCAAAAGTTATAATTTTAAAGCTGGGGATAATACCTATTAATTGCGCCTAATTTGCAAAACCAAATATCGAAACATTGTTTCAGAACTGTAAACTGGAATGATATCTGCAATAGATTAGACTACGTATACAACAATGTGCAGGTTATTTGCTATATTCTTGGTTTATTGTTTTTTTCACTGGGGATTGACTATCACAAGCCATGACATACATATTAAGCGGGTTGTGTTATTTTGTTTACGATAATTTGACAGAGATATGATTTGTTCTGGTTTTCGATAACATAAATTTTATGTATGGCATATGTCTAAATTATCCCAAACCAACGTTGACTCACTAATCGCTCTAATTATGTAACGTAAGTTTACGTCAAATCACAACGCCCTTCTATGTCAATTCAATCACCGGGTTTGTAACTTGATTAACACGACGGATGCCAATAGTGGAGCAGGAAATGCCTACCCTTCCGGGGCATCTGATTTCATCCCCGGTTTTTAGTGGGGTTCGTATTACTCGATCTTTAGTTTTATGTGTATATTTTGTAGATCGTTGTTTTTCCTTTTGTGCATTTTCTTTTGGCCACTGTCTTGATTGTTCTTCTTCGATATACGGATTCTGATTACCCCTTTGGTATCTTCAAAGTCTTCTATCCTCTTCTGTCAATCAAGACATCGGTTTGTATGCACTCCCATTGTTACCTTTTTGCTTACATGCGATATTTTTTGGTAACCTTGTTCTTGTCTTGATTATAACTAAAATACTGATCACTTGGTTTTATGCAACAACCAAACAATCAACCAAGCATTCACCCAGCCAACCAAGCAATCAAACAACCATTCAGTCACCCAATTAACCAAGCAATCACTCAGACAACCAACTAACCAAACAATCACTCAGCCAATCAATCATCCAAATAATCACTCAGCAAACCAATCAACTAAACAATCACTCAGCCAACCAATAAACAAAACAATCACTCAGCCATCCACTCAACCAAACACTCACGCAGCCAACCAATTAATCATATTTTACACACACTTTAACCCGTCTGCCCCTGTTGTGCTAAATGCATAATATACAAGATGTCAATAATCAGTCAAATCTAGGATTGTCCCATGACAACACAATTATACATAGAACAACTTAAATTAAAGGATATAACTAATATAAGACCTTGTATGCTTCTCAATTTATACGACGACTACGACAAAATCAAAGCCAATGGCTACAATTTGAGTTCATTAGACTGTCAATGTTATGTTAGAACACTCGATGAACATGACAATTTTGTTATCTTCGTCACATACTTGTACTATGAGGCAAAGCCGTCTATATTCATTACAGAATCAATTATATGAAACTCACGTGAAAGCCGTTTGTGGTAAACGGAAAATGCTGAATTTTGAAGTTTAAAAGATATTTTAGGAATCAGATATCTTAAAAATTCATATTGGGGAAATGTCTACAATCAATTGGGAAAATAAAATTCAAAGTGACAATAAAATTTTTGAGGCAATTAACTGATTAATTTTCCAAAATTAAGTATTTTGAAAGACAGTATTACAAACAGTCACCTGTTGAAACAACTATCCTACACCGCAATATGTTTGTCTCTGTCCCATGACAGGACAAGGATTTCTAACTTCATATGTCATGTTCTTTTTATATGCTTAATGGTATAAGATGAGAGGTGATTGTTGGTTTTATTGATATTGGTGGAATTCACCACGTGACCAATACAAATAGCAATTAGAACGACAATTGATACAGGTTAAACGTCGTATATAGTATAGAATATACCTTTGTTCAAAGGGACCACCTTCGTTAATACCTGAACATGATTGAAACATATTTTAGCAAACTTGTTAGAAAGACCAATATGTTCATCGGAACATTATAATTATTGTGCATGGAAAAATCATATTCAGTTGTTTTATACTGCTTGATGACTTTATAGAAAGGGGAGCACAAATTGTTAGAATTTTGGAATGGTATTTGTTATTACAAATTTCAACACTTTCTGCACATTGAATAAAAATATTTCTGTGCCTTTAATATAATTAAAAATATAATATCAATCACATCCATGACCCCTTTAGTCCTTTCACAGGCATTCATATTCTATATTTGTATCCTATGTGTCAAATTAAGATCATGGAAAAAATAAATAATAAAAAAATATCACACTGTTGGAACATATCCAAAATCCAATACTAAATCGATACCACCAACACACAAATACATGACCGCACATCTTTCTGGCTTGAAACAGGTACTTCAATAAAATAAAATAAAAAGTGGCGAGGTTAAATTAGTTTTCTGTTTCCAAACTTTCCATCTTTTGTGAAATGATGCGGTCATTCATGTGCTTTCCACATAAGATCATACGCATTTTTGTGAAAAGGAATCCTAGTTTGATTAATTATTGCTTAAGTCTTGGAATAAATTGCACCCATTTTACTTATTACAAATGCTTCCTCGTCTAGTAATGACAGGAAACATGAATTCATTATTTATTTACATTTTACTATTGTCCTTATTGCCTAACATGCTATATATATATATAACCATATAACGATCATTGCCAGCGTTTTATTTCTTCTTCATTTAATGTTGTGTTGCTTTATGCGTTCTACCTTTTAAAATTAAATGTGAATGCTGGCGGGAAAAATTACTGTCCAAATTACATTTTTCGTCTTTGCGAAATAATTTGCATATTTAATCGTATATTATTTGAATTCAGTAAATATATTTGTCAGAAGAATAGCAATTGTGAACCTTGGATTGTATTACTATGTAAATGAAATATAATTGGAATGTGATATCGTGTGTGGAGGTCAATGCATGGGTCGAGTCATCTATATAATTGATATTTGCTGCTTCTCCATAAAGCACGAAATTATAGCTAGACGAGATGACTTGAAATCTGGATAATGTCTACTGAGCTAGTACTATGTCATTCCTGATCACGGTGTTGGTCTGGTACAAAGCAGGTATCATTGTCATCTCATCAAAGAATAACTTGCTATTGCAATAATATAAGTGAAAAATTGCTTGCTTTACTAATATTAATAATTATTCACTCCAGGTATGATTCAACACATGCTTAAATCAATTATCAATTAGAACAGAATATGAACAAATACCTTATCCCTATGTTAAGAAGGTTGTAAGAGACACATTTCTCTTCTCAGAGTTAAGAACAGTTTGAAGATACCAATGAGATAGGTAGAAGCCGTACATACAAGAAGGACAGATAATATAATGACCAAAATACAAATAAAAAAGGAGAAAAAGATAAAGAAACATCCACAAAGCAACACACATTATTGAGCAACAACTACCCCGCAAAGCAAGTGGGATAAACTCAGGTGTCCCGGATAGGTGGGTATTTCTTGCTCCACTAGTGTCACCTCTCGTGATACTCGTGATAAAAATCTGATGGTATGTCATGAAAGAGGAAATGATGACGGAATTGTGACTACGACAAATGCAATTTATTCGTATTCATATGTGGCACAAATATACCGTAATCGTTAACCGTGTCATGAAAGTGACCGTAATGTTTTTTAAAGTGATGACATCAACGTATACAATAGGAACCATTGGTTCAATAAAAATGGAATTCGGTCATTTGTGCCTCTCGGTTAAATGTTGTTTACTTTAAGTCGCGTTTACCAAACAACAACTTCATAATAATCTACCACGTTGAATGGAAAAAGTTATTAAGAGAAACGAACCTAAAGCTGCCATAATTATATCTGTCTGTGTCATGTCCGTTAATTATCATTGTCAGTACCTACGTAATAGACACCAGCAGATCAACAAGAAACAATTCAACATATATACTCAGATATTTACAAGTATATTATATTTAAATGTGATGGGCTGGACTCATTACTGGTTGTTCTATATAAACGTTAGAGAATACCTAAGGGGCAATCACAAATGGACAATCCAGATAAACTGGCAACACAGGGTACACAAGACGAAGACAAACAGAACAAAAACACAACACAATAGATGTTGGAATTCTAGTTCGAAATCGTTAGTTCGATCGTTTCGTTTGTATGAACAGATATCAGAATGATTAATCGGAAGCCGTAGTTCTAAGGACAGATAATACAAAGGTCAAAAGAGGACGTACAAATTGTCGTAATATACTATGCAGAAACCTACTAAGACCAGGAGGTGAACTTATGTGCCCCGAAAGGGAAAGGGGGTTCATGTTTTACTAGTAGCACGCACCAAGTTCCTCATGTAAAATATCCGGTGATAAGTCATGAATGAGGAAAAGGAACTAGATTATAACTTCCAAGATCGGATCATACCCCTAGTGATCTGTGACACAGACAATCTGTAAGAAGAGAAGAAGAGTTTGAAGATACCAAAGGGGTAATCAGAATCCGTAAATCAAAGAATGACAGACAACATAATGGCCAAAAGAAAAAGGACAAACCACTATCTACAAAACATACACATAAAACTAAAGATCGAGCAACACGAACCCCAATAAAAACAGGGGGTGGACTCGGATATTCCGCTAGTGGCACCCGTAGTGTTAATCTAGCTACAAACCCGGTGATAAGTTATGAATGAGGAAAGAACCGGGAAGTGCTTACGACAAGTGGAACATATCCGTGGTCATTTGTGACACAGCTATTCCATAGCGGTCAACCAAGTCATGGTGGTGACTGTAATTTTTCCAAATGATGACTTCAACTTTATCACTAGGAAGTATTAATTCAGTAGCTTGATTGTTAGAAGCAACTCTCTGTCAAGGAAATCTTGACAGTAAACACAATATATGGAATATTGTATCAATTGAGATATATATACTCTATATGCTGCTACATGTATATGGAAAAATGAATCATCTCTTTTGTCTGAAAGCCTCATTCGCAAGTGGTATTCACTGTCAATTTCTATGTGTAGCTCAAGGTAAGAAACAAACCTAATTGTATCCTTGTAATGCTTTATTTGAAGTTAAATGGTGATTTCAAGGCAATAATCAAGCATGGAACAAGAGACGCTTAATCTTTCGAAGCATACGGTCTCATTCTTAATGTGTTGTTGAAGCTGATGTCGAGCGATTTTTTAATTTGATTTTGTTATTGATTTCATGTTTAATTGGAGTGGTTTTGTTTATCAGAATTGGAATGTTTTCATAGTGTTCTCTCTAATTTGACTTTATTATCCAACTCTCGTGACATTTGTTCAGCTATAATATGGTGTTAATACGATATTGTAGAGTATGTGCAAATTATATGCTGGAATTACGGACTAAATATGTCAATAATTGCCTTGTGGAGTGATGCAAACTTGATAACCCAAAGTAATCTCTGTAAGAAAACTGTATTAATCGCTATCGTGCATTGTAAACTAGTACATATTTCCCTGTCTCAACTGCAGTCATTGGTCAAAAGTATTCGGAACCCTTCGGAGCCAATATTCCCTATATATTAGATATAAAACTACAATTTTCCAAAAATATTATTTTGAGGTAAATTCGTGTCCAATTTTGATCATTGTTTCTTATTAAACAACACAGAATAAAATGTAGGTTTACTCAATAATTTCATTGCAATTTTGAAAGCCAAGAATTGTGAGAATCTACAAGCTACGCATAACATTGAATTCATTACGCTCAAAACACAATGCAACGATATTAGTTTTGTAGACAAATAATTTAAATCTATGTTCAAATTATGAGTATTTGAGACTTACTACTATAAACAACTTCTTTGCTCATCAAACGCAGACATAAATTGATGTCAGGATAATCTTTTGAAAATTGAAAGCTTTGTATGAAATATATAGAAAAAATTGAAAGTTTTCCAATATTTGTTACTAATGACTACTTACAGGAGACAAAAGAGTTTAAAGATACCAAAGGGGCAATCGATATCCGAAAATCTAAAAAGGACAGAACACACAATGGACAAAAAAAGAACAAAAGGACAAACATCGATCCACAAAACGCTACACAGAAAACTAAAAATCAAGCAACACGGACTCCATTAAAATCGGGGGTGAGCTCATGGGCTCCGGAAGGGTAACCAGTTTCTGCTCCACTAGTGGCACCCGTCGTGTTACTCTAGTCAAAATCCAGTGATTACCCATGGAACCATTGAAATATGGTTCTTTTTGTGTTGTACGTTTTTCTCTATTTGTCCACTGTCTCTGTCAGAGATTGTTCAGACACTAATATGACGTGACTACCTGACATGCAGACATGTTTGTATGATTTTGAGATTGCTCTTTCCTCAACTGTGTCATGTCCGTTAATTATCATTGTCAGTACCTACGTACTAGACACCAGCAGATCAACAAGAAACAATTCAACATTTATACTCAGATATTTACAAATTATTATATTTAAATGTGATGGGCTGGACTCATTACTGGTTGTTCTATATAAACGTTAGAGAATACCTAAGGGGCAATCAGAAATGGACAATCCAGAGAAACTGACAACATAGAGTACACAAGACGATGACAAACAGAACAAAAAAAACAACACAATAGGTGTTGGAATTCTAGTTCGAAATCGTTTGTTCGATCGTTTGGTTTGTATGAAAAGATATCAAAATGATTAATCTGAAGCCGTAGTTCTAATGACAGACAATAGAAAGGTCAAAAGAGAACGTACAAATTGTCGCAACATACTATGCACAAATCTACTAAGACCAGGAGATGAACTCATGTGCCCTGAAAGGGCAAGGGGGCTCATGTTTTACTAGTAGCACGCGTCAAGTTCCTCATGTAAAATATCCGGTGATAATTCATGAACGAGGAAAAGGAACTAGATTGTAACTATCACGAAAAGATCATACCCCTGGTCATCTGTGACATAGACAATCTGTAAGAAGAGTTTGAAGATACCAAAGGGGTAATCAGAATCCGTAAATCAAAGAATGACAGACAAGACAATGACCAAAGGAAAAAGGAATAACCATCTACGAAGCATACACATACAACTAAAGATTAGGAATACGAACCTTAAAGAAAACAGGGGGTGGACTCAGATATTCCGGAAGGGTAAGCAGTTCCTGCTCCGCTAGTGGCACCCATAGTGTTAATCTAGCTACAAACCCGGTAATAAGTTGTGAATGAGGAAAGAACTGGGAAGTGTTTACGACAAATGGAACATATCCGTGGTCATTTGTGACACAGCTATTCCATAACGGTCAACCAAGTCATGGTGGCGACTGTAATATTCCCAAGTGATGACTTCAACTTTATCACTAGGAAATATTAATTCAGTAGTTTGATTGTTAGAAGCATCTCTCTGTCAAGGAAATCTTGACAGTAAACACAATATATGGAATATTGTATCAATTGAGATATATATATATACTATATATGCTGCTACATGTATATGGAAAAATGAATCATCTCTTTTGTCCGAAAGCCTCATTCGCAAGTGGCATTCACTGTCAATTTCTATGTGTAGCTCAAGGTAAGAAACAAACCTAAGTGTATCCTTGTTATGCTTTATTTGAAGTTAAATGGTGATTTCAGGGCAATTATCAAGCATGGAACAAGAGACGCTTAATCTTTCGAAGCATACGGTTTCATTCCTAATGTTTTGTTGAAGCTGATGTGCGATTATTTAATTTGATTTTGTTTTTGATTTCATGTTTAATTGGCGTGGTTTTGTTTATCAGAATTTGAATGTTTTCATAGTGTTTCCTCTAATCTGACTTTATTATCCAACTCTCGTGACATTTGTTCAGCTATAATATGGTGTTAATACGATATTGTAGAGTATGTGCAAATTACATGCTAGAATTACGGACTATATATATATGTCAATAATTGCCTTGTTGAGTGATGCAAACTTGATAACCCAAAGTAATCTCTGTAAAAAAACTGTGTTAATCGCTATCGTGCATTGTAAACTAGTACATATTTCCCTGTCTCAACTGCAGTCATTGGTCAAAAGTATTCGGAACCCTTCGGAGCCAATATTCCCTATATATTAGATATAAAACTACAATTTTCCAAAAATATTATTTTGAGGTCAATTCGTGTCCAATTTTGACCCTTGTTTATTATCAAACAACACAGAATAAAATGTAGGTTTACCCAATAATTTCATTGCAATTTTGAAAGCCAAGAATTGTGATAATCTACAAGCTACGCATAACATTGAATTCATTACGCTCAAAACACAATGCAATGATATTAGTTTTGTAGACAAATAATTTAAATCTATGTTCAAATTATGAGCATTTGAGACTTATTACTAAGAACTACGTACTTCTTTGCTCATCAAACGCAGACATAAATTGATGTCAGGATAATCTTTTGAAAATTGAAAGCTTTTCATGAAATATATAGAAAAAATTGAAAGTTTTCCAATATTTGTTACTAGTGACTACTTACAGGAGACAAAAGAGTTTAAAGATACCAAAGGGGCAATCAATATCTGAAAATAGAAAAAGGATAGAAAACACAATGACCAAACTAAAAAGAACAAAAGGACAGAACACACAATGGCCAAACTAAAAAGAACAAAAGGACAGAACACACAATGGCGAAACAAAAAAGAACAAAAGGACAGAACACACAATGGCCAAGCTAAAAAGAACAAAAGGACAAACATCGATCCACAAATCATTACATAGAAAACAAAAACTCAAACAACACGGACCCCACAAAAACCGGAGGTGAGCTCATGGGCTCCGGAAGGGTAACCAGTTTCTGCTCCACTAGTGGCACCTGTCGTGTTACTCTAGTCAAAATCAAGTGATTACCCAGGGAACCATTGAAATATGGTTCTTTTTGTGTTGTAAGTTTTTCTCTATTTGTCCACTGTCTCTGTCAAAGATTGTTCAGACACTAATATGACGTGACTACCTGACATGCAGACATGTTTGTATGATTTTAAGATTGCTCTTTCCTCAACTGGCTTTGGAAATTAAAGCTTCACTGACTGGTGCCACTTGACGAGACAGTAGATTATATCCTTACCAGACCACCTGACCTCACTCCTGGTTTTTGAAGAAGCCCGTCTTCTCTGAACTTTGGTCATTTGTTTAGTTTTCTTGCATGTTTTTGAGCTTCGTTCTTTTATGAAGCTTACCTGTATGTTTTTTAAGCTGTTGTTAAATTGATCACGATCGTTCCTCTGGCAGACAATGGCATCTGACGTCAGTAGACTGCGATCGACTTACTTAGTGTGCGTGTGCAAACTATTCTGATTACAAATTTATAGATACCAAATGGTAACAAACGGATTTTATTTCTTAGCGACCACGTGTCTGTTTAAAAATCTCATAACTTTTAAAAATAGAACATTTGTTTATGGTTTGTTCCTTAGTAAACGGTATATGGTCATACATTAGTAGAAGAAAGAATTGGACCACATGAAAAACATTGTACGTCTGAGACCTGTGCTTACTCGTCGTGAAATGATATACAAGACAAAATTATTGATTCGCTTTAACCACAAAATAATTTTGATACTATCAGAAAGCAATAAGTTTCCCGTCAAAATTGTTATTCTTGAAACATTTAGTAAATATTGACCCTGGTTTATCAGCCGATTTATTGCATGAAAACGTTACCAAGCTGCCATGACATAAATCGAACAAATATCGGTTTACAAATCCATGAACTGTAGCTGAATAAATAGTAATTTACATAAAATACTTCAATTAATCTGTTGCGCTTGAACATTATCAGCTACTTAATGCCAATCTTGAGCACAGTGAAGTCGTTATATTGAATTAGTCAACTGTTAGGTAATGTCATGTAATGACTTATAATATGTTAATGTTACTGTTAACATAGATGTTTTCCATTGGTTTTATATTGAATTGTTGCATAACAATATTTGCTTTAAATGGTTATAAAGTTTAAAAAAAATAGATCTTATTATTTTTATTACAAAATTACTTCGGAGATATAAATATCCTTTTAGCAATCTGTTACCGTTCGTGGTAGTCACAATCCTGTCCCTTTTTTCTCGTTCATGACTTATCACTGGATATTTTACACGAGGAACTTGACGGGTGTCACTAGCAAAACATGAACCCCCTTGCCCTACCAGAGCACATGAATTCACCTCCAGGTTTTAGTAGGTTTCTCGTTGATCAATCTGTAGTTTTCTGTATGGTATGTTGCGACCATTGTTTGTCGTTTTGTACGTTCTCTTTTGACCTTTGCATTGTCTGTTTTTAGAATTACGACTTCTGTGTTATCATTTTGATATCTTCAAGCTTTTCATACAAACGAAGCATCGAACAATCGATTTTGAAGTAGAATTCCAACGAATATTGTGTTGGATTTTTCTTGGGGGGGTCTTCTTTTTGTATCTTGTGTACCCTATGTTTCCAGTTTTTCTGGATTGTCCATTTTTGATTGCCCCTACAGTATTCTCTAACGTTTATATAGAAACAACCAGTATTGAGTTCAGTCCTTCACATTTAAATATAATAATTTGTAATTATCTTAGTATATATGTTGAATTGTTTCTTGTTGATCTGCTGGTGTCTAGTACGTAGGTACTGACAATGATAATTAACGGACATGACGCATACAGATATAATTATGGCAACGTTAGGTTCGTTTCTCTTAATCACTATTTTCATTCAACGTGGTAGATTATTGTGAAGTTGTTTGCTAAAGACGACTTAAAGAAAATAACATTTAACCAAGAGGTGCACATGACCGAATTCCATTTTTATTGAACCAAACGTTTCTAGTGGTTACGTTGGTGTTACTCTCGCTATCATGACTTGGTTAACCGTTATGGTATATTTGTGTCACATATGAGCACTGATATTTTCCATTTGTCGTCGTCACAATTCCGTCATACTTTGTTCTTTTATGACATATAATCAGATTTGTATCAAGAGTATCAGGACAGGTGTCACTAGTGGAGGAGGAAATGCCTACCCTTTCGGGACACCTGGGATTATCTCTGTTGCTTTGTGGAGTTGTTGTTGCTCAATAATTACTTTTCTGTGTATTGCTTTCTGGGTCATTCTTTATTTGCTTCCCCTTTTTAATTTTAGTCATTATATTGTCTGTCCTTCTTGTTTTTCCTTCAAACTTTTCTTAACACTGAATAGAGAAAAATTTCAGCAATATTATTAGCAATAGCAAGTTATTCTTTGATGAGATGATGATTAAACCTGCTTTATACCAGACCAACACCGTGATCAGGATGTGTATAGTACTAGCTCAGTGAAGCATCAGACGCTCAACTCCGGACACATTATTCCGATTTCATCTCGTCTTGCAATGCTTACGTTAATAGTAAATAAAATCCAGGTTCCCCATTGCTATTCCGCTGACAAGTATCTATACTGCATTCAAATAATCTACGATTAAATATGTAAATCATCTTGCAGTGACGAAAAATGTAATTTGAACTGTAATTTTATGTTAGCCAGCATTCACAATCGTTGAATTTAAGGTACTTCAGTCCTGTAACCATTATACTCTTTATTACTCTGAATGTCAATCTGTTGTTAAAATTCAAAAGGCATCCTTCCAAAATTTAAAACTTGCTATTTAGCAAATGTTGCATATATGCTTAAAGCGATATCTTACTTGTAAGTTACCCCGATTATACGGTGACCTATTTATGCACAAAACAACATATTTTGTGAAGTTCAAACTAAACTTTATAACCAAATCTAAATTCTGAAAATAAACATAAAGCCAAACTCCTATGGCAAAAACTTCTAAATTCTGAAAAGAGTTAACTCTGCTGAACAAATCGTCATCTTTTGAATAAAAACGGAGCTATCAAAATTTGTGCGCACGACGCGTTTCTGGAATAAGTTTCATCATGTATGTTCAAAGTAAAAAAAATTAATTACAGGTTATTTTGTAAGTTCTCTCAGCGTACTTAGCAGTGTGTTGTAACATTCATAAGTTGTCTTTACTTTGAATTACTTAATGAAGGTTATTCCGGAAACGCATCGTGTGCACTTAATTTGATATCTACGTTTTTACTTTACTTGATAACAGCGGTGGTAAACACCTGATTTAGCTTTGACTGTGATCTTGAAACCTATAGTATTAAGTCAAAGAAGTATCAATAACTGTAGAACAAACCATTGAAAATCCAATTACATCAATTACTTCCTCAATTTTCCGTTTTCCTCATTCACAGGTCGTGTCATATATATCGATAGATATTACTGTAGTAAGCGAGATCTTTATTATCAATTTAGAAAAGCATAATCAGATAAAGTTTTAATTTTAAAAGGAAAAACACATAAAGCAACACAACATTAAATAAGGATAGCAACAAAATTACCGAACTCCGAACAATATTACAAAGGGAAAGTCAAAACCCATAAGTATATAAACACACAAAATCAGTCAACAACCGGAAAACTGTGAAAACCGTAATGACACTGACTTGGTACAGGCATTTCTAAAGAAATAGTGGGTTGAATCAGATTTTAAAGCACCAAACCTCCCGCTTTCATTACGCCTCAAAGGTACCGACTGTCACTATAACAGTATTTATAACAATACTGGAACAAAATAGGTAATAAGGGTAATAACAAAATTACCGAATTCCGAACAATCTTCCAAAGGGAAAGTCAAAACTCATAAGTATATAAACAGACAAAATCAGTCAATAACCGGAAAACTGAAAACCGTAATGACCCTGACTTGGTACAGGCATTTCTAAAGAAATGGTGGGTTGAATCAGATTTTAAAGCGCCAAACCTCCCGCTTTCATTACGGCTCAAATGTTAAAATAGTTGTCAAAGCAGTACCAAATTCAGTGAGGAGGATGGAACATCTATCGTGAGCCATCTCCATCAACAATCCCGAGTCACCTGAAGTATTTTAACTACGAAAGTAAATGTCAAAAACACTTTTACTTCACGCATTGATAACAAATATTTTTGACCTTTTTGTTGACTTCCTTATCTTTATACATTTTCATTATGTGAAAAACCATCGCTTATTATCGCCTCTTCAGAGACGGAATATATTTCGACAAGATCTTGGTATCGGAATATAACCATTTTAAGAGATCGAATAAGGCGAATCTTTTAATAGCCCTGGTCCAGTAGCCTGTTTCTCAGATAAAGATGACGTTTCATGAAATCAGAATAATTGCTATTGGCCCTTGCATAGCGAATCAATTGCGAGATGTAAACACAAAATGCAGGAGAAACTGGTATATTGCTGCACATATTTGGAAAATTTATGATTTTAAAATTGAAGTCGTCCCGTTTATCATAAATGTTAGTACTGAGTTGACCACTGTCGTCAAATTCGAGGAATAAGTCCAAAAATGATGCGGACGAAGCTGTATCTGTGGTCTCTTTTATCTTCCAACTCTGGAGGATATATCAATGGAAGAAATTCTGCAAATCGGCTAGAGGAGGGGCACAATTCGTACCCATTGGTATGCGACGACCTGCTGAAACAGTGTCTCTCCAAAGGAGACAAATATGTTATCGATGAGGAACTCCAGCATACTGATCACTTGTTCCTCGGAGTAGCATGTTTTACCTTTTTGAATTTTGTTTGAAAAATATGTGGAATAAATGAAGAAGAAATAAAACGCCGACAAATATCACTATATCGCCGTATATATATAGCATGTAAGGCAATAAGGATAATTACTAGACGCTGAAACATTTCTACTAAATAACTAGGAAACCTTTTCACCAAAAAATCTGAAGTTCATATGTTGCAAACACTTGCATGACCGCATCATTTCACTAGGCGGGGTTTAAATTTTTATTGAAATGCCGCTATCAAGCCAGGAAGATGAGCGGTCACGTATTTGTGTGTTGGTGGTATCAACTTTGTCCTTTTCTTCGATGCTTGCATTGGATTTTGGAACTATTCCGACAGTGTGATATTTTTCAACCGAAATAATTTTTTCCATGCACGATAATTGTAATGTTCCGATGAACATAATTATCTTTCTAACAAGATACTTAATTTTGAAAAATTTATTTGTTTATTGTGTCAGAAATTATATTGTCATAATGAATTGATTCGCATGGAATTTTATTGTCCCAATTGGTTGTAGATATTCTCCCAATATGATTTTAAGATGTCTTATTCCTAAAATGTTTTTTTAACTTAGAAATTCAGCGTTTTTCGTTTTCCACAAACGACTTTCATGTGAGTTTCATATAACTGATTCTGCAATGGATACAGACGAAGATAACAAAATTGCCATGTTCATCGAGTTTTCTAACATACTATTGACAGTCTAATGAACTCAAATTGTAGCCATTGACTTTGATTGTGTCGTAGTCGTCGTATAAATGGCTTTGTTTGTTGCATCAGAGTACTTGAATGAGCCTTTTTGAAATAAATCCATACTTTTTCAGTGGCAGTCATAAGTCGTTGACTCAGTTGATCCATCCCTTCTCTCGTTTCTATATTTGATTGAGTTTGTTCTCGTCTTGAATATAGCTGAAATACTGCTCACTCGAGGTTTTTTCACTTTTGAGACAGATCAGTTCCTATTTTTAGCGATGTGAGATTTTCTTTTCTTGCACTAATGCAAGACAAAAACGTGCGTTTTACCGGCAAATGCATGCTGTACAGTTTATGTCAACTGTCCCCCAATTCTCCATGGTTTTCCTTTTTAAAATAAACAATTAACCACGATTCTACTACATAAGTATTTCTAAATTAATTTATGTATTATATTCTGCTAGCTAACGTGCACCTTTCACGGTGTTTGATTCTTTTTTTCAGGCTCTCTTCCAGTCAATGTTTGTTTACTTTGAGTAAATAATAGAGTGCTCTCCCTTGTTCGTAACTAACGTAAAGATAGAAATTACCTCCCTTTGATCAAATTCAAATATTTGTTTACAGGTATTTATCTCTGTTGTAGTAACATTTATAATATATTGATTAAATACATTGTACTTTATGATGAAATACATTTGAAATACTGCCGAGATACGTTGCATATGGATAAATCGAATATTTATTTCAGCAATGGAAAAATAAATTGCGGGAAAACGCTCGATGGAATGTAAGCAAAAACAATTAGGTGTTTAGTGAGAAATAAAATCAAACACCGGAGAAAGTACAAGATAGGGAAATCTCCGACACCCTTCAGTAAGATTACAATCGTTCTCTAACTCGGCAAGCCTCGTAAAGACATCGATTGAAATCTTACCCTCGGGTGTCGGAGATTTCCCTATCTTGTACTCTCCCCGGTGTTAGATTCTATATATCTCCTGTCCTTGTTGTTTCAATCTATGTTATTAAATGATAAGGAATTTTGCTTTTCGCTGATTGGCCTAAACAGCATTTTCTCAACTCTACCTCAGAGTGAGCATACCTCGCGTGCAGTGAGTATACCTCGTGTGAGGTATGTTGTGTCTATTTTTGTCTATTGTCTCTTCGGTGTTTCAACATTGTCCAACCAGAGACGAGATTTTATTTCCAATCGGCCAATCAAATTGCAAAAAAGGTCCAAATTTTCAAAAATTTCGAAATTTCAAAATTTTACAAATTTTTAAAAATTTAAAAAAAAATCATATAAAATTTCAAATTATCAAAAAATTTCAAAATTATAAAATTACATTTTTTTTATTAAAAGTTCAAAATTTTGAAAAAAAAATTCAAAATTTAACAAATTTCAAAGTTTAATTTAAAAAAAAAATCAAAAATTTTCATAAAATTTCAAAACTAAAAAAATTCATAAGATTTCAAAATTTTCATCATATTTCAAAACTTTAATATTTAAATAATCTTGAAAAATGATAAAACAATTGTAGTCTATTTTGTTGAATATACTGTTGAAAAGTTCCTTATTATTTAATAAAGCAGTTATTGACTTAATTTCAGTCTACTCATGACTATGCGGACCTGGTCAATGATTGATTAACCTCGGGCGTTGGCCTCGGTCAATCAATCATTGACCAGGTCCGTATAGTCATGAGTAGATCTCATTAAAAGTCAATAATTGTATAATATACAACTTGTAATTAATCAACAAATCTATGATTGTCCCATGACAAAACAATTATACATAGAACAACTTAAATTAAAGGATATAACTAATATAAGACCTTGTATGCTTCTCAATTTATACGACGACTACGACAAAATCAAAGCCAATGGCTACAATTTGAGTTCATTATACTGTCAATAGTATGTTAGAAAACTTGTTGAACATGGCAATTTTGTTATCTTCGTCACATACTAGTACTATGAGGCAAAACCGTCTGTATCCATTTCAAAATCGATGATATGAAACTCACGTGAAAGCCGCTTGAGGTAAACGAAAAATGATGAATTTCTAAGTTAAAAAAACATTAAATTTTAGGAATAAGACATCTTAAAATCATATTGGGAAAATACTATACAACCAATTGAGAAAATAAAACTGAAGGTGACAATAGAATTTCTGAGACAATTAACAGATTAGTTTTCCAAAATAAAACAATTTGACAGACAGTATTACAAGCAGTCACCTGTTGAAAAAACTACCCTACAGCGCAATATTTTTGTCCCTGTCCCATGCCAGGATAAGCATTTCCAACGTCATATTTCACGGTTTTCTTTATATGCTTAATGGTATGAGATGAGAGGTAATTTTTCGCTTTATTGATGTCAATCATTAATATTTGATTGATTGTTTATTGGTCTAGGTCCAGCGAGCAGTATTTCAGATATTTTCAAAACAAGAACATGTTCAGTAATATATAAAAATCTAGATAGAAAAGAAGAAAGGATTGGCCAACAGGTGAAATGGTTTCGACTGCCACTGGAAAACATGGGAGATTTGGGTAGGGACGAAACAGTTAGTCTTTTGTATTTGCTACAATGCGCCTACTCTTTTTCGAAATCTAACAAAAGAAGTCTTTAGTGAGCAGGAATCGTGGCACTGTTAAAACACGTTACCAACTATGGTTCACGGTTAGGCTTTCCGTATTATAACCCGATAACCCCATCGAGAACCCCCCTTATCCACTACCCAGTGATGCGCTGAGAAACTATGTGGGTTTTATCCCTCGGAACCGTCACCAGTACCCATAATTGCTATTCGATTTCTGGTTTTCTATAACATTTATTCATGATATACGACTTATTTTATTCAAACCAACGTGAATTGACAAATCGTTCATATTGATGTCAAGCAAAAATGCATTCTATGCCAATTATCTCCCCTCCTGTCAATCAAAATATCGATTCATGTGCCAACCCAAGACTAATTATTACGACTATATGGTTTATTCGTGCAAACTTGTTCTTGTCCTGAGAATAGCTAAGAAAAACTGTTATCTTGACGTTATCAATCAATCAATCAATCAATCAATCAATCAATTAAGCAATCAATCTGTCATATGTTATGTAGCTCTCTTGTCCCTGTTGTTTCAATCTATGATATACAAGGTCTCAATAATCAGTCAAATCTAGGATTGTCTCATGACAACACAATTATACATAGAAAAACTGAATTTAAAGGATATAGCTAATATAAGATCTCGTATGTTTCCCAATTTACACGACAACTACGACAAAATCAAAGCCAATGGCTACAATTTGAGTTCATTAGACTGTCAATAGTATGTTAGAACACTCGATGAACATGGCAATTGTGTTATCTTCGTCACATACTAGTACTGCTAGAAACAAAACCTTCTGTATCTATTACAGAATCAATAATATGAAACTCACGTGAAAGTCGCTTGTGGGAAACGAAAAATGCTGAATTTCTATGTTTAAAAGACATTTTAGGAATCAAATATCTTAAAAATTCATATTGGGAAAATGTCTACAACCAATTGGGAAAATAAAATTCAAAGTGACAATAAAATTTCTGAGGCAATTAACAGATTAATTTTCCAAAATTAAATATCTTGAAAGACAGTATTACAAACAGTCGCCTGTTGAAACAACTATCCTACACCGCAATATGTTTGTCTCTGTCCCATGCCAGGACAAGGATTTCTAACTTCATATGTCATGTTCTTTTTATATGCTTAATGGTATAAGATGAGAGGTGATTGTTGGTTTTATTGATATTGGTGGATATTACGTGACCAATACGAATAGCAATTAGAACGACAATTGACAACGATTGTCTCTTATTACTGCTTATGGAGGTGCATGCAATCAACATAATGGCCTTCCATGTCAATGTATGCAACAGGAATAATTGAAGAACAGTATTACTTGTAATGCAAGGAGTTGGGATTTCATAATCGTAATACAGGTTAAACGTCGTATATATTATAG
The DNA here is from genome assembly GCA_963383655.1 of Bathymodiolus septemdierum. Taxonomy (NCBI): domain Eukaryota; kingdom Metazoa; phylum Mollusca; class Bivalvia; order Mytilida; family Modiolidae; genus Bathymodiolus; species Bathymodiolus septemdierum. The sequence goes on along the minus strand of OY726520.1, from coordinate 53,688,722 downwards.
AATATACCTTTGTTCAAAGGGACCACATTCGTCAATACCTGAACGTGATTGAAAAATATTTTAGCAAGCTTGTTAAAAAGACCAATATGTTCATCGGAACATTATAATTATTGTGCATAGAAAAATCATATTCAATTATTTCATACCGCTTGATGACTTTATACAAAGGGGAGCACAAATTGTTAGAATTTTGGAATGGTATTTGTTATTACAAATTTCAACACATTCTGCACATTGAATACAAATATTTCTGTGCCTTTTATATAATTAAAAATCTAATATCAATCACATTCATGACCCCTTTAGTCCTTTCATGGGAATTAATATTGTATATATGTGTCAAATTAAGATCATGGGAAAAAATTAATAATAAAATAATTTCACACTGTTGGAACTTATCCAAAATCCTATACTAAAATCGATACCACCAACACACAAATACATGACCGCACATCTTCCTGGCTTGAAACAGGTACTTCAATAAAATAAAATAAAAAGTGGCGGGGTTAAATTAGTTTTCTGTTTCCAAACTTCCCATCTTTGTGAAATGATGCGGTCGTTCATGTGCTCTCCACATAAGATCATACGCATTTTTGTGAAAAGGAATCCTAGTTTGATTAATTATTGCTTAAGTCTTGGAATAAATTGCACCAATTTTACTTATTAGAAAAGTTTCCTCGTCTAGAAATGACAGGAAACATGAATTCATTATTAATTTACATAGCACTATTGTCCTTATAGCCTAACATGCTATATATATATAGCCATATAACGATCTTTGCCAGCGTTTTATTTCTTCTTCATTTAATGCTGTGTTGCTTTATGTGTTTTACCTTTTAAAATTAAATGTTTTACAACTTTATCTGATTATGTTTTTCTAAATTAATTATAAAGATCTCGCTTGCTACAGTAATTTCCATCGATATATATGACACGACCAGTGAATGAGGAAAACGGAAAATTGAGGAAGTAATTGATGTAATTTGATTTGCAATTGTTTGTTCTACAGTTATTGATGCGTCTTTGACTTAATACTATCGGTTTCAAGATCACAGTCAAGGTTAAATCAGTTGTTTACCACCGCTGTTATAATGACTAAAATAAAAAGGAGAAAAAGATAAAGAATGACCCACAAAGCAATACACAGAAAAATAATTATTGAGCAACAACAACTCCACAAAGCAACAGAGATAATCCCAGGTGCCCCGAAAGGGTAGGCATTTCCTCCTCCACTAGTGACACCTGTCCTGATACTCTTGATACAAATCTGATTATATGTCATAAAGGAATAAAGTATGACGGAATTGTGACGACGACAAATGGAAAATATCAGTGCTCATATGTGACACAAATATACCATAACGGTTAACCAAGTCATGATATTGAGAGTAACACCAACGTAACCACTAGAAACTTTTGGTTCAATAAAAATGGAATTCGGTCATGTGCACCTCTTGGTTAAATGTTATTTACTTTAAGTCGTCTTTATAACAAACAACTTCACAATAATCTACCACGTTGAATGAAAATAGTGATTAAGAGAAACGAACCTAAAGCTGCCATAATTATATCTGTCTGTGTCATGTCCGTTAAATATCATTGCCACTACCTACGTACTAGACACCAGCAGATCAACAAGAAACAATTCAACATATATACTAAGATATTTACAAATTATTATATTTAAATGTGAAGGACTGGACTCATTACTGGTTGTTTCTATATAAACGTTAGAGAATACTATAGGGGCAATCAAAAATGGACAATCCAGAAAAACTGGAAACATAGGGTACACAAGTTACAAAAAGAAGAACCACCCTCCCCCAAAAAAAAATCCAACACAATATTCGTTGGAATTTTAGTTCAAATTCGTTTGTTCGATCGTTTCTTTTGTATGAAAAGCTTGAAGATATCAAAATGATAACACAGAAGCCGTAATTCTAAAAACAGACAATGCAAAGGTCAAAAGAGAACGTACAAAGCGAAAAACAATGGTCGCAACATACTATACAGAAAACTACAGATTGATCAACGAGAAACCAACTAAAACCTGGAGGTGAATTCATGTGCCCTGGTAGGGCAAGGGGGTTCATGTTTTGCTAGTGACACCCGTCAAGTTCCTCGTGTAAAATATCCAGTGATAAGTCATGAACGAAGAAAAAGGGAGTAGGACTGTGATTACCACGAACGGAAAATAACTCTAGTCATCTGTGACGCAGACAATCTGGAAAACTTTCCAAGTGATGACTTAAACTTGATCACTAGGATGTATTAATTCAGTTGGTTGAATGTTATAGAAGTAACACTCTGTCATCTTGACAGGAAACACAAACTATGGAATAGTGTATCAATTGAGAGATATATACATTGTACTCTATATGCTGCTGGAAATGCTGCTACATGTAAATTGAAAATATAAATCATTTCTTTTCTCCTATGGCCTTGTTCGCAATTGGCATTCACTGTCAATTTCAATGTGTAGGTCAAGGTATGAAACAAACCTAATTGTATCTGTGTTATGTTTCATTTCAAGTTAAATGGTGATTTCAAGGCAATTACCAAGAATGAAACAAGAGACGCTTAGTCTTTCGAAGCATAAGGTATCATTCCTAATGCTTTGTTGAAGCTGATGTCGTGCAAGGTTTTAATTTGATTTTGTTTTTGATGTTTCATTGGAGTGGTTTTGTTTATCAGAATTTCAATGTTTTTGTAGTGTTCTCTCTAATTTGACTTTATTATCCAACTCTCGTGACATTTGTTCAGCTATAATATGGTGTTAATACGATATTGTAGAGTATGTGTAAATTATATGCTAGAATTACGGACTATATATGTCAATAATTGCCTTGTTGTGGGATGTTAACAAGGAAACTCAAAGTAATCTCTCTCTAAAAAAAACTGTATTAGTCATTATTGTGTATTGTAAACTAGTATATATTTCCCTGTCTCAACTGCAGTCAATAATTAAAAGTATTCGGAATCTTTCGGAGCAAATATTCCCTATATATTTCATATACAACTACAATTTTCAAAATATTATACTGAAGTCAATTCATGACCAATTTTGATCATTGTTTCTTATCAAACAAGCAAAATTAAATTTTGGTTTTACTCAATAATTTCACTACAAATATGTAAACAAAGAATTTTGAGAATTTACCAGCTAAGTACAAAACTACATTAATTACGCGCAAAACACAATGCAATGATATAAGTTTTGTTGACAGAATGATTTAAATCTATGTTCAAATCAAGAGTATATGAAAAAGATGCTTCTAAAAATTATTTGAGAATTACTGCTACAAAATACATACTTCTCGGCGTTTGTCGATAAATACAAATCACTAAACGTAGACATAAATTGACGTCAGAATAATATTTTGAAAAGCTTTGTATGAAATATACAATAAAAAATGAAAGTTTCCCACTTGCAGACAAAAGAAAGGGGCAATCAGAATTCGCAATTCGAAGAAAGGCTGGCTAAAACACAAAGACTGACACCACAATAGATAAAACATAAAGACTGGCACCACAATGGATAAAAAACAAAGACTGGCACCACAATGAAAAAAAACAAAGACTGGCACCACAATGGATAAAAAGCAAACAGCGATCCACATAACACTACACAGAAAACTAAGCACAACGAATAAAAGTTTTTTGATACACATTGTCGTGATACATCTTGCAGACATGTTTGGTTAATATTGAGATTACTCTTTCCTCGACTGGCTGTGGGAATATGAACTTCACGGCGGGTGTCACTGAATGGGACAGGATATGATATCCTCTCCGGACCACCTGGCTTCACTCGCGGGTTTTTTGTTTTACTTATCTGCAGGTTATTTAGCTTTGTTCTTTTGCTTAGTTTGCCTGTATGTTTCTTTTACACTATTGTTGAACTGATCACGACAGACAATATCATCTGACGTCAGTAGACTGGGTTCGACTTATATAGTACGTGTGTGCAAGCAATTCTGATTAACAAAGGAGTGGGTATGATAAGGGTCGATTTTGGCCCAATCTCAGAAACTGTTTATATAGATATAATATTAAACACAATGGTTTTATTTTACATATCTTGCATAGTCTTTTCGACAAAATGTTATATTCTGTGTATGTACACTCTAAAAATAATATTCCAACTCTCTATGGTAGCATATAGTATTTTTGTGTAGCTTTGTCACCCTAGCAACGGTTTTGTAAACATTAAATTAGCCTATATTATTGCAATTAATGGTTGAATTTTGACATCTACGATCTTTTGACATGATATTTGACTAAGCGGTACATTTTTGACAAGCTATACACACTACAAATATCATTTCATATTTCAAAAATACATTTTGATATTTGTATTCATAGTTATGCCCCGTCCATAGCAACAGGTTTCCCTATGTACAATATTTTCCTGTAGATCTCATGAACCTTTTATTTAATCAAGAACAAAAATTCTACAACAGCACCTTAGCAGATCTAGAGACATCTTATCATTTACTAACCAGTATATATTATAAGAATTCCTTAATCCTTACAATGTCACTTGTAACCAAATATTATCCCTAGCAACCGCAGAAACTCGTCAATGCTGAACTCTGTAAATTGCTTTTTTTCTTCTTTTTCTAACCGAATGTTGATCTTTTTATTCTTTAAATCATGAGAGGAAATTATTCTCAGTAATTACAATGTCAAAGGAACAAAGTCAAACCTGCATAACATGGTAAAGCAGCGCTACAGCGGCAGGAGAGGATATAATCCATGTTGAATAATTAAGAAATAAATCATGGAAGCCAGAATGTGTTGGGAGTTTTAACATGGATTGGCGGATATTAGTATTTTATTCCGAGCCAGAAGCGAGGGATAAAATTTACTAATATCCGCCAATCCATGTTAAAACTCAAAACACATTGTGGCTTCCATGATTTATTTCGATTCTGATATGTCTAAGAGTACAAATACGGTAGTATACTTTGATTGGAAGACGGTAATTTATATTTATGCTTGCGGAAAATGTCGCACACAATTTATGTAACTCGAATAATACTGCGCCCTCTGTAGACATTATTCGGGTAACAATTTATGCTGCCAATGGAAAAGTCAGTCACATTCACCGGCGCGTGTGCTAATGATATTATACCGAATGAATAACTAGCTCGTTTGTTAACAAAGCGAAAGAAGGAGGTATGTTAGAATACACAATTTAAAATGTGTCCATGGACACGGATGCCCTGAAAAACCCTTCACCCAATTTACCCCAAAATCTAGTTGATCTGTCATTTGTTATTATAAACAACATATCCATAGGGATATATCAAATCAATTGGTTGAGGCTTTCAACGTTGTGGTACGGAAACATCGTTTGGACGGACGTACGTCGCGTAAGTTCGTCCGAACGAGGTAACACGTAAACATCAAACAGAAAAGAAAAAAGGACAAATTAATGTAGACCTTGAGATGTCAAATCTTCTTAATTTTATTTTACCTGCATACCTTAAAAAAAACTAGAATACTATAATAATAAAATAAATCATGAAAACCTATGAAATCACTGTATGGCTAGAGGTTCAGATATTTTTTTTCTTTAAATTAATAATACCCGAGATACAACATCTTATAGTGGGGGAAAACAGACAACACAATGGCCAAAAGTAATGTACTATCGGGGAATCATATAATGCCCGCATATGATTGCTAAGCTATATCTAGTAGCTGATGTCTAGTCTTAAAGGCACAACATTGTATCCGAACTCTCAGTTAACAGTGACCTAACCATTAGAAAATACTGTTGTGCCTTTTATCAAAATCCATTGCTTAATCATACATATCTAGTAAATGAAAATTGAACCTATTCCTATATAATTAGCAACGGTGCTTAAGGGTATCACGGAAGCAACAATGACATATCAAGGACAAAATCAAGCATTATCCAATGCAAAATATCATTAATGTACTATCGTGACTATATCATTTATTATATTCAAAATCTTGACGTATATCCATAAGTTAACCAAAACCTAGGGTGCATGGTCGTATGGACGTCCAGATCGATGGACAAGGGTACATACTTGTACTTCTTTGTGATAATGGTAATCAAAAATAATAATGCTTATCATAGGTGCATTATGTTCTTCAGTAGAGGCTTCACTTCATTGTCATCATTGTCATCATCAATTAACTTTTAGTGTAGGTGAGATTTGCACTCCAGTCATTACGAAAGTCAATGTCCATATGACGAGCACATCACAGTAACCACACAACAATCTCTGGTCACAATAATGCAACATTTAGGAAGTCTTATATATTACCCTTTCTAACGTTTTTTTTTTTCGTTTTTTTTTTCTGAACTTTATAGTTTCTCCTTTTTCTGCTTTTGAGTTTTAATGTACATGTATAATATGCTATTAAGATTTGGAAAAAAAATATTCTGCCATATACGAACACGATATGTTTACCGTAAATATATATTTCTTTATGAGAATAAGTCGTGTTCTTTGTTTTTTTAAACACTTTTTATGGTTTAAATTGTATAAAAGTGATCAATTTCAGTTCATTATATCAGATTTTTTCAGTCGGCACTAAACAAGGCAACGATAGCAATGTTAACCTTTATTATACGATCCGTTTTCCTTACTTTATTTCCCTAACGTTATTTCTTTTTTATTTTTGTAATTAAAAGTTGTATACAATTGGTATGTGTTGCAGCTCTGCTAAGCACACGACAGTAAAGCATTAGAACAAAAACTGGTTGGCTCGGAATCATGATAATGTGTGAATCCCCATGTCTATCCGCAGATGGCACTAACAATTCCAACTAAGTGTGTTAGTCTAGAACAAACCAGACAGCACCATTTTGAAATAAACTTAATTTCCTCTCGCCATGGTATAGCTGAAGAATTGTTCACTTGGCGGTAAGCAACGATCACTTTTACTAATGATTAAGAATTTGTTAGAAAATTATCAGCTATATTTCTATCTTATTATGTTACCCAACATTTCACAATTTAAAGAACTGGGGAATGAATAGGCGTCAATAGATTCATACATGCTATTTAATAATCAATATTGTTCCAATGTTTTTAAAATGATGTTTTGTGTTTTTTTATTGTAGGGGAAAACCATGTTTTTTATTCTCATTATGGTCCATGTTCATAATTTACTTGCAATAATCCATCAAGATTAAACTTACATTCTAACACTCAAATGAATGGATACTGAAGTTCCGATATTAAATAAGTATCTGTATGTAAATTGTAATATCATGGAAAATGTGGAAAAACTTTAATATAATGACAATCTATCAAATTAATTATTAATCAGTTCTCAAAATCTGAACATGTGAATTTCATTTTGTGTCTGTATAATAAATATCAAGTTATTTTATTTGTCATGCTTTAAAAAAGTTTGCTCTGAGTAGTTAACCCAAAATGAAATGCAATAATCTATGGACATTTGATATTTTGTCTTAACGTTATTTTAACATTAAATAATGTTAGCACATCAAAAACTTTTTCTTATGATGCATAATAATTTTGTCCAAAAAAAACACAATCAAACAGAAAAAAAAATATCAGTGATTCGATCTCACGATGTTGTTATCAGCAGTCATGTGTGCTAACCATTACGCCACCTCAACGTCGATATTGAAAGGGTAGAATTAAGCTATTTATAAATGAAATTTACGTCATTACAATTATTCATTGGGAATTCACTTTGCAAAAGAGCTATATAAAATATATTTGTCAAGAAAAAAAATAATAATAATAATAATAAAAAGTAAAGAGTCTAAAAAAGAAAGTTCCGATGTGTCGTTTACATGTCCGATGAATTAATTTCTAAGATAATCTGACTTTTTCTTTTTGCCGGTTGCTTGTTTTGTTTTCTGTACTTTTTGTGAATTGTGGGGATAATATTAAAGTATACTTTACCTCTTTAGTATAGTAACACATGAAATTCCACTGAGGGTTATAAAAAAAACCACGTCGGACTCGATGCACAATCAGGTCGGCAGTAAATCACCTCCAAAATTTAGCCGTTTTTTTTCTCTATTTAAATAACGTCAAAACTGTTTAATAACAAATTTTCAAGTTTTACTCTCGTAGCAAAACAACTACGATAACCAACTTTATTTTGGATGAGATTAAAAGGTCGATTTCTATTTCTGTCTATTACGGATGAAAACGGTCAATAAAAAATGGCCGCTGACGAGAAACGACCTTAATATTATTTTTTGATTGCAGATTTCATATTCACCACACTCGGGTACCAACACAACAATTAAATGAGATATGTGTTTATGTCTATTAAACATCATACTAAAATATGCCGTTGGTACCTGCTTCTGGTTATACTGAAAATTGACATTAAATACACATTTCTTGTTAGATTTCATATATTTTCACGAAACGATAGACTTTTCATTGACTAGTGTGACGTCATCGCACGTGCAAATATGGAAAATTGTTACCAAAATAGTAGTTGGGGTAAAGGTCTTATAAAATCAAGAAACAACGAAAGCTATACATTTCATTTATAATTTGTCTATTTTTTAGGCCAATTTCTGCCCTTATCATACCTACTCCTTTATAGATACCAAAATAGCTTGGTAACGAACGGATATCGTTTCTTACCGACCACATGTCTGTTGAAAAACTTATTCCTATTTTAATAAAAACGTAGATATCTAATTTAATGATACCACATGTTTCTGAAATAACCTTCATCAGGCACGCTCCAAGTCAAAAGAGTGCAAGGACAAATACACTTTTGGAGTAAGAAAATTAATGCCCAAAATCGGCTATGGGGGGATAGAACCTTAGTTTTTATTTAAAAAAAAATATATCTAATAAATATTTCCTTAAATGCCTTACAAGAATACAACATTATACATATTGGTTGTTAGTTACGACAATACGGGTGTAATACACGCAATAACTATTAAAATTCGAAGAGTTGTTTATGATTTGTTCCTTATCAAACGACGTATGGTCATACATTAGCAGAAGAAAGACTTGGACTACATGCAACACATTGTACATCTGAGATTTATGCTTACTCGTCGAGAAATGATATAAGACAAAAATCATTGATTCGCTTTAACCACAAAATACTTTTGATACTATTAGAAAGCAATAAGTTTCCCGTCAAAGTTGATATTCCTGAAATACTGAGTCAATATTGACCCTGGTTTATCACCCGATTTACTTAATGAAAACGTTACCAAGCTGCCATGACATAAATCGAACAAATATCGGTTTACAAATCCATCAACTTTAGCTGAATAAATAGTAAATACATAAAATTCTTCAATTAATCTGTTGCGCTTGAACATTATCAGCTACTTAATGCCAATCTTGAGCACAGTGAAGTCGTTATATTGAATTAGTCAACTGTTAGGTAATGTCATGTAATGACTTATAATATGTTAATGTTACTGTTAACATAGATGTTTTTCATTGGTTTTATATTGAATTGTTGCATAGCAATATTTGCTTTAAACGGTTATAAAGTTTTGAAAAAAATAGATCTTATTAGTTTTATTACCAAATTAGTTCGGAGATATAAATATCATTTTCTTCTTCGATTTATTTGTTACCATTATAAAGCTCTGTCAAGCGAACAATTACGCTAGGAAACATAGTTCATTAGTTCTTATTTATTTAACCATTTATTATTTTCTGGAATATCAACAGTCAATTTTCGGGAATATTAACAGCCAATTTTCTGGAATATTAACAGCCAAAGTATATTTTAAAAGGTTTGTCGAATATAAATGTACTTTCTTAGCGAATGCATATTTAGCATTGTTTACCCTGAACGTTAACAATCAATCAATCAATCAATTGATTAATCATTCAATCAATCAATTGATTAATCAACCAATCAATATATTGATCAATCAATCAATCAATGCATTATTTGCTGTATCAGATTACTTGAATATAATCTTTAAAATAAATTCCATACTTTTTGAGTGGCAGCCATAAGTCGTTGACCCAGTTGACCCATCCCTTCCTTCGTTTCTATATATTATTGATCTTGTTCTCGTCCTGAATATAACTGAAATACTGCTCGGTGGACGTTAAGCAATAATCAATCAATCAATCAATCGAGTTCAATACTTTGGATATTCCGCAATCATGTGTAATTGTTGTTTTCGGTTCAGGTGTTACAAGTCTGTGAAATTATTTGCCAAAACGAACTATATTGATTTGTCGAATTATATTTAAAATGATTCTATGAGAAGAAGTTTGTCAGTAATTTGGGTTTTTTGTCTCCGATTTGTACAAATCTTACCTAATAGAAATTACTTTATAATCATTGAACTATTTGTTAAAATTACAAAAGAATTAAGTCATATCTTCTGGATATCGAGCAGATAATGAAAAAGAATGGAAACTTGTAATATTACCAAACTTGTAATAGGAATATAGATTAGATAGATTCTCACAGGACTCAATTACAAAGGTAAAGCAAAATAATAGAACAAAATCTCGAACAACACAATCTCGCACAAGAACCTCTTTCGGTATCAGATGTTCAGTGCGATATGTCACATGTCACGAAGTCCTAATTCCAAAAGTAATATAAAGAAACATAGATCTCCAAGGTGATATTTCAAATGTGTCTGAAATCCGAATAAACTTTCGTATAGCTCAACAAATTTATAATGGCGATCATAGATACGATTTCTGCATTAAATTTCTTATTACCTTGATATAGTAATATAAGCATACAAGGCTAACACCTAATCAACAATACTGAATGAGAAAAAATAGCTCCATAATATACTAGTAGTATAAACTGGAATTCAAGCGCCCGATAACGGTGGAGGGATAAATGATGTCACTCAAGAAAGGAAAATTTACTGTTTAGAAATCATAGCCATTATATTTATCATCAATGTTGGAATGCAACTAGTAATTCATAATATCGCCGAGAGAAGATTGAAGATATCAATGACCAAATGGGTAATCAAAAGCCATAGTCGAAAGACAGGAAATACAACGACCAAGAGTAAATAAGATAAACAATGATTCACAAAGCATTACACAGAATTTAAAGATTAAGCAACACCAACTCCACAAAACCCGTGTGAACTCATGTACTTCGATGGAGTATGCAGTTCCTGATGTTCTTGATGTTAAATACCCGGTCATTCATAAACAAGAAAATGATGGAATTCGACTACAACCAACGGAACATGCCCATGGTCATTTCTTAAATACGTTGAAGCCAACAACTGCTATTCAAATACCTACTTACTCGTGATATTTCCAATCACAATCGCAATTAAAAATACTGTTGATAGTGATATATTTGGTAGTGATTTGACATACAACTAGCAATTGACATTGGACAATAGCTGCGACAAAGGAGATGGTTTCAATTTCCCAATAATGAACTTTCCATTTATATGTAGCAATTTTCCAGCAACACCTGCATATGGAGTATACATTTGTGTGTATGTCTCAGTTGATCTGATATCCCAGAGGTTATAGTTCATACAAAAATAATGTATTAGTATTTCCGTGATAGATTGCTGCAAGGAAGGTTCCTATCGGTTAAGTTGAAGTCATCAAGTTTTACCGTCACCAGCATGACTGTCTTAACCGTTACGAAATATCTGTATCACAAATGATATGTTCCACTTGTCGTAAGCACTTCTCGATCATTTCCTCATTCATTACTTGTCACCGTGTTTGTAACTAGAGTAACACGGCGATTTCCAGTAGTGGAGTGGGAACTGCTGACCCCTCCAGAGCACCTGAGTTCACCCCCGGATTTTAGTGGGGTTCGTCATCGATATTCCGTTTTCTGTGTAGTGTTTTTTAGATCGTTGTTGGTCCTTTTTCTTTTCGCCATTGCGTTGTCTGTCCTTCTTCGAATTACAGATTTTGATTGTCCCTTTAGTATCCTCAAACTCTTGCGTTTCACGATAATGATAAACGTGATGTCTTTACCATCCCAATATTAAATTTTCCGTTTGTAAGTAGTAGTATTATAATTTACTACAGTAACGGAATAAGAAATAACTATGTTATCTTACTAGATTTTTTTTGCCGTCTCCAGCAATAACTAATTATTCCCGAGACATCCAACACGTAACTCTAATAACTATTAGGGAATATGCATGTATCACTAAATAACTGATAGAATTTGGTGCGTAGCTACACATCGAACTAATAAATGTCTGTTCTCATCATATGCCAGTATCCAAGCAAAATAGAAGCCATTGTATGCGAACGGCTTGGATCTAGCTGGATGTGTATTGAATTGCAATGTCCATGTCAATATATCGTGAATAAAGCCTAATCTCTGAACCAATTTAAGTGGAAATTTGTTAATTGGTTGCTTATTGCGTTAATAATCTTAATTGAAAATAAGTTATATAGATTATTTGCACAGTACATTCAACTTTCAAGCAGATTTCTACCATTTAACGTTAGTTTGTTGCTTCTCTGTGATTTAGTGCAGTATAATAATACCATGTTATTGTCCTCCCTGAAAAGATAATATCCATAATTATCAAATTTCCAAAGAGCTATTTCCCTCAACTGTTCGGGCCTTTTGGAAATAACTCCTCAAATTGATAATTGTAGATATTAACTATTCTTGAAAGCAGTAATTGTATAATAATATAGTTTATATATGTTTGTTTTTCAATTTTTACGCTATTCGAGGTAGTGTTCTTCTTCTCGCCAATCTTATTAACATGGATGCATTTTTCTTATGGGGGCCGTCGTGGTTGTGATCGGATGGTTGTTGGATTTATAACTACCTATGCAATCAGTGCCTATCACCACTAAAGTTGACAGTTCGAACCTCGTTCATGGCGAGGTGTACTCGATACAACACTATGTGATTAAATTTGTCAGTGACTTGCAGCAGGTCGGTGGTTTTCTCAGAGTACTCCAGTTTCCTCCACCAATATAACTGACAGCCACGATATAGCTGAAATATTGTTGAAAGTGGCGTTAAACACCATAAACCATAAAAAACTGATATATATGTTGGTCATTTGTCATTTTACTAAGCTGGTAACCGCATCGGTAGTGTAATGGTTAGCGTGCTCGCCTCGAGTGCGGTAGATCGTGGGTTCGAGTCCCGATCGGGTCAAACCAAAGATTGGCATTTGTTGCTTCTCTACTAAGCACGCAGCATTAAGGAGAAAGAGCAAAGACTGGTTGGCTCGGAATCAGGATAATGTGTCCGAGTGGGGCAACATGTTTATCCGCGGACTGTTGCCTAAGTGAGCTAGCACTATAAAAATCCAACTAAGCGTGTTGGTTTAGTACAAAGCGAACCTCATCATCATCTCATTGAAAGTAAATTGTTCTCGTGTAAAACAATAATCACTCACTCACTCACTCACTAAGCTGGTACCGTTAACTCAACCTAGTATTTGGTTGGTACTCCATAACCAATGAAAATGAATACTAGCTAAATGTGTTTCTGTTTTATTAAACGAATAATATACAAATACAAATTCATGTTACAAACAATAAAATACTAAACAATAACAAGAAATGTTCATTCAAGGCTATATGTTAATTTCTTCCTGAACATTGTTTATTTCATAATAAACATCCGGTAAATTTTATTTGTCAGATAAGGATACATTCGATTTAATCAATTTACCGTGAAAATCAGTAAATATGTCCATATTTCTGTTCCATGGATATAATAAGCTATGTTAATTTAATTAGTATCTTCTCAAAAAAATATGACATTACAAAAAGACAATAACAACTAAATAAAATTGGAAACGTGAGCACTTGATTAAAAACTATTTAAATACAGCCACATTCAGAGAGTATCGTAACTTCCTGTGTTATATGTCAGTTTCCATCGAGGAAGTTATTTGTGATTTCCAATCGAGAAACATTGCTTCTAATGTCAAGTCGATCAACAGTTTCTGATGTGTAAGTTTTGTATTAAAGCTCAACGTTGAAATGAATATGACAATATTGCATCCCTGAATTGGCTTTACAAGTTAGAACACGATAAGAATAAATGGTCATACGTGTTTTAATTGCTTCAGTTGTGTGTGATTGGAAAGAAAACATAGTATTTATTTATCGTAATCTTGATTTTGCGCTATAGAGATGCTAGTGTGGATTACTGATGTACTAGTTTTCTTTGACATAAAACTTTTTTATGTCAAAAAGTCCCTTTTATGGAGGCCGTTTTCATAAATTCTGATTGAAAAAACGATCATTAGTGAACAATTAAAGAATCACTGGCTTTGATTTCATAGGAAATGCATATACAAAAAATGTCGATGAACTTTTATCAAATAGACCTAGTCAATATGTAGTCTAGTTGTGATACCTTACAATGTCAGAACCGACAAAACTTGACTAATACTACTTGGAAAATGTTAGAATTGTTTTAGCTAGTAAAAAGGTGAAGCTATAAATTATCGCTTTATTTTTGTTTTATTCATAAAGAATGGCATGATATATACATTTTCTTTAATTGTTGTGAAACTTCTTATAATTTTAATCCAGATAAGAACACCACTTATATATATTTAGCAAAATTGAGGTAGCTCCTATAGATAAATTGAGGTAGCTCCTATAGATAAATAGAGGTAGCTCCTATAGATAAATTGAGGTAGCTCCTATAGATAAATTGAGGTAGCTCCTGTAGATAAATTGAGGTAGCTCCTATAGATAAATTGAGGTAGCTCCTATAGATAAATTGAGGTAGCTCCTATAGATAAATTGAAATCTTTAACAATAAAGGAAATATAATAAATATTTTCCCGTTCACGTATATGCTTTCTTTCCTCTCTAACTGAAAAGACTTTTATCGGACTTGACTATATAAGTAACACTGTGATTGTCTTATAAAACACCTCAGGAACTCCTTACCCTTAGGCAGCACCTGAATTCATCCCTTGCTTCTGGGCGAGGTTCGTGTTACTAATTTATCTTTTTTAGTTTTTTGAGTTGTGCTTTTCATTTTGTTTGTTTTCGTTCTTTGTCTTGTGCCCAGTGTTGCTTGTGTCCATGAATGATCCTTTTTTGATTCCCCCTTCGGTTACATCTAACGCTTATTAATTGGGTAATACCAATATACCATATAAAGACACCATACATAAGTGTAAAAAAATAAACTTCTCATATTGTGCGAACGCTTTCAACGTTTACATATATTTGAAGAAGTATATAAAAAAAATATCAAAAAGTAATCAACTCTCAATGGCGGTCCACAAATATTACAATTTTAAAATGATGCATCTTGTATAAGACCATAAACAATCATACGAGATCTTTGGTTTTCCAGCCTTTCTAGGCATTAGCCCTAGAGACAAAATATTGGAACTAGTATGGTAAATCCATTGCCATTGGTACATAACATTTAATGAATAAAACCAGAGGAGACCAGGAAACAACAATAGCAAAAAATAAAACACAGTATTATATAATAAGTAACTAATAAAATATGGGTTAGGATTATGGTGCTTAACACCACTTTCAATAATATTTCAGTTATATCGTGGCGGTCAGTTTTATTGGTGGAGGAACTTGGAGTACCCGGAGAAAACCACTGACCTGTCGAAAATCACTGACAAATTTGATCACATAATATTGTATCGAGTACAAATCGCCTGAGCAGGATTTGAACTCACAACGTTAGTGGTGATAGGCACTCATTGCATAGGTAGTTATAAATCCAACTACCATATGATCACGACCACGAATGATCTGATCTGATATTAAATTAACTAGTATAAGTAATATTGATGAATTAATTAAGATAAATAAATGCTGAATACTTTAATCATACATCTGATTGGTTATATTAAATAGTTATGACTAAAATATCTTATGAATAAACAATATGATTTCTAAGCCAAGGTTCTCCTCTCTCGGCTACGCTATTTAAGCCCTTTAGTTTTATTGCTCCCAAAACTTTAAATTCTTTGGCGTTCCAATCTTTCGATTTTGAGCATACCTGATGAAGGTTATTCCAGAAACGATTCGTGCGCACTAAATTTGATATCTACGTTTTTATTTCACCATGAGCTTTGTTTTCCTCGTTAGCTACAATTGATAGAGGAATTTTTTAGCCCAACATTAATCGGCTTAAATTACCACAAGTTTGTGCTTGTCCTAATACAGGACCTAGATATGTTGGATTCTATCATTGTAAGCTTCGGTATTGTAAGTCACGTGGTTCATGTTGTTGTTTGTACTGCCGACCATTCTGTTACGGGGCCGTCGTGGTCATGATCGCATAGTAGTTGGATTTACAATTACCTGTGCAATCAGTGCCTATCACCACTAAAGTTGTGAGTTTCTAATTCCTGCTCATGGTGAGGTCTTCTCGATGCAACTTTATGTGATAAAGTTTGTCAGTGTGTTGTGGCAGGTCGGAGGTTTTCTCCGGGTACTCCGGTTTTCACCGGGTAATCCGGTTTCCTCCACTAATAAAAATGACTGCCACGATATAACTGAAATATTTTTGAACGTGGCGTTAAACACTATAACCCTATCTCATTCTGTTGACCATTACTGTCTATTAAGTTATATTTTTTAGTCTGTGTGGTGTGTTACATCGAGATTATCCTTTATATGGCATTCTGCGATCGTTTTGAGGGTCGCATTAATGTGTTACACAACCTTAAGTGTTTTCAAGAATACGACATCTCTTTTTCTTAATTATTCTACTAAAATTAAAACGTATTCCAAAATGAAATTAGCCAACATTCTTCACAAATAAATTAAATTTGAAAGTTAATCAAACAGTTCCGCAGGATCTTTGCTAGAAGAGCTTTTATAAAACATTTTGTCAGAAGTCGACGTTAAATGAAAGGTATCATCTTTAAGACAACAGAATAAAGATCGTACTAAAAATTTCGCCCTCCGTCGAAAACTTTTGTACATTGCGGAATAAACAAATACGTTGGAAAAACTGTTACAATTCGCTAACCACATAGTAGCAAACCGGACGTTGGACGGAACATTAGTTATATTGGTCATACTAATGATGATCACTTGTATCACATATGGTCCCCAAGATATGAAATAAACTACAGTTGCTATAGTTAATAATTTGACTGCTCTCATTTCGTTTTGTCCAGAACTCCTACCCGTTCTCCATATAGCTACCATTCGTCGTGATTCTATGACCTTTCTTGTGACTTTAAAATTTGTATATATGATTGTACACGCTGATGTGATTGGAATGTATAAGGCAGTAATTATACAGAACCATCTAGATTCCCAGTACAGTCCACATATCATTTCGTCTGCACTATACTGGTAATATAAAAAATCCCGCTTTGTTGGCAAAGGAGCGGAAAATGTAATGAGGGCGATAACCCATAAAAAAGTTATAGTCGTAATCACTTTGGAGGGCGTCAATAGACATCTTGATTTTAATGGCCGTACAATGGCAAAATATCTGTCTATGCTAATGAGTGAAAGACTCCATATTGAAATTGTCACAGATGTTCCATGAATGATACCAGCAAATTGACACCATATCTCTCCATATGGCCAAACGCCCGTAAAGGCCGGAATAATACACGGAAAACATGAAATTAATCCAACAAGCAGATCACTAACACTCATGTTTAATATACATATTCGTGTAATCCGTGGAAGTTGTAAAGTTTTTTGGATCACTAATATATTGAGTAAGTTACTGCATATAATTAAACAAGAAACACAAGTTAACAAAACAGCTTTGAAGTACCTTCCAATGGCTTCAGAATTAATCCTTGTTAAATTTAACGGTAACGATTCATTCTTAATGTCCATTGATATAACAGTCAAATTTTGCTGTTTTAAGCAATCTGTCAACCCGTGGCATGTCTCCGCCATCGATTCTACCTTCAGCTTTGTCTAGTATTCTGTGTTAATAACCTGAAATATATAAGTACATGTATATAAATAAAATTATCCTATCCCACTGACAAGTATTATCTTATATATATAAATATATTAAGAAAGTAACTAAGCTAAGAAATTTTTCTATATAATTTCAAGATCTTAGATACTTCCTGGTCTTTATGAGATACCAATTAGCGCAGTAATATATAGTGGAACCAATGTTATATGTTAGTATGTCTTTACGTCACAACATATGGCATTGACAACGGTTACTATGGTTTGTTACGATATTAGTCTGTAACTGTCATGTCCACAACACAAAGTTTAATAACACATTATTAGAATGTGACATTTTTACATGATGATTTCGGTATTGGACTTGTTATTGGTCAGAGGTAACGTGTATTGGCCCGAGGCGTAGCCGAAGTCTAATACAACTGACAGAGGAATAATTACAAGGCCAATATTTATACGAACAAAAATCAATATTGGCCAGATAATCCCGTACTGACTGCCTTATAAACGTATACATCTCATAGGTGCCATTTTATTGCTATTGCAGACCATGTCCTGCAGTTGATATTCTTCTCCATATATATGCTTAGAATGGATTGTTTGATATGTTTTAGCCAGTAAGAAACGTTTGTATATACCAAAGAAATCAGTAGCCGTAACTCCTATTACCGACAATACATTGATCAAAAGAAAAAAGACAAAAGGACAAATAATGATCTACAAAACATTACACAGAAAACTAAAGATCGAGCAATATGAACTCTACTAAAACCTAGGGGTGAACTCAGATGATCCGGAAGGGTAAGCAGTTCCCGCTGAGGTATACTCTTTAATTTATTCTCAATGCTCTAAACATCGCGATGCCTTTTTTTTTAAATGAATATAAATGAGATGAATCATCAATAGTTTCGAGATTATTTACGAAATAACGAACACAAAATAACGACACCAAAATAAATGAAATATAGAGATATTGTGTTGGAAGACATTAAGTTTATCATGAATTTTAATTATGGAAAATGTTATGAATAAAATTGTATATACAAAGAAATATCTTCGAAATTACCTTTATAATTTACTTGTCCTGTGACTAGGTCATTCCTTAAAGCGTTGTGTGTACTAAATTGGATATCTACGTTTTTATTATTAAAATACAATTACAAATGAATTACAAAAAACCGACATTTACCAGAATACACATTCGAAAGACATAATTGTATACACGTCTTCCTTATAGAAGAATATTTAGACTGTAATATCCGTTTTCTGAGATATATTTGGTGATAGCGGAGGCAGGTTATGGCAGTAGATTTAATTAGTTTCAAGACGAGATCCGCGAGTCTAAAAATAGCCATAATATAAGAGAATATAGGTCTATGAAAATGATTCAAATTATCGTAAAGCGAAGCAATATAGCTTTAAACACATAACACAACTGATACAATGTATGTGGGTGGGAAATAAAACCAGGAGAAGGCCGCTGATTTCATTGCTGCTTTTCATCTCGTAATGGGAAATATTTTACAATAAAACGTTTCCTTCCCTGACGAATACAATTCCCGATAATATTATTAACATTACATGCAACAAATATACAAATAAGAGACAACAGAATGTGGCCCCAATATGCTTCCGTACGTCTTAATATATTATTTATTCTGTGCTTTGATTGTCTGTACATGTTCTGATTAATGCTAAAGTTTTAGTATTCCAACATTCCCGTACTGAGTATACTTTGCTGTTAAAACGCATTTCTAATATAAAGTCGTATATTTACACAAAACAGACAATGGACAAAAGTATTCGCATGCTTCCAATTTATCCTATATATTTCATATAAAACTACAGTTTTTCAAAATATTATCTTGAAATGAATTCACGTCCGATTTTAATCATTATTTTATCAAGGAAAGCAGAAAGATATGCAGTTTATAGTAGTAATTTTTTTTTTCAAATCGCCATGATTTAAACACAGACTTAAATAATTTGTCTACAAAGGTCGTATCAAAGCATTGTATTTCGAAAGAAATTAATTTAGTTGTCTGTTTAGCTTGTATATTCTCAAAATGTTTATCATAGAAAATTATCGAAATCGGGTGTGAATTGACTTCAAGATAAGCTTCTGAAAAATTGTAGTTTTATATGAAATACATAGGGAAAACTGGAAGCGTGCGAATACTTTTGTCCATTGTCTGTTTATATTGCTAAGTAATGCTTCAATTAATAATAGTGATTGTGGCCATTTTACACAGCTATTGTTTCTGTTATAATTTACATCCTTTTGGTCCATTTTCAGTCAGTAGGTCTTAATTGCTATAGCTTTTATAATACTAACGTCAAACTAATGCCGGAGATAAAACCATTTCCGTATTATTGGACATTAATTACTAGAATACCGTTTTAATAGCTAACTTCCGGTATTTGACCTTGACAGCATGATAAAGGGTAAATGCTCATTGATTCACAAGATTCAGGAGGATAACCTCTGTCAGTCTAATCTGAACAGTTTGCAATCATATGCGCTTTGGATAAAAAAAAATGTGTCTGGTGTTGATTTTATTTCCTTTATTGCCGATGTCATTATGTACATATAGTCTACCCCAAACAAGAAAAATATATTTATAAATATATCAGATTTGCTTTGTAGTGATGATGCGGACAGATATAACGAGCTTCACAAACATGCCAATAGACACACGTCTCGCTGGTTTGACCAACATTGTAATGGATTTCCTGCTAAGCAACCATTCAGTCACAGGTATCCTTAAAAAACAGAAATAGCCTAAACACTAAAGAAATATTTATTATTTTGATGATTGTTTCACAAATAAATAATTTATATTTTTGCACATGAGAAGAAAAATTTGAAGATACCAAAATGGGTAATCAAAAGCCGTAACTCGAAGGACAGACAACACAAGGACCAAACGAAACAAGAACAAACAATGATCTACAAAACACTACACAGAAAACTATAGATTGAGCAACGCGAACCCCACTAAAAACCGAGAGTGAACTCGGGTGTTCCAGAAGGATTAGCAGCTTCTGTTCGACAAGTCTTTTGTCAAATGTTTCTTATCTGTCCGACTCTTTGATCTCTGAATTGATATTTGAATATTTAAAATTGATAAAACAAATTGTGTGAATCACTGAAAATTTCAACTTTTTTCAAAATTTAAGGATATGGTGTCTTTGCATGTGATAAATTGATACCAGTAAAACAAGTCCACATAGACCAATATTTCAAGTGAACAAACGTTAGAGAATACCGAAGGGGCGATCAAAAATGGACAATCCAGAGAAACAGGCAACACGACGAAGAAAAACAAAGCAAAAATACAACACAATATGTGTTGGACACCATTATACGCAAACAAGTAAAAATAATGTAAATAAGACATGAGTCCTCCTACAAATAACTGGAGGTAAAGACGAACCTAACATCGTTTTATGCTTAAATCCATCCAATTGAAAAGTTACATATGTACAATTTGCCTTTGCTTAAAATGTCCTTGTAATAATTGTCTTACTTTAAATAGTCCGTGTGATATTTCTTTCCAGTAATTATAGTCCGTTGTCTTATTTCATTCGGAACTTTTATTTATTCCGTCCGGACCAATTTCACATCAGGATTTAATTTACTGATACGCATTTTCTACAACTATTATATAATTCAAGTAACGGAAATAAACAATTTTCAAATTCACAAAAATAGTAAATTTTACAAAGCAATATTAAATGCACGAAATAAAGAGATGAATTTTAATAACAATAGAATATCAAGACAAAGTGACATCCGTCATTTTAATTTTGAAATAGTGCTAAGAGCAAAGTATTTCTTTATCTTTAGTTTAACATCAAACAACTAATAAAGAATGTGTGACGTAAGAAAAGTTGTAAGATACCAAAGAGGTAATCAGAAGCTGCAAATCGAAGAAGTACAGACGATACAATGGCCAAAAGAAAAAGGACAAAAGGAAAAACAATTATCTACAAAACATTACACAGAAAACAAGAGATTGAACAACAGGATCCCCACTAAAACCCGGGGGTGAACTAAGGCGCTGAAGAATGGTTAGCAGTTCCTGCTCCACTAGTGACACCCGTTGTGTTACTCTCAAACGACGTGAACACCACCTGATACGGAAAT
The DNA here is from genome assembly GCA_963383655.1 of Bathymodiolus septemdierum. NCBI lineage: Eukaryota > Metazoa > Mollusca > Bivalvia > Mytilida > Modiolidae > Bathymodiolus > Bathymodiolus septemdierum. Next base: position 53,666,711 of record OY726520.1, on the reverse strand, counting down.
CGTGTTGTGTAGAATTGAAGCGTATCTGAGCACAACTATGAATCAATATTAGCTTTGCATTATGACTACTGCACATTCATAGAGAGATGCCAACAGAAGTGGAAGAAGTTATTAACAAATACCCAAAGAAACTTTGTAGATATTATGATTAACATTTCCTATGACTATAAATATATTAAGAAAGTAACTAAACTAAGAAATTGTTCTATATAATTTCAAGATCTTAATTAACTTCCTGGTCTTTATGAGATACCAATTAGCGCAGTAATATATAGTGGAACCAATGTTATATGTTAGTATGTCTTTACGTCACAACATATGGCATTAACAACGATTACTATGGTTTGTTACGATATTAGTGTGTAACTGTCATGTCCACATCACAAAGTTTAATAACAAATTATTAGAATGTGACATTTTTACGTGATGATTTCGGTATTGGACTTGTTATTGGTCAGAGGTAACGTGTATTGGCCCGAGGCGTAGCCGAAGTCCAATACAGCTGATAGATTCAGGTATGACATGTTATTTACTCGATACCAGGCATCACAATGATGCTTTTATTAAAACATCCGTTGATACAGGTCATGTGCAAGTAGTGACGACACTCTGTATGTTAGAATCTTCTTGTCAGAATCAATGTAGGTGACAGTCTGGTGCCAAACATCTACGACAAGCATACAGGTTTATATATACATATAATAGTGATAACTGATTGTTATCTAACGCCAAGTGAACAATGTGTTTCAGCCATATCATGGCGAGAATAAATTACATTTTGCTTAGTTGGATTTTTATAGAGCTAGCTCATAGCAGGAACAGTCATGTTGGTAGACAAGTTGATCTACTCGGAAACATTATTATGATTACGAGCTAATCACTCTTTGCACTTACTCATTAAAGCTGTGTGGTCAGTGGAGAAACAGCAAATAATATTTTTATAGTTATGTAAACAAAAATACCAGAACATTTATTTTGATCATAAAAACAATTTATTTTTAATTTTACAACGCGAAATATGTTTTTTCATTAGTAACATTTTTCAGTGTCATGTCCTACCTGTCACAGAAGTACTAATATAATCACATTGTTTAATTCCATTTCCATGGCATATGCTATAATACGTTTTTGAAAGATATAACTTATGAAATACGACAGCCAATCACATCCGTCCATGTCAATACTGACCAGTATTAAAGTAATACCAGCTTCCCGACACATATCCTACACATGTTAAACTGCGCAGCATATAAACCTATCTAATGATTACTGAAATCTTATCTGTTTTTCCAGTAGCAGTCAACAGACGTGGCCTCGGAAGGCCTATCTCTCTCACTTCTATGTAATTTATAAATATATTGTTGAAATTCTTGAAATTCTGCTCATTGGACGTATAGCAATATTCAATCAATCAATCAATCAATCAATCAATCAATCAATCAATCAATCAAACCCACCATTATATAAAGCTATGTAGCATTTTTAGATTGACATGGCTTACTTGTCTTTACAACAGATCCCTACATTAAAGGCTGTCAGAATTGATTGTTTTTGTTTACATTAAAAGTTGCCAACATTCGATGTTTTATACTAATAAAATGTTCTGAGCAAGAAGCCAGGTTTAAAAAATATGCTATAATGTCGTAATTAGTGAAAAGAATCCGAATGTCTGTTGGTAAAACCGCCATTAACACAACCTAATGATAAGTCGGCTGCTTTTCCGAAGTTTGCCGAATACTGATAACTGCTATGAATAACCTGGAAGCATGTTGCATGTAATTTCGTTAGAATTAATATAATTTAAGAAATATATATATGAAATTGGATCCCGGGGTATTCAGTTAATATTATATAATGGTATTTAGTAAGAATGACACTTAAAATCGGAAATACGTCATGAAATCAATAAAAACAAACCAAACTCTTCAAAGGGGCCCGATTCGGGGAAAATTGTAAACAAATTGTATTGCATATTATTGACAACACTTGAGTTTACTTGATCATATTTTTTTTAGAAAAAAACAGACATGAAGTTCATCATTTTAGTCTCTAATTTAAAAGAGATATCATCTAGCGTTTTCTCCTGAAAAATACAATATATTAAAAACTACGATGCAATTCTACTGTCAAAATATTATTCGGCCGAAAAAAGATACTAAATTATGCTTACGTGTTGAAAAATGGAGTAGGTCGATATAACATCTTTGTTTAATTTTTACACAAAGCTTGCTGAATCCTCCTTTTTGTGTCGTTTTCGTATAGAGTCCGTCAATGTTTTCGTTCTTCCACGATTCGATTTCATCAACAAACAATTTCGCACATGCGCAAACGCTTTCCCGAATGAGTTCACTGTCAGGTCGTATGAATATTGCGCGGGTAAGCATTGGATTCTTTACTGGATTCAAGAAAATTTAACAGCGAAGTATTTCCTTCGTTCTAGGCTATTTACGCATTATATTATGAAAACTTTCAACTGCAATTAGTATATTACATCGAATATTGGCAACTTTTAATATAAAAAAAAATTAATTCTGACAGCCTGTATGCCTTTAACTTATTGTTATTTTCTAACTTTTGTTTTTTTCGGGAATACTGTATCTCAATTTCACATTAATTTTAAGCAAATATATTTTTTCACCATCAAAACGGGTTATTAAACATTATAAAATCACAAATAAACAAGCTAATTTAAATTGTATGTTTGCAAAACTTTTGAATCAAACGCGATAAAAACAAATTTATTTGATAATTAAAACACCATCCAACATACTCGACCGAATTAAAAGGTATATTTCTACTTCAAACATTTCGCGTTTTTCTGGTCAATATAAATAATTAAAAATACCAGATAATTAATTTTGAATACAAATCTATTAATTGTAAATTTTACAACGCTAAATATGTTTTTTCCCATAAGTAACATTTTTCAGTGTCATGTCCTACCTGCCACAGAAGTACTAATATAATCATACTGTTTAATTCCATTTCCATGGCACATGCAATAATTCGTTTTTGTAAGAAAAAACTTATGAAATATGACAGCCAATCACATCTGTCATGTCAATATTGACCGGTAATAAAGTAATACCAATTTCCCGACACATATCCTACACATGTTAAACTGCGCAGCATATAAACCTTTCTAACGATTATTGTAGTGTTATCTAATATTAATAAACGTAATAATCCTCTGACCACCTGCTTATATTATTTTAATTTTAAAACAACAGAAAATTGAGGTAGTACATGTATAATTGAGGTAGCATATGTATAATTGAGGTAGTACATGTATAATTGAGGTAGTACATGTATAATTGAGGTAGTACATGTATAATTGAGGTAGTACATGTATAATTGAGGTAGTACATGTATAATTGAGGTAGAACATGTATAATTGAGGTAGTACATGTATAATTGAGGTAGCATATGTATAATTGAGGTAGCATACGTATAATTGAGGTAGTACATGTATAATTGAGGTAGTACATGTATAATTGAGGTAGTACATGTATAATTGAGGTAGAACATGTATAATTGAGGTAGAACATGTATAATTGAGGTAGAACATGTATAATTGAGGTAGTACATGTATAATTGAGGTAGTACATGTATAATTGAGGTAGAACATGTATAATTGAGGTAGTACATGTATAATTGAGGTAGTACATGTATAATTGAGGTAGTACATGTATAATTGAGGTAGAACATGTATAATTGAGGTAGTACATGTATAATTGAGGTAGTACATGTATAATTGAGGTAGAGCATGTATAATTGAGGTAGTACATGTATAATTGAGGTAGTACATGTATAATTGAGGTAGAACATGTATAATTGAGGTAGAACATGTATAAATGAGGTAGTACATGTATAATTGAGGTAGAACATGTATAATTGAGGTAGTACATGTATAATTGAGGTAGTACATGTATAATTGAGGTAGTACATGCATAATTGAGGTAAAACATGTATAATTGAGGTAGTACATGCATAATTGAGGTAGTACATGCATAATTGAGGTAGTATATGTATAATTGAGGTAGTACATGTATAATTGAGGTAGTACATGTATAATTGAGGTAGTACATGTATAATTGAGGTAGTACATGTATAATTGAGGTAGAACATGTATAATTGAGGTAGTACATGTATAATTGAGGTAATACATGTATAATTGAGGTAGTACATGTATAATTGAGGTAGTACATGTATAATTGAGGTAGAACATGTATAATTGAGGTAGTACATGTATAATTGAGGTAGTACATGTATAATTGAGTAGAACATGTATAATTGAGGTAGTACATGCATAATTGAGGTAGAATATGTATAATTGAGGTAGTACATGCATAATTGAGGTAGTACATGCATAATTGAGGTAGTATATGTATAATTGAGGTAGTACATGTATAATTGAGGTAGTACATGTATAATTGAGGTAGTATATGTATAATTGAGGTAGTACATGTATAATTGAGGTAGTACATGTATAATTGAGGTAGAGCATGTATAATTGAGGTAGTACATGTATAATTGAGGTAGTACATGTATAATTGAGGTAGAACATGTATAATTGAGGTAGAACATGTATAAATGAGGTAGTACATGTATAATTGAGGTAGTACATGTATAATTGAGGTAGAACATGTATAATTGAGGTAGAACATGTATAATTGAGGTAGTACATGTATAATTGAGGTAGTACATGTATAATTGAGGTAGAACATGTATAATTGAGGTAGTACATGTATAATTGAGGTAGTACATGTATAATTGAGGTAGAACATGTATAATTGAGGTAGTACATGTATAATTGAGGTAGTACATGTATAATTGAGGTAGAACATGTATAATTGAGGTAGAACATATATAATTGAGGTAGAACATGTATAATTGAGGTAGAACATGTATAATTGAGGTAGTACATGTATAGTTGAGGTAGAACATGTATAATTGAGGTAGTACATGTATAATTGAGGTAGTACATGTATAATTGAGGTAGTACATGTATAATTGAGGTAGTACATGTATAATTGAGGTAGTACATGTATAATTGAGGTAGTACATGTATAATTGAGGTAGAACATGTATAATTGAGGTAGAACATGTATAATTGAGGTAGAACATGTATAATTGAGGTAGTACATGTATAATTGAGGTAGCACATGTATAATTGAGGTAGTACATGTATAATTGAGGTAGTACATGTATAATTGAGGTAGTACATGTATAATTGAGGTAGAACATGTATAATTGAGGTAGTACATGCATAATTGAGGTAGAATATGTATAATTGAGGTAGTACATGCATAATTGAGGTAGTACATGCATAATTGAGGTAGTATATGTATAATTGAGGTAGTACATGTATAATTGAGGTAGTACATGTATAATTGGGGTAGTATATGTATAATTGAGGTAGTACATGTATAATTGAGGTAGTACATGTATAATTGAGGTAGAACATGTATAATTGAGGTAGTACATGTATAATTGAGGTAATACATGTATAATTGAGGTAGTACATGTATAATTGAGGTAGAACATGTATAATTGAGGTAGTACATGTATAATTGAGGTAGTACATGTATAATTGAGGTAGAACATGTATAATTGAGGTAGAACATGTATAATTGAGGCAGTACATGTATAATTGAGGTAGTACATGTATAATTGAGGTAGAACATGTATAATTGAGGTAGTACATGTATAATTGAGGTAGTACATGTATAATTGAGGTAGAACATGTATAATTGAGGTAGTACATGTATAATTGAGGTAGTACATGTATAATTGAGGTAGAACATGTATAATTGAGGTAGAATATATATAATTGAGGTAGAACATGTATAATTGAGGTAGAACATGTATAATTGAGGTAGTACATGTATAGTTGAGGTAGAACATGTATAATTGAGGTAGTACATGTATAATTGAGGTAGTACATGTATAATTGAGGTAGTACATGTATAATTGAGGTAGTACATGTATAATTGAGGTAGTACATGTATAATTGAGGTAGTACATGTATAATTGAGGTAGAACATGTATAATTGAGGTAGTACATGTATAATTGAGGTAGAACATGTATAATTGAGGTAGTACATGTATAATTGAGGTAGAACATGTATAATTGAGGTAGTACATGTATAATTGAGGTATAACATGTATAATTGAGGTAGTACATGTATAATTGAGGTAGTACATGTATAATTGAAGTAGTACATGTATAATTAAACATAAATGACTTTCTCAGCAAGTACAAAATGTACATTGTTAGTTGCAATTACTTCTAATTGACTTCGAAATTCAATTGATTTCGTAGAGCACTTCTTGACATCTAGTGAAGCGTTAATAATCGTCAATAAAGAAAGAACACTCACATTCACTAAATAGAATATAACAAATGCTCATAATACGATTTTGTATTGATCAAAACATAGATGCTAAAAAGTCGAGAAAACATCAAATATGACATTTTAAATTGATAGAATGAGTAAGCATGCAACCAGTTTCTTTACCAATTAAAATAGAATTCAGACCGATAACTGACGCACAGAAATAGCACAGAATAAAAGGCCGATAACTGTAACCTTCTAATTCTAGTAGAGTTGCGTATTTGCGTTTAACACCACGTTCGGTGGAATTTTAGTGTTTTCCTTGTAATCAGTGCAATTTATGAAAAAAATTACTGTCCCTTCGAAAGTGCTGACAAATCCACTGCTCTTTCGAAAGCTCTGAGAAATTCATTGCCATTTGTAAGTGCTGACAAATCCACTGCTCTTTCGAAATCTCTGAGAAATACATTGCCCCTTTTGCTTATGCTGACAAATCTCTTGTCCCTTTGGTAAGTGCTAACGAATCAACTGCCCCTTCGGTAGTGCTGCCAAATTTGATGATATATGATCGAACCACTCACTACAGGAGTGATTCGAATTTCGAGACATTAAATAGTGAAAAATATTGTTGTATATTAAATATTATACGATCAAAAATACTGAGACCCTTTTACCTTTAGCAAAAACTCAACGTTTTTTTAAAAGTTGGACAGTATGGCGATAATAGTATCATTTTTGTTGTTTGTTATATAATGCCAAAAATAATAATAATAATAACGAATATATTAAGTAAAAAATCTTTTAGATTTCTTTCCCATTAGATTCTTTATTTCTCATAAACCACACGACAATATCACAGAAGAGATATCATAGAGTACATTCATTATCTACAACACATGACAAGATCAATGAAAATAGATAAAAATAGGTCAATCTAAATCAAAAGGCAAGGCATCTAGACCAGGGAAGACGTTCTTTTAATAAGACTAATCTGATCTGACATTTCACCCCCATACATTGTATATCCAAGGTGCTTAAAATATCATTTACAACTTCTATATTATTGCAATTAAAAGTAAATTTGAGATCATTGCATACAAAACTACATTATCACATATTTATAAGTAATAACGTCCATTTTGCCCATACGTAAACACCGAAGTGCCACAGCGATATCAGCCCATAGGCAGATATCTGGGCAAAACTCTGATAACATGATATCAAGCCTCTTTATGAATAGAACAACATGATATCAAGCCTCTTTATGAATAGAACAACATGATATCAAGCCTCTTTATTAATAGGACAACATGATATTAAGCCTCTTTATAAATAGAACAACATGATATCAAGCCTCTTTATAAATAGAACAACATGATATCAAGCCTCTTTATAAATAGAACAACGTGATATCAAGCATCTTCATAAATAGAACAATGCATGCCTTTTTCCATATCAGGACTGTTTATCAATCATTTATAGTTTGGTGTGTGTGTGTGTAAAGTTAATTTTGCTCTTTTTAATTCAATGTTGAAATATGTGATCAATAGATTAATGCATGCCTTTTTCAATATCAGGACTGTAATCATCTCTCGACCGATATTGACCATCAGGCTAAAGCCATCTGGCCGATATCAGTCTCTCGGGATGATATCAGTCCTGATATGGAAAAGGGCATGCATTAATCTATAATGAAAAAACGACAATTGTCATATGCGCATTGACTATATTTCCATATTGCGCAATCAGGAAAAAATCAAATATAAAAAAAAAATGTGATAATTCCAAAACATTGTTCTAATAATTAGTTATAGCGCTATCTGTAAATTGTGATAATAGTTATGATTGATGTTATGCAAAGCTTAAGTGCAACATAATTAGGTCTTTCACGCAATATTACTATCATAGTACATTATATAAGTAATTATATATTGTCATGTTTCCCCTTCGTTATTCATGCAGTAACACTACAGTACCTATTACACATTACATATATTGTCATGTTTCCCCTTCGTTGTTCATGCAGTAACACTACAGTACCTATTACACATTACATATATTGTCATGTTTCCCCTTCGTTGTTCATGCAGTAACACTACAGTACCTATTACACATTACATATATTGTCATGTTTCCCCTTCGTTGTTCATGCAGTAACACTACAGTACCTATTACACATTACATATATTGTCATGTTTCCCTTTCGTTGTTCATGCAGTAACACTACAGTACCTATTACACATTACATATATTGTCATGTTTCCCCTTCGTTGTTCATGCAGTAACACTACAGTACCTATTACACATTACATATATTGTCATGTTTCCCTTTCGTTGTTCATGCAGTAACACTACAGTACCTATTACACATTACATATATTGTCATGTTTCCCCTTCGTTGTTCATGCAGTAACACTACAGTACCTATTACACATTACATATATTGTCATGTTTCCCTTTCGTTGTTCATGCAGTAACACTACAGTACCTATTACACATTACATATATTGTCATGTTTCCCCTTCGTTGTTCATGCAGTAACACTACAGTACCTATTACACATTACATATATTGTCATGTTTCCCCTTCGTTGTTCGTGCAGTAACACTACAGTACCTATTACACATTACATATATTGTCATGTTTCCCCTTCGTTGTTCATGCAGTAACACTACAGTACCTATTACACATTACATATATTGTCATGTTTCCCCTTCGTTGTTCATGCAGTAACACTACAGTACCTATTACACATTACATATATTGTCATGTTTCCCCTTCGTTGTTCGTGCAGTAACACTACAGTACCTATTACACATTACATATATTGTCATGTTTCCCCTTCGTTGTTCATGCAGTAACACTACAGTACCTATTACACATTACATATATTGTCATGCTTCCCCTTCGTTGTTCATGCAGTAACACTACAGTACCTATTACACATTACATATATTGTCATGTTTCCCCTTCGTTGTTCATGCAGTAACACTACAGTACCTATTACACATTACATATATTGTCATGTTTCCCCTTCGTTGTTCATGCAGTAACACTACAGTACCTATTACACATTACATATATTGTCATGTTTCCCCTTCGTTGTTCATGCAGTAACACTACAGTACCTATTACACATTACATATATTGTCATGTTTCCCCTTCGTTGTTCATGCAGTAACACTACAGTACCTATTACACATTACATATATTGTCATTTGTGTATCTTCAGTGTTTCATGCAGTAACTTTAAAGTACCTTGTATTATATATTGCCATTTATTTCCTTCGGCCTTTCATGGAATAATTCCAAAATACAGTGCATACCTTTAAATTAATGCTATTTTTCATGTAATTTCCAAATATTAGGCGCATGTCCTTATATAATCAATTGAGGACATCGTATTAACACCAGAATCTATATAAATCGTTTACCATTTAAAGATGTGAACATCATATAATATGTTAGCTACAATACCTATGGCTTAAATAGTGTTCAAATATAAACAACTGCTAGTTTCAATAACGAATTTCTTCTTATCTTTAAACGAAAATAAAGAAATATAGATTAATAATCGTTAGAGAATACCGAAGGGGCAATCAAAAATGGACAATCCAGAGAAACTAGCAACATTGGGTACACAAAACACAATGCGAAGTCAACAAAGCAAAAACCCAATATGTGTTGGACACCAGTATACGTAAACAAACACAAATAAACAAGACATGAGTCCTCCTACAAAATACTGGAGGTAAGGCGAATCGAACATCGTTTTTATGCAATATAAGCACTATTCCTTAGTTTCTAATTACATGTTGGTATAACCTGAGTTTCTGAGGGATTTTGTAAAATATTTTAACTAACATGCTGTAACTGAAAGATTGTTAAAAATTATATTTAACATCATTTGTCGGTGATAGAGGAAAGAAAACAATCTACGTAATAAGGTTTGGTGAAATTGTTGATCATCACTGTTTAAACTTTTCATCGCTTATTTATGTAAAAATCCATTAACTCATACTTCCATTTTGTGTTTTCTGATTTGACATGTCAATAAAATGATCATTTAGATAGCATAATTTTTTAAATAACAAAAAAAAAAAAAAATGCTGTAAATTGTCATTATTATTGAAAATTAATGAAACCACAAGACTGATTGTAATATAAATTACGTATTTGTTTGTTCGTCATTGCCAATGTTTCTTTATGACTGCAAATAAAACGTTATATAGTTATTGGTCAACAATATATTTGTATATCAAAACCAGATTCAAGTGTAATATGTCTTTGGTTGATTGGTTACATTTACAGCCTTAAATGTCAGAGTTTACATAGATCTGCATCGGTGGTGTTTGTTTGATAAGTTTGTGAAAAGTATTTCTGTTTTAAGTAAAGGGAAAAAAAATAAAACTTCATAATATAAAACGAGATATTCTGGATTCTATGATTAAACAAGAGTAAATTCATGATGAAGAATTTACGGATAGAATGACCTTATAAAGAAATAAAATAACCGCTTACAACTCTCCATAGAGCTGACAGAAACAAACAAAATAAAATAACCGACTACCACCGCTTACAATCCTCCCAAGTAACCTCTTACCGACTACTACCAGAGCTGATATAAATGAAATGATAAGACTGCTTGAAGACTATCGCTAGGGCTGTTATAATAATTTTAAAAAACACAGCTTACAACTAACACCAGAGCTGATATCAGTCAATAAAATGAAGTAAGCACTTACCGAGTACCATCAGAGCTGATATAAATAAAGTGTAAACTAATAACCGCCTACTGACCACCACCAGGGCTGACATAAATAAAATGAAGTAACAGATTAAGGATTAACACCAGAGCTTATATAGATCAAATGAAGTACTTACGACTGTCATCGGAGATAATCTAGATCAAATCCATGATGATTAGATACAGATCAAAAGTGAGGATGATCAAATACTATCCAGATGTGACAATGGAATAGTGTTTATTAATTAGCAAATTTTATAAGATCATACCAAGTAATCTGTTCTAATATTACCGGATTTATTATCCAATTTTCACTTTTGAATATTGTTTCCTACTCATCACTTTTATCCATAAATTAATAATTTGTAGATCGTTGTTTTCATTTGTCCTTTTTCGTGTGAATTCTGATTACCTCGTTGGTATCTTCAAGCTCTTCTTCTTGTTTCATTTGCTAGTTATGTTGGAAGCAGTCGCATATCGCTTTTCTTTTAAAAATAAAATGTGATAAAAATGTGATTTTGAAATTACGACTGTACACAAGAAGACAGTGCAAGCTTTGGATCAATACAATAGACTATATTTTCTGTGCAATACCGGGTTTGCAACAATAGTATGATGACGGGTACCACTAGTGGAGCAGGAACTGCCTACACTTCCAGAGCACAAGAGTTCATCCCCTGTATTTAGCTTGTTACGTGTTGCTCAATCTTTACTTTTCTGTGTAATGTTTTGTAGACCGTTGTTTGTCCTTTTGTACTTTTTGGGGTCATTGTATTGTCTGTCCTTCTTCGGTTTATAGTTTTTTATGATCCTTTTGATATCTTCAAACATTTCTTATAATTCGTTTCGTCAGAAGAGTGACTTGAATTTCTAAAAGTCATACTATGTAAGCTAATATTTCGTGGATCGTTTTTTGTCATTTTGTCCTGTTTCATTTAGCCATTGTGTTGTCTGTCCTTCTTCGACTAACGGAGTCTGATTACCATTTGATATATTCAAACCCTTATTTCTTCTAATGAGCATATTCATGATTTTGAGAACAAATGATTGATTTGAAATGTCCAACTACCACTGGTACTGTATTTATACGATAGATTTGTTATTTTATTCAGTCAGCTTTTTCTATTCATTGTAGTTAACTCTGACGAGATATTCTGTCCATTTATGTTTATAAAGTGCATTATAGATATTTCCAATTGGATTTAATATATTGTCATTGTATGGAAGACATCATTGTATATATATATACTTGATATTTCCAATAAGTAGTCTTAGTCTTAGTCCTAGATTGCAGTATAATTACATACGTATCTTAATCGTTTCAGATAGTAGTAGCTTCTTGTGTTTTAAATTCTTGATAGGAAAATAAAAACTTCTCGCTAAGTAAAGAGGAAAGTTTACACATGTGTGCAATTGAAATACATCAATCGTGTATTTAATAGGGTGCATTTCGAAACAGGTACATGTAAATTGATGCTCATGTCAACCTGTTTAACATACTAAAGCAAATAATTATAATTATGCGTCTGTGGCTCATTCTAAACACAATATAATAGATACTTATTTTTGTACAAATTAAATTGTTTTAAGCAAAAGAAACAAGACAAACAAACAAACAAACAAAAGAACAAAAATAAAACATAAAAAACAAACAAAGATATAAATAAATATAAAAAATAAATAAAAACAGACACACATTTTGTTTTTTATGGAAAATGATTTCAGTTTTTATTAGCATTATTATATCAATTTCTATTTAAAATGCTACTTCAATGGGAAAAATTCCACACAAAAAACATTAATAGTTTATTTTATAAATAAAACTTACCTTATTTTCATTTCATAAATACATACGTCCTATACTAGAAAAACAAAGTGACAATGACAACAAATCATATTCCCAATAATAATATCAACTAATATGTCAGTCACACATAGATCCTACAGAAAACTTATATTCAATGTTTTGATTGATCAAACGTGTTTTATTGAGCAAATTGATAGCAGTTGCTTCACTACACCACATTACAGAGAACTAACATTGTAAATTTAACGAGCGTAACTCATACAATGGAACTGTTTAATGTATTGCGCTTAAACGGAAATTAAAGTCACGTGCTGTTGTCGTTTGACACTTTACAACATATCGGATTTGCTAGACAAAATTGATAATTTGGACAATTTGTAAATGTTCTGTAAAATTTATTAAAGTCAGATTTGATTTTATGATGAAATTGAAAAAAAACTTTGGATTATAAATGTTCATATACAATATTTTCCGTTATCTCAAAGAGGTCAATCTTATGGGTTAAGCAAACTAGATCACTCATACCAAATTCACCGACATTCCGTTAGTCATTAATAAAACACAAAATAAAGCCTTTTATGTGAATAATATTCATAAGACCTCTTTGTAATATAAAATAAGAAAATTTAACATGTAACTCTTGTATTTGAAGATTGGCTTTAGTTTTCAATTCATCACTGTAGTTTTATCTTTGGTGTAGACTCCACTAATTTAGAATGTAGCATAGTCAAAATAAGTACTTACTGAAATAAAGTAATTCTACTTTCACTTTGTACTTAAGTGTTATTTTTGAAAGGAACCAAACACTTTGATTTGTTTCAGAAATAAAGAACGAAATGAGATCAAAAGCAATAATTACTTTCAAGTAATTATTTTTCCGTGAAAATGTCATGTGTCATGTTAAAGAGCTGCCCAGCACTCCTCATATATGGAGGATAGGGGATGCCCTCTCGATGAAGGGTTGTCAGGTTATAGTATGTAAATCCTGACAGTAGACAAAAATGGGTGCCGTGCATGGAGAGTTTCACATTAAAGACTCCTTATGTAGATTTCAAAAAAGAGGAGACACATTGTAGACGTTATAAAAGGCAAATTTTTCATCCGTTCTTAGCTTACACCTCATATTACTTCAGTTGTCAGTCAAAGGTCGTTGCATCATGCTTCATCCATTTATGTACGCAAATATAATTTTATATATTGTTGAACTTGTTCACGCCCCGAATATGTATGATATACTTACCACTGGACGTCATAGACATCACCGACACATCAACAATCAATCATGATCAAGAGTGTTTATAAATGATAGAATGGAAAAACTAGAATAAGCAGTAAGCATGGAAGAAATTTCTTATTCGATTTTGAAGCTGATACGTCCGTTTGATGTGTTTGTGAGAAGGCTTGATATTTGGGGGGAAAATGACATTGTCATTACACTAAACGTGAATTAAATACTAACGTGTCGAAGATGTTACAATGGCCGCATATGTTTTTGATTTAGTAGAGTTTTGCCATAATGAGCGTTTTAGTTTCCATATAACCTATGTGTCTTTACGTTCTGAGTGCTATGTTGTGATGTCCGTTACGATTTGCCATAAAAACTATGCTTAACGCGACGGATGCCACCAGTGGAGCAGGAACTGCTTACCCTTCCGGAGCTCCGGTTTTTAGTGAGGTTCGTGTTTAGTTTTTTGTGTATGTTTTGCAGATCGTTGTTTGTCCTTTTGTCCTTTTTCTTTTGGCCATTGTGTTGTCTGTTCTTCTTCGATATACGGATTCTGATTACCCCTTTGGTATCTTCAAACTCTTCTTCAGTTCGTCTTTACCTCCGATTGTTTGTGGGAAGGCTTATGTCTTGTTAATGTTATTTGTGTTTGTTTGCATATAGTGGTCACCAACTCATACTGTGTTGTGTTTTTGCTTTGTTTTTCTTCGTCTTATGTACCCTATGTTGCCAGTTTCTCTGGATTGTCCATTTGTGATTGCTCCTTCGGTTTTCTCTAACGTTTATTTGCAATATAAATATCTCTTTAAAGAGATCACATTACAATAAGCGTTTATTTGCAATATAAATATCTCTTTAAAGAGATCACATTACAATAATTCAATATACAATATACATGTAGTTGATAGTAATAACTTGCTATCAAAGTAAACTCTTTTGTTAGACACACGATACCCTCGTGGAGAGACTCAATGATTGTGTCCATGCATATTTCATACTTACATAGATATGAATGCACACAAACTCATGCATGTCTAATACTATCTGGGGAATTTGTGTCAGTTGATGGTATAATATTTGAAAGAGGTGACAATGTGATGCAATCCCCTCAGTGCAATAAATAGAAAATGTTAAAACAAATTAATAATATTAATATACAAATTAGATTAAGCAAAAATGTAAATAATTTAATGTAATATGTCCAACGTTCCGTTGAAAATATTGCAGTTTAAATTTCCCTCCTTTTTTTCCTTTTTTCTCATTGTTCATACCTCCTAATAGGTTATTATATAATTGGGATATAGCCATCAAATAACAAATGGGAGCAATAGTGTTGTTATTGGCCTATCACAGGTAAAATCATTTATCATAAATATGGGAACCCAATCGTGTCAATATTTAAGTACAAGGCTACATACGACATTGATGATCTATGATGTTTCCTTCATTGATTTCTGGTTAACCTCGATAGATGCAAAAGGTACGGACGTAGGCCCTAATAAAAGGATTGTCAAGTGACAAAAAATCTGTATTATATTTTATATTTCATTTATATTACATTGTGGATTGTTTGTTTGCATTGAAATGGCGATAATATGCCATGTGTCACTCTTTCAAGTCAGCTAAAATGACGGCAAATGGAAACTACTTACCGCATTGTACCAAACTACGTGCATCTGAAAGATTGAATCTGCTACATCTTAAATTCACCAATGACTTATCCTTTATTTGAGACGTTTTGGATGCAGGAGTTTTATTTCTGTAACTACGAAGATTTAACATGGTCTTTACTACTAATGTTATAACCGGAAATGTAAGATGGGAGCGTTCGATCCAATGCCCTTACAATTCCTCTTTATGTCAACTAGTAAGCAATCGAATAAAATAAGCAGACAACGTAAGACAGTTGTTATATTAAATTCAGAAACAAACCTTAGATAGTCCTAAGCATAATCAGATTATTGCTATTAAAACAGTAGAGATTAAATTTAGGGAGCGAGATAAAGAACACAGAGTACTGTTAGAAACAAAGATGGCGACAACGAAATGCTAAATCTTCGTAAAGAATGGCAAACTGTTAAACTAGAATATAAATCATAGACCATTTACCTTGGGTTTGAGTATAATGTATTGTATTTTCAATACAAATCGTAGGGGATGGGCATTTACAAATATGACCGATATTTTAGAATTATGTTAAAATGACACAGTATTTAATACAGAATCATTCCCCGAATTTGACGAAAATAACATCTAAAACTAAGGTTCTCCTCCCTCAGTTACAGGTGATCTTATCTTTCGATTTTGAGCGTACCTGAAGAGAAGGTTTTTTACAGAAACGCGCCATGCGCACTAAATTTGATATCTACGTTTTTATTATTGATATAAAAGTTCATCATTTTAAACAATAATGTCTTATATTTCAAATATACTTATTGTATTGTTTTCTACACACAATTTATTGAATATAGCTTTATCCAAATGTAGCAAAAGAATTGCTATCCATTACAAAAACGATAGTATTAAGCCTAAAATCAATGGGTGGGAAATTATTTAATAGAATTGTAATCTTCCACTGTATAGAATGGTAAATTGAATCTGGAATATCTCCTTTCGCTGTATTATTCTCGAAGTAGTTAAGTGATTGATTTTTATCTAACGTCAAGTAAATCACACTCTAGCGGGACTGTCGTGGTCGGGATCGTATGGTAGTTGGATTTATAACTACCTATGCAATTAGTGCCTATCACCAATAACGTTGTGAGTTCGAACCCCACTCAAGTGAAGTGTACTTGATACAACATTATGTGATAAAGTTTGTTATTGACTTGCGGCAGGTCGGTGGTTTTCTCCGGGTAGGTCGGTTTCCTCCACCAATAAAACTGACCTCCACGATATAGCTGAAATATTGTTGAAAATGGCGTTAAATACTAAAACCCAAATTCAAATCGTACTCTAGCTATATACCCATGATGAGAACAAGTTTACATGCAAAACATCCTTCAGGACAAAATGGCGGCACTAGGATAACCATATAAGACCGATGTTTTGAATGCCACAAGGGAAATGAGAGTTGATGGAAAAGGTAGGAAATTATGCCTGGCAACGGAAATTATGCATGGCAATGGACCACAAAACAAACTGTTGCTGCAAATTGTTGTTTACTTGCAAGGTGACACTCACTTACACGACGTCCTCATGACGAGTTGTGAACATACATAGTCACGTGGAACTAGCAGACGAAACTTTTGGAGGTGTTGTAGCCCACAGAGGAGAAGCCATGCTCTATTACTATTTTAGTCCCTATCGTGGATTTATGAACTGAAAAGGGTGTTTCGTCAATATTGATTGCTATTTTTGTTTTGGAGGAGTTTTTTCCCCATTTACATCTACATCCTATCATGTGTATAATATTCGTACTTAATCGGTTTCACACTTTGGAAATGAAAATAAATTAATCATCTTTTTATTAAAACTTGCAAAATGAACAGAATGGTGTTTTCGTTCGAAGTGGTCTAAAGGCTTGTGCAAAACTTTATTTAATTAGTGTCACTAGTAGAATAGGAACTGCCTACCATTATGGTGCACATGAGTTCATGCACCTGTTTAGTGGGGTTCATGTTACTCAGTCTTTAGTTTTCTGTGTAATATGTTGTTAACCATTGTTTGCCTTGCTGTCCTTTTTTTCCTTTTGCCCATTATATTGTCTATCCTTCTTCGAATTACGACTTCTGATTACCGGAGTACCAGGAAAAAACTCAACTTTCATAAATCAATGATGTATGATTATACTAAGTACACTTCGTCACATGATGGAATTGCGAAAATGGAGATCCCCGATTGCTTGAAACATTGTAGATTAACAAGCTAAGCATGGAGATCCCCGATTGCTTGAAACATTGTAGATTAACAAGCTAAGCATGGAGATCCCCGATTGCTTGAAACATTGTAGATTAACAAGCTAAGCATGGAGATCCCCGATTGCTTGAAACATTGTAGATTAACAAGCTAAGCATGGAGATCCCCGATTGCTTGAAACATTGTAGATTAACAAGCTAAGCATGGAGATCCCCGATTGCTTGAAACATTGTAGATTAACAAGCTAAGCATGGAGATCCCCGATTGCTTGAAACATTGTAGATTAACAAGCTAAGCATGGAGATCCCCGATTGCTTGAAACATTGTAGATTAACAAGCTAAGCATGGAGATCCCCGATTGCTTGAAACATTGTAGATTAACAAGCTAAGCATGGAGATCCCCGATTGCTTGAAACATTGTAGATTAACAAGCTAAGCATGGAGATCCCCGATTGCTTGAAACATTGTAGATTAACAAGCTAAGCATGGAGATCCCCGATTGCTTGAAACATTGTAGATTAACAAGCTAAGCATGGAGATCCCCGATTGCTTGAAACATTGTAGATTAACAAGCTAAGCATGGAGATCCCCGATTGCTTGAAACATTGTAGATTAACAAGCTAAGCATGGAGATCCCCGATTGCTTGAAACATTGTAGATTAACAAGCTAAGCATGGAGATCCCCGATTGCTTGAAACATTGTAGATTAACAAGCTAAGCATGGAGATCCCCGATTGCTTGAAACATTGTAGATTAACAAGCTAAGCATGGAGATCCCCGATTGCTTGAAACATTGTAGATTAACAAGCTAAGCATGGAGATCCCCGATTGCTTGAAACATTGTAGATTAACAAGCTAAGCTGTAAATGTTTGCAGTGATAAGATCTTTGTAACTATATGACATTTCAATTTAAAGATGCATAATTAGATTTTGACAACCGTATGCTGCTCTTGATTCTTTTGTTACCCAATTAATACCTCATTTTCCTTAATCATATCAGGTGAGGTGTATTCGATACAACATCATGTAATTAGGTTTGCCAGTGGCTTACGACAGGTCGGTGGTTTTTCCCGGTACTCTGGTTTCCTTCACCAATAAAACTGACTGCCACGATATAACTGAAATATTGTTGAAGGTGACGCTAAATACCATATTTGTTGTGACAATTGTGTGGCCATGCCCACGTTTTGATCTACATATTTCAATAAGGGTAATAACAAAATTACCGAACTCCGAACAATCTTACAAAGGGAAAGTCAAAACTCATAAGTATATAAACAGACAAAATCAGTCAACAATCGGAAAACTGTGAAAACCGTAATGACCCTGACTTGGTACAGGCATTTCTAAAGAAATAGTGAGTTGAATCAGATTTTAGAGCGCCAAACCTCCCGCTTTCATTACGGCTCAAAGGTTCCGGCTGTCACTATAACATTATTTATAGCAATAGTATGTTAATCACCAAACTGGTTTAAATTGAAAGAACGGAGCTATTATATTGTTTTTCTTGGTCGCTCTAATTACGATGCATTTTCGACATACATCGACGGAAGTGTATTATTATTTTCTAATTAATTTTGTTTATCCTTTGTATTACATTGTACATGATGTTTTTCAAGCAATTGTTGAATTCTCAGTTAGTATTTTTGCTTCCAGCGATTGATGTTACAACATGTTGTTTAAATCTATTGCAGTTTTTTTCTTCACTTAATTAAACTGTTTGATGCTTTGCTAATAGTATTGTTATGTATATAATGCAGTGAACATTGTATGTGTAAATGGTTGAATTGACATTATTGTTGTATAATTGGTTTATTTACGTAGTTGTATTTTATTTCGCAATTTTACACGGAGTTGACCTAATTGTATAGGTTACAGGGTATATTGATACACTTGTAGCTTCGTGGAGTCACCAATATATAGAAAGAAGGCCTAAATGTCCGATGCCTTGCATAGAACATCCATCAAACCGTTAGTAGTGCATGAGGAACCAGGTACATAACTCATGCTAGGGAAGGGGTGTAAAAGAACGCATCACACTCGTTGTACGTTAAAGACAACAAACAGTGTTCAGTGAGTTCGGTTGAGAGAAGCGGTGGTTGTTCAGTGAGTTCGGTTGAGAGAAGAGGTGGTTGTTCAGTGAGTTCGGTTGAGAGAAGCGGTGGTTGTTCAGTGAGTTCGGTTGAGAGAAGCGGTGGTTGTTCAGTGAGTTCGGTTGAGAGAAGAGGTGGTTGTTCAGTGAGTTCGGTTGAGAGAAGCGGTGGTTGTTCAGTGAGTTCGGTTGAGAGAAGCGGTGGTTGTACGCTTTGTTGATATTGGTTGAATTGATGACCATCGTTGTTTACGCTTTCTTTTCATAAGTAGCTTCAAATATACTGATATGTATTAACTTGTTAACGGTAGTCGTTGGCACCCCTTGCAAAAAGTTCAGACCCGGTGACATTTACCCTCAGCGTGCATAAGATATAGGGTATAGCAAAGACTGGTTTTGTTTATTAATTACAAGGGTAGAATTCAGGTGTTCAGGAAGGATAAGCAATTCCTGTTCCACTTTTGGCACTTGTCATATTACTCTTGTTACAAACTCGGTGATAAGTCATTTAAAGTTTGACAGTGACTTGTGACAGATTGGTGGTTTTCTCCGGGTACTTCGATTTCCTCCACCAATAAAACTGACCGTCACCATATAGCTGAAATATTGTTGAAAGTGTCGCTAAACACCATAATCATAACCTTAGCCCATATTTTCCCCACACACAATCAGTCACACGTCACCTCGTTTACTGCATTGTAAATTGGTGCAATTCTAGCAAACTAGTATCTTTTCCATATTGTATTTTTTTTAACATATAATACATTTATAAACTTAATAGTCAACCTACTCTACTTAAGATTTGCATGTTTCATGTCACATAAATTTTTCCTGTGTTGTTAATTTCAAGATTTGATTAGGTTTATATATATTAATGGGTCATAAAGTTGAAATAATTACCCTTCCATAGAACCAGATCTTATTCTGCTTTTGAAGTAGTTTAACGTTTCTTAGATTTTATCCGTTGTTTCTAAATATAGTTCTATTGCATCTTTATTATTTCATGGATTATCCTTTGATACCATGCTGGAGTTTGAATTTTACATTTCTCTTGGAAAATGTTGACTGTTTTTTTGTTCTGCTAACATGAAATAAAATCCTTAATGGATATTATTAAACTGTTATAATATTCTGAGATTAAATAAAATTAGTTGGAGCATCAAAATTAACAAAATGTGCATTTCGAATTGTATAAAGACAAATCATTGCATGCAAAACGAAATAGAAAATAATAAAATTACAACAAATGTATTTACTTTTTGATGTTTAATCACACGAACGTCCTATAACGCCTTAATATGATTTTTAAGACAAAGAATGACTAACGTCGGTTTTAACAGATATAATGTTTTATATTGTAATTTCTATATGTAATATTTATTCCAAATCATATTCATCTATGTTTGACAATTTAAACATATAAATCAATTTTCTTCTTAGAAATCTTCAAAAGATGTCAGATAATGTTGTCAGGTATTTAACAACAGCTTTATATTTCAAAATTGATGATGCATGAATGGTACAGATTGCTGTAATTTTGTGAAAATAAAAAAGGGAAGTAGGTATATACCTATATAAGTTGTATCGAGATATAAAGAAAATCATCGGTTTTCTAGAATGCAGGTCTTTCTTAAATAAGGGTAACAACTCCGAACAATCCTACAAAGGGAAAGTCAAAACTCATAAGTATATAAACAGACAAGATCAGTCAACAACCGGAAAACTGTGAAAACCGTAATGACCCTGACTTGGTACAGGCATTTCTAAAGAAATGGTGGGTTGAATCAGATTTTAAAGCGCCAAACCTCCCGCTTTCATTACGGCTCAAAGTTTCCGGCTGTCACTATAACAGTATTTATAACAATACTTGAACAAAACAGGTAAAACAGTTGTCAAAACAGCACCAAACTCAGTGAAGTAAATGTCAAAGACACTTTTACGTCACACATTGATAAAAAAATATTTTTGACATTTTTGTTGACTTCTTTATCTTTATACATTTTCACTATATTAAGACACACTGACTCACCACAACTGCACAGATGGCTTGGTTTAAGTTTGGTCTATGGTGTTTGACGGCACTTTCAACAAAATTCCAGTTATATCGTGGGAGTCAGTTTTATTAGTGGAGGAAACCGGAATACCCGGAGAAAACCACCGACCTGTCACAAGTCACTGACAAACTTTATCACTTAATGTTGTATCGAGTACACCTCGCCATGGACGGGGTTCGAACTCACAACTGCAGTGATGATAGGCATTAATTGCACGGCTAGTTGTAAATCCAACTACCATACTATCACGACCACGATGGCCCCTGAATTGCACAGAAAATGCCATTATGAACAAGATGTTCTTCGTAAGTAACTTTTGTCATGCACTTTTCAAGGTATTCTCTATTTCAGTCAAAGTCATCCTTGTTGGATATTAGAAATTTCTGTAAATTATGGCTTTCCAAGAAGATCCAAAATATACCATTACTAACATAGAAACGGTGTAATCAAGATATATGTCACTATTATAATAATGATTGTCTTTAAATAGTATGTATATAATACAGAACAAGGGTAATAACAAAATTACCGAACTCCGAACAATCTTACAAAGGGAAAGTCAAAACTCATAAGTATATAAACAGACAAAATCAGTCAACAACCGGAAAACTGTGAAAACTGTAATGACCCTGACTTGGTACAGGTATTTCTAAAGAAATGGTGGGTTGAATTAGATTTTAAAGCGCCAAACCTCCCGCTTTCATTTTGCGGTTCCATGACTTCTTGCTATTATACGTTACAAGTCTATAAAAATCGGATATGGCGCATTGGCCACCAGTCGAATCTGTTAAACTTCGAGACGCAGCTTATGGTTCAGCTGTCCGTCAATCAATAGCGCCATAACCGACCTTTTTAAATCGACAACATTTTGATCTGAACGTTCTTGTAACAATACTTATGCCATAATTTAAAGAAAACAGAAATATGGAAATGTAATGAAGAACTAAATACAGAGCACGATTTTCGGCCATTTTGATTTTTTTGTTATCGTCTGCTATTTTTGCTTCTATCAAAGGTGATAAACGGAAATATCGTCTGTCGTCTGTGTTGAACCAGGAGATCGTTATAGATTTTGCAAATGAAGAGTATTATATTAAGAAACATTATGTAATTATTTCACTTAAAGCCAATCAAAATTCTATTTTGCCCCATTAATTGATTGCTAAAAGGCGGTTGCTGGTCAACTAACATTATACTTTCCGCGAAAATGTCAGATAAAATTTCTTGCATGTTCGTTCTTATCAAAAGTTATGCTTGAATAATATCAAAAGATAAAAAAGGGTTTTAAAGACAAAGCATAGAACGCGTCATTTCAAAACATCACATTTGTTTTCATATAATTAAAAGTACACATAGGACATTATAAAGACAAAATGAATACCATTTATATTTCAAGGCAATCCAAAATTCATCCTAAAACACTTTCTCAACTGACCACGGATATGTTTCGTTTGTCGTAATCCCAATCCAATTCTTTCTTCATGCATGACTTATCACCAGGTTTGTAACAAGAGTAACACAACGGGTGTCACTAGTAGAGAAAGAACTGCTGCCTACCCTTCCGGAGAACCTGAGTTCACCCACGGTTCTTAGTGGGGTACATGTTGCTCGATCTTTAGTTTTCTGTGTAGTGTTTTGTACATCATCGTTTGTCTTTTTTTATTATTCTCTGTCCTTCTCCGAGTTACGGCTTCTGATTACCCTTTAGGTATCTTAGATTTACGGCTTCTGATTACCCTTTAGGTATCTTAGATTTACGGCTTCTGATTACCCTTTAGGTATCTTAGATTTACGGCTTCTGATTATCCTTTTAGTTTCTTAGATTTACGGCTTCTGATTACCCATTTGGTATCTCAGATTGACGGCTTCTGATTACCCTTTTGGTATCTTAGATTTACGGCTTCTGATTACCCATTTGGTATCTTAGATTGACGGCTTCTAATTACCCATTTGGTATCTTAGATTTACGGCTTCTGATTACCCTTTTGTTATCTTAGATTTACGGCTTCTGATTACTCATTTGTTATCTTAGACTTACGCTTCTGATTACCCTTTTGGTATATTAGATTTACGGCTTCTGATTACCCATTTGGTATCTTAGATTTACGGCTTCTGATTACCCATTTGGTATCTTAGATTTACGGCTTCTGATTACACTTTTGGTATCTTGGATTGACGGCTTCTGATTACCCATTTGGTATCTTAGATGTACGGCTTCTGATTACCCATTTGGTATCTTAGATGTACGGCTTCTGATTACCCATTTGGTATCTTAGATTTACGGCTTCTGATTACACTTTTGGTATCTTAGATTGGCGGCTTCTGATTACCCTTTTGGTATCTTAGATTTACGGTTTCTGATTACACTTTTGGTATCTTGGATTGACGGCTTCTGATTACCCTTTTGGTATATTAGATTTACGGCTTCTGATTACCCATTTGGTATCTTAGATTTACGGCTTCTGAATACCCATTTGGTATCTTAGATTTACGGCTTCTGATTACACTTTTGGTATCTTGGATTGACGGCTTCTGATTACCCATTTGGTATCTTAGATGTACGGCTTCTGATTACCCATTTGGTATCTTAGATGTACGGCTTCTGATTACCCATTTGGTATCTTAGATTTACGGCTTCTGATTATCCTTTTGGTATCTTAGATTTACGGTTTCTGACAACAACGCTGTTCACTCACTTGTGTGCGATGGTCAGTATTTTGTTCACGTGTGGAATACACTTACATGACCGAATCATTTCACCGTTGTTGTCAGAAAACATACTCTTAATTTTGAATTTAATACATTTATTCTAGTGATATTTATAAATGTATGACAAAATTAAAGTCCTTTCTTTTGTAAAGTTTGATAGAAAGTTGACCATTGATGTCAATTTCGATGTAAATGTCAAGAAATGAGGCAGATTTCAGGTGTTTCGTTTATCTCAAGGTCTTTGGGGGTATATTTAATGAAATTCGATTATCAAAGTTTGGATTATTTATTAACAGAACTAACTCAATATAGCTTAAACTGAGATTACAATCTTTTGATTCTGGATTTTTTTTGTTTTTTTTTTGTTTTTTTTTGTGTTTTTTTTTTTGTGTGTGTGTTTAATAAGCTTTTACTGCATAAGATCTGCTTCATATTAATAAAGAAAGAAATCAACGAGGAGAGTAGCAAGATTTGTCTTAATGGAAATGTCGGTGATTTGTTGGAAAATGTATCCTCCGTACTAGACAATTATGTCATCGATTAGGAACTCATTTTCTGCGTAAAACCTTTTACTTTTTGAAACGAGTTATTGATATGGAGATTCAGCAATTTTAGATAAGCAAGAAATGCAATTACAACCTCTTCAAAACAAACTAAATACCAGCTATGCATTATAAATGCACGAAGACGTGCTATCAAAACGGATCCATGTCATATAACTGTTCTGTTAGAAGTACAGATTTTCTGTAAATCACGGACAAACTTTATTGAGCACACTTCACCACGGGCTGCAGTAAAATTCACTAACATTAATGGATTGCACATATTACTTAGATAGATTATCTTCTCACCACTATCTAACGCCGTCCATTAGGACAAAAGAATAAAAGAACTCTTTTACCGAACTTGACTATGAGTAGCACGACGGATGTCTTATAAGAAAAAGGAACTTGCTATCTTTCACCCCTGTGTTCAATCCCGGTTTTGTGGTGGGTTTTGCATTGCTCATTTTATTTCTCTGTTGTTTTTTGTTTTGTTTGTCTTTGTTGTGTGGTCTGAACCTCATCGGTGGTGCTATGGTTAGTATGCTCGCCTCGAGTGCTGTAGACAGTGGATTCGAGCTACTGAACCGCATCGGTGGTGCTTTGGTTAGCATGCTCGCCTCGAGTGCTGTAGACAGTGGATTCGAGCCACTGAACCGCATCGGTGGTGCTATGGTTAGCCTGCTCGCCTCGAGTGCTGTAGACAGTGGATTCGAGCCACTGAACCGCAGCGGTGGTGCTTTGGTTAGCATGTTCGTCTCTGAGTGCTGTAGACAGTGGATTCAAGCCACTGAACCGCATCGATGGTGCTATGGTTAGCATGCTCGCCTCGAGTGCTGTAGACAGTGGATTCGAGCCACTGAACCGCATCGGTGGTACTATGGTTAGCATGCTCGCCTCGAGTGCTGTAGACAGTGGATTCGAGCCACTGAACCGCATCGGTGGTGCTATGGTTAGCATGCTCGCCTCGAGTGCTGTAGACAGTGGATTCGAGCCACTGAACCGCATCGGTGGTGCTATGGTTAGCATGCTTGCCTCGAGTGCTGTAGACAGTGGATTCGAACCACTGAACCGCAGCGGTGGTGCTATGGTTAGCATGCTCGCCTCGAGTGCTGTAGACAGTGGATTCGAGCCACTGAACCGCATCGGTGGTACTATGGTTAGCATGCTCGCCTCGAGTGCTGTAGACAGTAGATTCGAGCCACTGAACCGCATCGGTGGTGCTATGGTTAGCATGCTCGCCTCGAGTGCTGTAGACAGTGGATTCGAGCCACTGAACCGCATCGGTGGTGCTATGGTTAGCATGCTCGCCTCGAGTGCTGTAGACAGTGGATTCGAGCCACTGAACCGCATCGTGGTGCTAGGGTTAGCATGCTCGCCTCGAGTGCTGTAGACAGTGGATTCGAACCACTGAACCGCAGCGGTGGTGCTTTGGTTAGCATGTTCGCCTCGTGTGCTGTAAACAGTGGATTCAAGCCACTGAACCGCATCGGTGGTGTTATGGTTAGCATGCTCGCCTCGAGTGCTGTAGACAGTGGATTCGAGCCACTGAACCGCATCGTGGTGCTAGGGTTAGCATGCTCGCCTCGAGTGCTGTAGACAGTGGATTCGAACCACTGAACCGCAGCGGTGGTGCTTTGGTTAGCATGTTCGCCTCGTGTGCTGTAAACAGTGGATTCAAGCCACTGAACCGCATCGGTGGTGTTATGGTTAGCATGCTCGCCTCGAGTGCTGTAGACAGTGGATTCGAGCCACTGAACCGCATCGGTGGTGCTATGGTTAGCATGCTTGCCTCGAGTGCTGTAGACAGTGGATTCGAGCCACTGAACCGCATCGTGGTGCTAGGGTTAGCATGCTCGCCTCGAGTGCTGTAGACAGTGGATTCGAACCACTGAACCGCAGCGGTGGTGCTTTGGTTAGCATGTTCGCCTCGTGTGCTGTAAACAGTGGATTCAAGCCACTGAACCGCATCGGAGGTGTTATGGTTAGCATGCTCGCCTCGAGTGCTGTAGACAGTGGATTCGAGCCACTGAACCGCATCGGTGGTGCTATGGTTAGCATGCTTGCCTCGAGTGCTGTAGACAGTGGATTCGCGCCACTGAACCGCATCGGTGGTGCTTTGGTTAGCATGTTCGCCTCGAGTGCTGTAGACAGTGGATTCAAGCCACTGAACCGCATCGGTGGTGCTATGATTAGCATGCTCGCCTCGAGTGCTGTAGACAGTGGATTCAAGCCACTGAACCGCATCGGTGGTGCTATGGTTAGCATGCTCGCCTCGAGTGCTGTTGACAGTGAATTCGAGCCACTGAACCGCATCGGTGGTGCTATGGTTAGCCTGCTCGCCTCGAGTGCTGTAGACAGTGGATTCGAGCCACTGAACCGCATCGGTGGTGCTATGGCTAGCATGCTCGCCTCGAGTGCTGTAGACAGTGGATTCGACCCACGATCGGATCAACCAAATACTAGAAAATTGGTAAGTGTCGTTTCTCCACTAAGCACGCAGCGCTAAGGAGAAAGAGCAAAGACTATTTGGATCAGAATCCGGATAATGTGTCCGAGTGGAGCGATATTTCTACCTGCGGAGTATTGTTTCAGTGAACTAGCAATATAAAAATCTAACTAAGCGTGTTGATCTAATACAAAACGGATAACATTTCATCTAAACATATAACTTGTTCTCGTCGTGATAAAGCTGGAAACTTGTTTAATTGGCGTTAAACAACAATCACTCACTCCATCTCATGTTGCCCGTGTCTCTTGATTGCACCTTCGATTTTCGCTTACGTTTATCTAATATATTTGTATATAATCACAAACAAAAACACAAAAAGGCGATGATCAAAACAGACGGTTTATTGAGATCACACCCGCATAGGACGAATGTTGCAAAATTAACAATTAAAGGCCAACACAAATATAAAAAAAATAAAACGAATAATAAAACGACAACTACACAACAAAGAACAAAACGGAAGGCCACAAGACCAAACATAGCTGACGTAGAAACATTTTAAAAGCCCTTTATGACTGTAGCTGTTGAGTGAAACTTTATTTCAGTACTTTGGACAATTTAGATTCTTTTTCTTACTATCAATAATTATCAATTTACCGTTAATTACATTGTACATTGCTCCTTAGTGCGTTTAATTAATCTTAGCAAGTAGCAAAGTATGTATCAAAGATTCAAGCATATCTTATTCGTATTGAAATTGTCATAGTCTCCTCTGATTGATACGCACCCAATAATCACGTCTTTATAGACATCATGGACGTATATATTGTTGCACCACTGAGGTGGTAACGATATAAGTATAACAACTGGTTGTATAATCACCCTGGTAGTGGGTTATTTCTATTACTGGTAGCGTAATCTGCACAAGCTCAAGACACTGGTAAAACTTAATGTTTCATACTTGTACAACAAATAACAAAGATATGGAATAGATTCTCATTGAAATTTATTATAATAACAATTGATAATTTAACAAATACAAGATAAAATCCTACTGAGCGCTATAAAAATACCGGGACCCCCCTTTTGGACAAATGTCAATATTAGCGTAAAGTCTTACGAACGTAGTAAAAATATATAAGTCACAGGTCGGAATATTCTATCTTAAGGGGAACGTACCAATCTAAATAACAGAAAGAGTACTGTGAAAATAAGTGATATCTATCTAGCTGGTAGCGCTCATGTTAATTACAAGGTGCTTCAAAGATGTAATTGCCCTGGTCTCGGGTTAAAGTGTCTCTGGTCAGTAGCAGACGTTTGGTTTTTATATACACAGGGCCCACATCTGGATGTGGGTCAAACGCCGCTGATTGGTTGGTTACTCCTGTAGTTCCCACGGTAATTATCATCGTTAACGAGGCCGCAAACAGGGCCACATGCGCACTATAAATTACAGACAGAAAACATGACGGAAAGTATAAACACGTTGTTTGTCATGTCAAGAGGAAGGGAAAACGGTAGGGTGTAACGATACACTTTTTCCACAAGCGATACGTATCGCGATATTTGATATGTATTACGATACGTATTACGATACGTTTTATAGGAAACTGTAACTATTCCTTGAAGTCCATGCTGGTCGACATGGGCGACGCCATGTTTTTTTTTATATGAGGTCGTTTACGTACTAGCGGAAATTATAAATATTTGATATTTGATTAATTAATTCAAAAAGCGTAAATTAATCGATTCACTTTTCTCAAAATATTAATTAATTAAAAGAAGAAAACGGAAGTTCAACACTACTTTTTTTTCTTAAAAAAATTTGCATCATATCGTTTGTATCGTAAGCGGCCTCCACGTATCGTGAACCGAACCGTCCCCAAAATAATCGAGATTTTGGTACATACAGTGAATCGTTTCCCCCTTAGAAAACGGGCTTAATAAAGCTTACCTTTAAGGAAAACAAACCCAAGTACAATATATAAACTTAGCGTGAATGAATGAAAAAGGTATGAAAATGTGACACAATGTGTATAAGGAGAAATAAAGATGGGACTGTCGTCAAACAATGAGGACGAACTTTATCTTAACCATGCAAACTTTCCCATATAAAATATCAATATACATACAATAAATATTCGCGAACACGATGCCTGAAATATAAATAATAGTCCAGTCATACACACATACGCGCTGTGTTACTCGAACGGCTGTACACGCATCACGAATGAAATAACAACTGAACAAGAAAAAGTGTAAATCATGAGCAGCACATAGAAAATCTAATAAATACACATACAAACAATCAATTATCCTATCCCTAACTCATAAATCATAAAACGTGCCTCATCTCGATCATGCTACCTTCTTCCTTCATGATTGACCTGGTTCCTAATGGCACTAGCTTTCTCTGGTGTCGAGATTTCGTACTCTGCCTAGACATGACAATCTTGTCATTCAATCATTTGGCGAGTGGATGCTGTAAATAGTGAGACGGTGCACCAGCAAAGAATAGACGTGGGTCTAAGCACATGTGATCCATGCATTTATCTCGCACGTCAATTCTCATGGGCTTATACCATACACCAGTAGAGGTGTACTCTATAACAGGAGTCTTGACACTCTGTTGGTATAAGCTTTGTCGTCTGTAGCTGTTTGTGTTGGTTGACCGTCAGGTCCAGGGGCTCCTGTTGCTGAGGTGAAGACAACTCTTCAGTTTCTGGTACTGGGGTGACAGGCTCTGGTTCTACTGTCGGGGTCTCTTTGGTGGCAAGAGACTCGGGTTCAATACCCATGGTAGCGTTGTTAATCACTCCATCAGAAATACTGTGAACGGAGAGGTCATAGACCTCTTCAGTTGGTGGCAATAGGGTAACCGTGAACATCTCTGGTTCTTCTGATGGTGTCTCTCTGGTGACGGGAGACTAGTTCTGTTCCCGTAACAGAGATGGTAACCTCTCTGTCCGTTATAAATGATGGATCAGATGGTGAATACCCTCCTTCAGCAGTATCTGATTTTGAGGTCAGATACTTGCTGAAGAGCTGATCAGAGGGTATACTTGCAAGATCTGATGGAACTGGACGTTCAACTTCAGGAGAGTCTTCATCTCTAAGCCGTCTCATTGGGGATGGTGTTGCTGGCTCCCTGAATTTGAATAAGGGTAATAACAAAATTATCGAACTCCGAACAATCTTACAAAGGGAAAGTCAAATCTCATAAGTATATAAACAGACAAAATCAGTCAACAACCGGAAAACTGTGAAAACCGTAATGATCCTGACTTGGTACAGGCATTTCTAAAGAAATGGTGGGTTGAATCAGATTTTAAAGCGCCAAACCTCCCGCTTTCATTACGGCTCAAAGATTCCGGCTGTCACTATAACAGTATTTATAACAATACTGGAACAAAATAGGTAAAATAGTTGTCAAAGCAGTACCAAATTCAGTGAAGTAAATGTCAAAAACAATTGTACGTCACACATTGATAAAAAACAATATTTTTGACATTTTTGTTGACTTCCTTATCTTTATACATTTTCACTATATGAAAATGCATCGCTTATTATCGTCTCTGCAGAGACGGAATATATTTCGACAAGATCTTGGTATCGGAATATAAACTTGCTAAGAGATCAAATAAGGCGAATCTTTTTATAGCCCTGGTTCAGTAGCCTGTTTCTCAGATGAAGATGACGTTTCAGGAAATCAGAATAATTGCTACTGGCCCTTGCATAACGAATCAATTGCGAGAACATATCTGCAAAGTCTGGCATTTCCTGGTCCAATTCCATCAGAGCATGCCTGGTGCTCTCATTTAACTTCCAGATGGGAGTAGGTGTTGATGTCTTTAGTGGTGTACTGGTAGTGGTATGCAGACTGAGTATAGTCACTACCGAAGGCATGGACTGGTGTTGTCTAGGTGTTGCCATGGGTATGAACCTACAACTGATATGGCGGTCCAGCTCATGCTTTCGTAGACGATGATGGATGGATACCTCTTCCCACAATCATTGCATTGATCTGTCCAGACCGGTCTATCCATAGTCTGTTAATATAAAAAATTAAAAAAAAACATTAAGGACCAATTTCAATATTTCTGAAATTGTCAGCAGTTAATTAGAATCAACATTAAAAGCTGCTGGTCACACAAAAAAACTCAGGTTTAAGTAATGCATTATCATTACATCAACATCACTTAGGTACAGGTAATGAATTATCATTACATCAACATCACTTAGGTTCAGGTAATGAATTATCATTACATCAACATCACTTAGGGTCAGGTAATGAATTATCATTACATCAACATCACTTAGGTTCAGATAATGAATTATCATTACATCAACATCACTTAGGTTCAGATAATGAATTATCATTACATCAACATCACTTAGGTTCAAGTAATGAATTATCATTACTTCTAAATCACTCTCAATACATCTTTGCAAAGTAAATTCAAAAGGTCCTAGATTTACTTTAATATTTTTCAGATAATGTCTTGTTAATGAATATAACAAACATTTCAACTCAGATATTGTCTTTTTTACATATTCATGGTCTCTGAATAATTACATCAACATCACTTACAATATATCTTTGCAAAGTAAATTTAAAAGGTCCTAGATTTCCTGATCAATAGGGCGCTTTAATCCTGTTCACATAACGTCTTGTTAATGACTATATAACAAACATTTCAACTCGGATATATATATGGTCTCTGAATATTCCGCATTTATAAACATATAAGATACATAATGAATACATGTATAACCTATACACATATATAATAATATAAATAAAATAAACAGAAAACTAAATAAACTGTCCAGGTCTGTCTGTCACCTGCAATTTCTTTCCCTTTGGCATTAAGGGGTAGGGTCTTCCATTGGTCTTAGCCATCTTTTAAAGTACCCTTCAAATGGTTGTAGTCTATTTATGTGTATAACTTTAGATCTGGTATGTAGTCCTTCTTGTATTCTATGCAAAAGATCAGATATTTTACTGGTAATATTATAAGGACCCTCCCATTTATTTTGAAGTTTTGGGCTGCGACCTTTATGCTTCCTATTATCTTGTAATAAAACCCCATCCCCAACTTTATACTCTCGTGTGTTACACGTAAGATCATAACGACGCTTCTGACGGTCTACAGCTTTAAGAAGCCGGTTCCTAACAATATCATGCACTTTGTCCATTCGGTTGGTTAGATTGTGGACATATTCTGGCGTAGACGCATCTTTTAATTGGCTGGTCTTGCCAAATAACAAATCCACAGGCATCAAAATTTCTCTACCGAACATCATGGTATTAGGGGATTCACCTAAGGTATCATGTGGTGATGACCTATAAGATACCATTAGAAAGGGTAAAAATGTATCCCAGTCCTTCTGGTTCTTACTGAAAATTTGCTTAACATGTCTACTATAGTCCCATTTAATTGTTCAACCAGGCCAGAGCTTTGAGGATGAAATGGACTATTTCTTGCTTTGTCAATGTGTAATATTTTACACATTTCTTGAAATAAAGCTGAGGTAAATTGTGACCCCTGGTCTGTATGGATTTGTACAGGAACTCCATACCGACAGATACATTCTGTCACCAGCTTTTCAGCTACTGTTTTCGCTTCTACGTCAGGCATATCATATGCCTCTGCATATCTGGTGAAGTAGTCGGTTACCACTAACAGGTATTTATTTCCACTATAGGTCTGAGGTACTGGCCCTAAAAGATCCAAAGCCACTCTGTCTAATGCTTCACCAACTATGCACGTTTTCATAGCACCTCTGGTATTATGAGATGGTCCCATCCGCAGCTGGCATTCATTGCAGCATTTACACCATCTATCTATATACTTAGTGTAACCCATCCAATAAAAACGATGGCTGACTCTGGCAATAATCCGTTTGATACCAAGATGACCTGCCAATTTATCATCATGAAGTAACTGTAAGACTGAGGTTTTATATTTGTCTGGGAGGACATACTGAAGTGCTACTTCATCCGTGGTTGTATCTAACCATTTCCTATATAAAATATCATTAACAAGTGTTAGTCTGTCCCATTGTGCCCAATAAGCCTTGCAAAGTTTGCCTAAGTGCGATATGACTGACCATTATGGTCTACTGTTCTGGTGTAACCATAAAAGTTTCAGGATATTATCTTCCTGCTATGCTTCGAGCAGATCCTCCTTGGTTTTACCTTCCAACCAATTGGTTGAGATAGCATTTTGTTCTACATCAGTTTCAGGTTGAGTTGCCACTCGCTGAGCTCTGACGGACTGCAATTTGTTAGGGGTGTTTACATCAACTTTTCCTTCCACTTGGTCACAGTGCTTGCAATCTGAACATGGTCGTCTTGACAGCCCATCAGCATTACCATGTCGAATTCCCGCTCTATGTTTAATTGTAAAATTGTAATAACCTAATACTTCAAGCCACCTGGCAAGCTGTCCTTCTGGGTTTTTAAAATTGGTAAGCCAGCTAAGTGCCCCATGGTCAGTTCTAACGGTAAAGTGTACTCCATACAAGTAATGATGAAATTGTTTGACTGCAGCTAAAACAGATAAAAGCTCACGCCTGATCACAGAGTATTGGCGTTCTGGTTTTGTGATAGCTTTGCTAAAGTAAGCAATTACATGCTCCTTATTATCTGGACCAATTTGGGACAATACAGCTCCTAGCCCAAAACCACTGGCATCTGTATCCAATAAAAATTCTTTCTCCAGAGAGGGATATACCAGAATGGGACTTTTAGTCAACGTCCTTTTTAAACAGTCAAATGCCTGTTGGCAGTCAGAGGTCCATCGATAGAAAGAATGTTTCTCTGTTAAATGGTGGAGGGGTCTCGCAATTTTAGAAAAATCCTTAATGAACTTCCTATAATAGGAACATGTTCCCAAGAAACTCCTCAATTCCTTCAAACTAGTTGGAACTGGCCATGTACTTATAGCTTCAATCTTTGAAGGATCTGGCAAAATGCCAGAACTATTAACAATGTGTCCAAGATACTTTATCTCTCTATGAAATAAAAAACCTTTTGAGGAGAGATTTTAAGACCAGCTTCTTTGATTCTAGAAAAAAAACTGTTTGCAGTCTGGATAAATGCTCCTCGAAAGTTCTAGAAAAAATAATGATATCATCTAAATAAACAATGCAGATTTCGCACTGCATACCTGCCAAGACATACTCTATCAATCTTTCAAAAGTAGCAGAAGCATTCGACAATCCCATAAGCATACGCTTAAATTCAAATAAACATTTGGATGTGGCGAATGCTGTTTTAGAGGCATCACTAGGGTCCATGCCAACCTGATAGCAACCACTTGACAAATCTACAGTACTGAACCACACATTTCCCCTTAAAGCATCAAGTGAATCATCAATTCTGGGCAGTGGGTATGAGTCTTTGACTGTGACTTCATTTAATTTCCTATAGTCAAGGCAAATTATTATGCCTGTGGGCTTTTTCACAACAACCATAGCTTTGGACCATGGGGAATGACTAGGTTGTATAATGTCATTATCTACCATTTTCTGTATTTCAGTTTCAACCTCTTTCCTCTGCGCTAAAGGTACTCGCATAGGTGGTATTTTCACTGGTTTTTCATCTTTCGTATCTATTTTATGTTGAACTAAATTGGTCAGACCTAAATCAAATTTAAACATGGAAAATACAGACTGATTGTTAACTAATAAACACTTTAATTTCTCCATTTGGTCATTGGCCAATTGGTCTTGGCACCTATCTAAGATCACTTGAAATTGGTTTGGTATTGCCTCAGCACACTCACTTTCTAGTCTTGGAAGGTTTTCAATAGGTATGATATCCTGGTCAAGGACTGTTTGTCCCATAGCCGCACAGGTATTTTTGTATATGGTTCGTGGTTTGTCTGACACATTAATAAGGTTTAATGGAATAACATCATTTGCCAGTGAACATAGGGACTTGGCTACTAAAATACCTTTGTTTTTTAGTGTGTCCGTGGTAGAATCAATTGCAAAATTGGTCACACTCAGTATGGTCCCTACTGATTTTGCAGGTATAATCATTTCACTTTGTGATGGAATAGTAACATTTTCTCTTACTGTAATTCTGAATAAACTAGGTACTTGACTCTCAAGCTGACAAGGTATGCATTGATTGTTCAATTGCATTGTACGACTAGATACATCTATGGCACACTTGTTTTGGTTCATAAAATCAAAACCTAACACAACAGGTATCTCAATATCTGCTACTAACATTAATTGATGGATAACCTGATTGTCAATAAACAATGGAAGATTCATGGTCCCCAATATTCTGACTTCACTTCCATCAGCCATTCTCAGCTTTTGGTTAGAGGTTTTTAACCTAATTTGCATTTTCTGTGGTAACTTTTTAAAAATATTACTGTGTAGAACACTCATGGTTGAACCGGTATCTAACAGGTAACATAATGGTATCTGGCAAATATCAACAGTGACAAAAAGTCCATCATGATCGGAATTTTTCATTTGAAATAATATCGGTCTCACTTCATTTTCATTATTAGCTGACAGTTGACCCTCACCATCAGCTTCTAGCAGTTTCCCGAGTTCCGATTACCAGACATGAGGCCATTATTAGTAGTAGGGTAACCGTCTCTGGGTTTGAAGTCAGTATTTTTTCGCATTCGACTTTGATCCATGGTATTCTGTAGGTCCCGCTTTCTCTTGTTGCATTCTTTAGCTAGGTACCCTACTTTCTGACAGAAGAAACAGGATCTGGACTCTTTCTTGAACGTTCTATTATTAGTTTGATCTTTGTCATCTAAGCTTTGATACCTAAGAGGTTTTCGTTTACTCATATTATAAGCTTTGTATTTAAGAGCCAAGTGTAATGCTTCATCAATGCTTTCTGTAATCGGCTGTACAATTACCCACTCAAGGTCATGGTCATTTAGGGCATTCCTGAAAGCTCTGTATGATAATTTGTCGTGTATCTCTGCAGTAGCAGAAGGATGAGCAAGGCGAATCAATCTTTTAACATCCTGAGCTAATTCTGGTAATGACTCCCCCCTTTTTCTTATCCTGGCATCTACTTGGGCCATATACATTTCAGACTGGTTTGGAGGTGAGAACCTCTTAGTCAAAGTTTGTATGAGTTCTGAATAGGTAGGTGGACTATCGGTATTAATGTGCCCCACTGTGGTTAAAGCAAGTTTAAGCACCTTGACTTCATCAGACCATTGGTTTAATTTAGAAACAGTCTCAAAGTCAACCTTATAATCGGCCCAGTCAGTCTTGCCAACATATGTAAATGGTTTGGCATACTCAACATTGTTATGACCCACATTTTTGTTATTCTGACCATCTGGTTTAACAATTACTTCTGGTAATGAAGTAGCTTTAGGTACAAAAATAGGGTTAATAGTATTTGCATGAGCGTGGTCCATGTCATGGATACATGTATTACTTGGGTCATGGTAATTGTGGTTTTCATTATGTGTAGGTACTGAAGGTGTCATACTTTTCCTATCTGAGTCATGGTTTCCTGATATTGGTAAGTCTGTGTGTATTGTAGATGGCTCACAACTTGTGGTAATTTCATTATTGTTCATCCTGGGCAATATGTTTCCTGCCTGTGCAGCTAGTGTTCTTGTTATTAGCGATTCTATTTGATTGAATGTGGGCAATTGATTTAGAACATTATTAATATGGGTAGTATCTCTTTCGCACTGGCTTAACCTGCGATTTAAATATTCATCTTATCTAGTTAGATGGTCTAGATGGGTTTCTAAATTCATAACAGTTCTGTTTGTGTTGTCAATTTTCTTCCTCAAAAGGTCCTGCAAAATGTCCAGCTTGGTAGTTAAGACTTCTACTGTTTGAGAAAGATTTAATCGGTTTTCTCCCTGTCCCTGAAATTTTATTGTGGAAAGCATTTCAGGAGTGGATACCCGAGAATCACAAGAGCTATGGGGCGAAACAGAGATAATGTGAAGACTCATATTATTTATTCAGTTAAGTCTACCAAATTTGTTCACAAATGTTAAATATAGATTTCTATAGAACAAAATATGTGTTGTACAAGTATCAGTGATCAACAAATCTCAAAAAGGTGTGGTATTACACGTATCCCACCGCTGCCACCAAATGTTGCACCACTGTGGTGGTAACGATATAAGAATAAAAACTGGTTGTATAATCACCCTGGTAGTGGGTTATTTCTATTACTGGTAGCGTAATCTGCACAAGCTCAAGGCACTGGTAAAACTCATTGTTTCATACTTGTACAACAAATAACAAAGATATGGAATAGATTCTCATTGAAATTTATTATAATAACAATTGATAAT
This sequence comes from Bathymodiolus septemdierum, assembly GCA_963383655.1. NCBI lineage: Eukaryota > Metazoa > Mollusca > Bivalvia > Mytilida > Modiolidae > Bathymodiolus > Bathymodiolus septemdierum. The sequence goes on along the minus strand of OY726520.1, from coordinate 53,628,564 downwards.
TTAGCAAATACAATATAAAATCCTACTGAGTGCTATAAAAATACCGGGACCCCCCTTTTGGACAAATGTCAATATTAGCGTAAAGTCTTACGAACGTAGTAAAAATATATAGGTCACAGGTCGGAATATTCTATCTTAATGGGAACGTACCAATCTAAATAACAGAAAGAGTACTGTGAAAAAAAGTGATATCTATCTAGCTGGTAGCGCTCAGGTAAATTACAAGGTGCTTCAAAGATGTAATTGCCCTGGTCTCGGGTTAAAGTGTCTCTGGTCAGTAGTAGTAGTAGTATGAGGGTTTAACGTCCGACTCACCTATTGAGGTATCTGGTCAGTAGCAGACGTTTGGTCTTTATATACACAGGGCCCACATCTGGATGTGGGTCAAACGACGCTGACTGGTTAGTTACTCCTGTAGTTCCCACGGTAATTATCACCATTAGCGGGGCCGCAAACAGGGCCACATGCGCACTATAAATTACAGACAGGAAACATGACGGAAAGAATAAACACGTTGTTTGTCATGTCAAGAGGAAAGGAAAACGGGCTTAATAAAGCTTACCTTAAAGGAAAGCAAACCCAAGTACAATATATAAACCTAGCGTGAATGAATGAAAAAGGTAAGAAAATGTGACACAAGGTTTATAAGGAGAAATAAAGATGGGACCGTCGTAGACCCCCCCCCCCCCCAGAAGCCGTTAGGCGAGTGGTTACAATTTTATATTTAACTCTCGAGATTGGAGAAATATCGTAACCCACATGGGCAACTGAAGGAGAATTTGTTTCTCCCATTATTTAACACGAACTTTATGATTTTCATACAATTATAGTAGAATTGTTTTTCTGTAGTAGTTCTTTCCGTTTCCGTTTTAACTTGGATACAGGTTTCTTACCGGAAATGTAATAATCATATGGAAACAATTGGATTACTTGACAATGGCGAAATACCTAACGTCATACTATGAATGACGTTATCTGAATGTTTATAAGCCAATGTATTTCCAAATGCGACTTATTAGATATATTTATGTTTGGAAATTATAGTTCTTAAATAATGTAATTTATTTATACTAAGATCAATCCCCTACAGGCATAGGTAACCGTAGCTGATTTTGGCTATCCTGATGATGCTATTTGGTTATCTTGCTGCCATAGACTTTTAAAATATTTGGCTCTGCAGTTTTTTGTATATGTGTTGAGAGTATCGATTTTGCCTCTTTCTATGATTTGTCAATGATATTTTGGAACTGTTCCGACAGTGTGGTAATTTTTGTTTTTTATTTAACTTTTTACTATGAGTACTTTTGACCTATGGTTATTCCAGAAACGTGTCGTGCACAGTAAATTCGAAATCTATGGGTTTTTTGCATTAAGATATGTCAGACATTTTCACCTTGGTCATTCAAAATATCATTATTTAGTCTTAGAAATAACCGAAGGGGCAATCAATAATGGTCAATCCAGAAGAAACTGGCAACATTTGGAGGACAAGATGCAAGAAGAAGACAAACAAAAACACCAACAACACAGAAAATTGAAAACAGGAGCAATACGGATCCAACCAAAAACCGGGGAGAATTCAGGCGCCCGCGAAGAGAAAGTCGTTACTGCTTCTTATAATACACCCATAGGACACCATAATACGCAAACAAACACAAATAACGTAAATAAGACCACCGTCATCAAGTATTCTTTTAGGATTGATAGCAATGAATTGCTACAACTGAATATAGAGTTTGTTCGTTTTTACATATAGCAATTCATATATACGACGCGAACTAACCATATACTGTTGAATGTCTGCTTGTACTAGGCAACTACATATTATTATACAGAGATGAATTAATGGGAATAGGAGTTATAGTGTTTAATGCCACTTTCAGCAATATTTCAGCTATGCCGTGGCAGTCAGCTTTATTGGTTGAGGAACCCGGAGAAAACAACAGACCTGTCGCAAGACCTTGCATTAAATCTGCAATAGACTTATCACTACAACAGGAAAGTTTGAAGATACCAAAGGGGTAATCGGAATCCGTAAATCAGAGAAGGACATGAAATGCAATGGCCAAAAGGACATGCGATGATCAATATGAGAGTCCTTAGTGATGTTTACTAATTGGAGAAGGATATCCCAACATATTTTATATGACCGGACATGGCTCGCACTCCACAAGTTAATGTCAAAATTTATCTGTATTTTATTTTATTTAGAAAATACATCATGTGGAAAAATAATGCCATATATGTTGTTACCGTCCATCTTTACTACCATTTGTTTTGCCAGGGGTTAATGTTTAATAAATATTAGTTGTATTTATTTACGTATACTATTGTCCAACATGATTTCCATGTCAGATGATATTTTTTTCGCTTAACAATAACATGCCACTAGTAGATCAAGAACTTGAAACACTTCCGGAGCACCCGAGGTCACCATGGTTTTTTCATGTTGCTCATGTAGTGGCTTTTAAATCATTATTTCTCTATTTGTTCCTATTCTGTTGATCATTGTATTGTCTGTCCTTCGATTTACTACCTCTGATTTCCCTTCTTCAATATCTTCAACCTTTTCTTAATTATATCCGTCAACTTATGTTACAGTCTGTTATATGTATTAATGTTCTATATCTTTAGGACACTGACATTTCTGTACTGACAGTTGATGTTCTTATGTACTTTATTAAACTCAATTGATCACTAACTTCTGTTGAGTACACTTTAGGGACATTGCTAAGTTGAATAATACAATAAATAAGTACATGTATTCTAATGCGCTATTGAAAAGAAATGTTCACTCAAGCATCCATAATACAACATCATATTTCAATTAGCATCCACTAGCTTGTTGTTGACAACACAAATATCTTAATTATTTAATTATATCAGTTGTGACAATATTTTTTCTACTACACCATGATCGTGACATGTAAGCTTAGATATCCACATGCTTGTTTTCCTAGTTACTTCCTGGTTATATATAGAAACAGCAAAAAAATATCAATGATGAAAACGTATATCTCAAAATTAATGCGAATTACTTGTTTCTGGAAAACATCTTCATCAGGTACGCTCGGGGCCACCGTGATCGTGATCGCACATGATAGGTGGATTTACAACTACCTTTGCAATCAGTGCATATCACCACTAAAGTTGCTAGTTCGAACCACGATCATGACGAGGTGTACTCGATACAACATTATGTGATAAAGTTTATCATTGATTTGCGACATGTCGGTGGTTTTCGCCGGGTACTCCGGTTTCCTCCATCAATAAAACTGACTGCCACAATATAACAGAAATAGTGTTAAAAGTGGCGTTAAAAACTATAAACCAAATTACCAAGTACACTCAAAATGAAAACATACAAAACTCCAACGTTTTAGGGAGTCAGAAAATAAAGGGCCATAAACAGGATAGCAAGCATCGAGCTTGAAGATACCAAAGGGAGAATCAGAATCCTTAAATCGAAGAAAGACAGACAACACAATGACCAAAAAAAAGTACAAAACGACAAACAACGATCTACAAAACATACACAAAAAAACTAAAGATAGAGTAACACGAACCCCACTAAAAACCGGGAGTTCCTGTTCCACTAGTAGCACCCGTCGTATTACTCTAGTTACAAATCCTGTGTTTAGTGATGAATGAGGAAAGGACGTGCTCACATATGCATGAAGGAGAAGAACCTTAGTTTTTAATAGAAATTACATTATTCAATAATAAAGATATCTGAAACAAACAAACATATCAGTGCCGAAACATTGACTACTGGGGAGATGATACCCTCTGGGACAAATAGTTCACCAGAGAGTGAGAGTAATAAAAGCATAGATATTAAGTGATTAACGATGCTTTTTAAAACGAGATGACGTTTCTCAGTCATCTCTCATCGACGGGCGAAGCCCTGAGATGAGAGATGACTGAGAACGTCCTTGAGTTTTAAAAAACATCGTTAATTATTTTATCGCTATGATAGTATATTTTTCCAATGATTTGGTAATGTGACGTCATTATAACGTCATATTTATACAATAATATTGTGTTGTCCATGTTATATGCCGAAATACGTCCTAAGGCTAGAAGGCATAATGCAGATCCGAAGCACTCCCTTCGGGTCTGCATTATGCCTTCTAACCTTGGGACATATTTCGGCATATAACATGGACAACACAATATTATTGTTATTATTACTCTGAATGTCTTTGGTGATTTAAAAAAATGAAATTTGTCTAAAATGTATTGATAGTATACAGATTGGCAAATAATATTCATTTAAATTCAAGAAATATTTAATTTCAACAATAACAATGAACTGTCAAATATTGAATTCCCAAACCTGGAACTGGCCATTGATTTGACAGACGACAGCATCAACGTTAAAGAAAAACGTATACTACATTGTAAATTGTACACTGTTAAAAGCGCTCAGGTGATCCCGTTTAGACCCGGCATATTTAAATGACGTAACATTGTTCTAAGCTCCGCCCATCAGCATAGTAATGACTCCAACAATAGTACTATGCGAGTGCATAGTACAACGATATCATGTCAATTATAATGAAAGTTTCTTACATTAAGAGTAAGAATAGAAAACAGCGATATTACTACGTGCGTCCTTGACAACGCTAAGCGATTAACGATAATTGGAATCATCTCTGCGCTCACGTGATATGAAATAAATTGGTTTTAAACATCAAAGGGAAAATAAACAAAATAGCAATAACAAATTTTATTAGTGTACTCGACGTGTTTCTGGAATAACTTTCATCAGATCCACGCAAAGTCAAAACATTGGAAAAACAAATAATTTAAACAAAACGGGAAGCAAGGGAATCAAAAAGCCTAGACATGATTGCCAAAATCAAAATGCCTAGACATGATTGCCAAAATCAAAAAGCCTAGACATGATTGCCAAAATCAAAAAGCCTAGACATGATTGCCAAAATCAAAAAGCCTAGACATGATTGTCAAAATCAAAAAGCCTAGACATGATTGCCAAAATCAAAAAGCCTAGACATGATTGCCAAAACCAAAATGCCTAGACATGATTGCCAAAATCAAAAAGCCTAGACATGATTGTCAAAATCAAAAAGCCTAGACATGATTGCCAAAATCAAAAAGCCTAGACATGATTGCCAAAATCAAAATGCCTAGATATGATTGCCAAAATCAAAAAGCCTAGACATGATTGCCAAAATCAAAAAGCCTAGACATGATTGCCAAAATCAAAAAGCCTAGACATGATTGCCAAAATCAAAAAGCCTAGACATGATTGCCAAAATAAAAAAGCCTAGACATGATTGCCAAGATCAAAAAGTCTAGACATGATTGCCAAAATCAAAAAGCCTAGACATGATAGCCAAAATCAAAAAGCCTAGACATGATTGCCAAAATCAAAAAGCCTAGACATGATTGCCAAAATCAAAAAGATTAGACATGATCGCCAAAATCAAAAAGCCTAGACATAATTGCCAAAATCAAAAAGTCTAGACATGATTGCCAAAATCAAAAAGCCTAGACATGATTGCCAAGATCAAAAAGTCTAGACATGATTGCCAAAATCAAAAAGCCTAGACATGATAGCCAAAATCAAAAAGCCTAGACATGATTGCCAAAATCAAAAAGCATAGACATGATTGCCAAAATCAAAAAGCCTAGACATGATTGCCTAAATCAAAAAGACTAGACATGATTACCAAAATCGGTTGTGGTGACATATGTATAGGAGAGGATACCCTAACTTTTGAAAATAATTACAAGTCATACATGTCCATTATAGCTGATATATATTTAGGAGGATATGTCAATAATGGATCACATCAAGAAATATGTTCCATATATATTGTTTTGTATCCAGTTATGTAATTATGGAACCATTAATGTTTGTCATTCTTGATTTTTTTTTTCAAAATAAATATTCAATATTCATCCGAATTCAATATGCACTACTTCACTTCATGTTATAAAATATATACAGTGTTCTCCTGTTGCATCAAACGGAGTGTTTTTCCGACCTGGTTTCAATTTAGATAGACGAAAGAAATTATAGCCAAGATGTTATATGAGAGTACAAGATATATTATGTCACGTCACTGTCGATCTGTGGTAAAGTACTGTCAACAATGTCAACAAATGAAAGTTCAATGACGTCATTTAACGAATCTTCTTGTGTAATAAGCACTACACAATGAATATTAATGTGAAATGTTGACAGAAAATTTAAAAAAATCAAATTACACCGTGACATGGAAGGGAAATATTATCAAGCCAATTATTAGCCATTAAATTTGATGAACAACCATGAAATTCCCTACCATTAAAAATATGGAGTGTTGTCATATATATGCGGCTGAAATTTAAACACAACGGTGTTAGAATTAGATTTTTGGGCTCACACATATGGATGTGTACTCTAAACCATTTAATAATTCCATACGTTTCGGTCTTGCAACCTTCGTCAGTGGAACTTGAAAATGAACAATCAAGAATGAATATGACATTATGATAATAAAGTTCCACCGAGAAAGGTTGCAAAACAGAAAAGTATCAAAATGTGAATGGAATCAGAGTTTTATTACAAGAAAATAAAGGGACCCCGATTTCAGTTTGGTATTTCGCATTTTTGTGGTTATTGCATGATATACACAAGAGTGATACAAAAATAATAACTCGTTTTGAATACATTCCACTAAGAAAATGACTTCCCCCATGCGTGTACAGATGTAAAGATGCCAAGAATGCATTTAGAAAACAATTGTTTAGTAATTGAAGGAAATTTGCTAAATAACATATTTCTTTTAAAATCTTGTGAACATGTTGTGTTTCTCATTATCGGAATTTAATAGAATTGTATCGATTTTTCCTCTGTTTCTACGATAATTCGATTAGATTTGGTAACTTTTCTGACGGTGAGGAGATTTTGTTTTTCATTTTAGCACCAAGGAAAACTTTTTTTGATTCAAAAATAGAAAAACATGAATATGAACGGCAATATAATTCAAACATATCGAAATAATAATATTGCGTTTCTGCTGCTGTTGGGTATATAAATAATTCAGCTTCCTTCAACACGAGAATAAGCATGTAAATAAACCAATGTTGAAGTAAAAAGGTGTCACTGGGGGTGGAAGACACTAACAAATCGAAGGACAGACAATACAATAGCCAACGAATAAAGACAAACAAAGGTGAACAGAACACGACACAGATAACGAAAGATTGAGCAACAGATATCCCACTGAAATATGGTGAGTCAACTTAGGTGCTCGTGAAGGATAAGCAGTTCCTGCTCCACTAGTGGTACCCGTCGTGTAACTGTTAAAGGACTCGGACATCATATGATATGGGAATCTTTTTCGAACAAAGATATGTAAATAAATCCAAATAATAAACATAAACATATTTTCTGTAACAGTACAATAATAAAAATAATACATGTTGTAGAAAATAAAATTCTGACTATTTCTACAAACTTCTCAATTTAAATCCATTTTAAACAATATTAAAAGCGTGTTCCCTTACTTTTATTTGTGTCAAAGTATAATGTTAGATAATGCCTCATGTTCATTTACATTCATGTCATTTCTTACTAAATAAGGGTAATAACAAAATTACCGAACTCCGAACAATCTTACAAAGGGAAAGTCAAAACTCATAAGTATATAAACAGACAAAAGCAGTCAACAACCGGAAAACTGTGAAACCCGTAATGACCCTGACTTGGTACAAGCATTTCTAAAGAAATTGTGGGTTGAATGAGATTTTAAAGCGCCAAACCTCCCGCTTTTATTACGGCTCAAAGGCTCCAACTGTCACTATAACAGTATTTATAACAATACTGGAACAAAATAGGTAAAATAGTTGTCAAAGCAGTACCAAACCCAGTGAAGCAAATGTCAAAAACATTTTTACGTCACACATTGATAAAAAATATTTTTGACATTTTTGTTGACTTCCTTATCTTTATACATTTTCCCTATATGAAAATGCATTGTTTATCATCGTCTCTGCAGAGACGTAATATATTTCGACAAGATCTTGGTATCGGAATATAAACTTTTTAAGAGATCGAATAAGGCGAATCTTTTTATAGCCATTTAGTTTCAGAAAAATGTGGGGTCATCGCATGGTAGTTGGATTTACAACTACCTATCACCATGTCCAGGTGTACTCGATACAACATTATTTGATCAAGTTTTTCAGTGCCTTGCAGCAGGTATGTGGTTTTCTCCGGGTACTCCGGTTTTCTCCACCAATTAAAGTGACCGCCATGATATAAATGATATATTGCTGAAGGTGGCGTTAGGTACTATAACTCTAACCCTCAGATCAATGTATACATATATCTACAGACTATTCCACTGAAATACAACGAAGATGTATTCCTTTCCAGGAAGATGTATTCCTTTCCAGGAAGATGTATTCCTTTCCAGGAAGATGTATTCCTTTCCAGGACGATGTATTGCTTTCCAAGAAGATGTATTCCTTTATTTTTGTCTTTGTTTGTTTTTTGTTTGTTTATTTGTTTTTATTACTTGATGTACAAGTAAGAAACAACCGAGCTGAGTGTAAAGCTATATTTTATCTGTAAAGGGATGATTTTTATTGTGATGTTCGATCACTTAGGATCACTAGACCATTACGCCTGACATATCTATGTCACGAGACTGCACTATTTAATTACCTACTGCATCCGAGACATGAGATTGTATTGATTTCTGCACCTTTAACAACCTTTAAATGTATTTGCAATTATAAAAGTAAAGCGTTTAAAATTGGAATATCTGACGGACATGACATCAATATCGAATGTCAAAATTATCCTTTCACTTTCTTTATATTCAATCAAATTCAATATGATCTAGACACTGCGTCAATGTTGCTTCGTGCACCAGGTTTGTGATAACGGTCGACACTTTGATTACATTCATTGCCTATTAACCAATCAGACAATCGTATGAAATTATAGAAAACGACAATTTAATTATGCACGTAATGAGATTGACATCTACGTTGTATTGCTCATTCTTACCATTAATGAGATTGACATCTACGTTGTATTGCTCATTCTTACCATTAATGAGATTGACATCTACGTTGTATTGCTCATTCTTACCATTAATGAGATTGACATCTACGTTGTATTGCTCATTCTTACCATTAATGAGATTGACATCTACGTTGTATTGCTCATTCTTACCATTAATGAGATTGACATCTACGTTGTATTGCTCATTCTTACCATTAATGAGATTGACATCTACGTTGTATTGCTCATTCTTACCATTAATGAGATTGACATCTACGTTGTATTGCTCATTCTTACCATTAATGAGATTGACATCTACGTTGTATTGCTCATTCTTACCATTAATGAGATTGACATCTACGTTGTATTGCTCATTCTTACCATTAATGAGATTGACATCTACGTTGTATTGCTCATTCTTACCATTAATGAGATTGACATCTACGTTGTATTGTTCATTCTTACCATTACATCTTGTCCGATATTTTGTTTATTTTATATTACTGTTAGATTAGATTAAACGTATTTTATTGTTAACTATATAACATTTGGATCGGACACAAGTTATTCCAGCTTACAAAAGTCCTCTCCACATATTTACATACAATTTTATATACCATGCACCAGCAAGTAATAATGTATAAATAACAATTACATTTTATAACAACATTGAGAAAAAAAGAAAAAAAGATTTTTGAAATTTTATAATATATTGAGTTATAACAGTACAGAATTGTCATATTCGTGGGGGTAATTCAACAATGGAGAAAATGTTCACAAAAGAAAATAGTTAAATTCAATATATGAAGTGTGATCACTGTGGGGTAAAACGTTTCGTTTGTTTGATGTACAACTGCACTGATTTGAATATTTGTGCATTTTGTTCCTCAGATAAGCTATCATCGCCAAATAGTAAAGTTTCAATAAGTAAACTGTCAATAAATTGCAGATTATTTGTCAACTGTTCACGAGCTTCAACATATAAGCAACACTCTAGAAAAAAAGTGAATCGCATCCTCTATTACCCATCCACAGACACAACCTGGGTCATTAATTAAATTTACCCTAAAAAGGTCGGCATTCAAGTTACTAGATCTATGTCTTAGTCTAGTGTGTAGGACATTTAACACTCTACAACCATATGAATAGTATCTAGATGGTTTCAATAAATTAACATCATTTATTAGTGACTTTTTAAAACTACTAACTGTCGGGGCACTTCTTATCTCTGGTGTCAAATTGTTCCAAAGTTAGATCGAAGAAGGAAAAAATGAATTGCGATACAATTGTAACCTAATAAATGGGTTACTATAATCTGTTTGATTACGCAAATTGTAAGCATTTTCGTTTCGCTCAAAGGGTAATAGACAGTCGCATAAATACGAAGGTGCATTGTTATTTCGAATTTTGTAAAGCATATTTAATTTTCTTCTTCTTCGACGAGAGTGAAGTGGTTCCCATTCAGTTTCGAAATAAAGCGATTCCAAACTCGAAAATTTGGGTAATCCAGTTATAATTCTGGCAGCTTCATGCTGAATTTGTTCAATTTTATTATATTCTTGCTGAGTACACCCATCCCATAATTCACAAGCATATTCTAAAAGGGGCAAAATATATGTAAAATAAATTGCTTCCAGGTTGTGTCTGCTTAAAGAAAATTAAAATTTTCGTAACATTGATAGTTGACTAGACGTGCTTTTTAGTATATTTTCAATATGACAATGCCATTTACAATTGTGGGAAAAGGTGGCACCTAAATGTTTGTGGTTTTCTACAAATTTTACATTCTCATTATTGAAGACAATACAAGGTTTATTGGCTGCTTGGTTAGTAGAAAAAATAATACATTCTGTTTTCTTTGGATTAAAGTCAACAAGCCATTCTTTTGACCAGTTATAAATTTTAGATAAGTCTGAATTAACTATAACTTCAATTTCATTTATATTATTAGAAGAATATAATAATGATGTATCATCAGCAAACAGCCTTGAGAAGCTTTGAGCATTGTCTGCAATATCATTAATATACAACAGAAATAACAAGGGATTCAAGACAGACCCTTGAGGAACACCACCTTTTGAATTCCCCTTTTCAGACAGACAACTCCGTATGATAACTCTCTTATTCGATCTCTTAAAAAGTTTATATTCCGATACCAATATCTTGTCGAAATATATTCCGTCTCTGCAGAAAAAATTATAAGCGATGCATTTTCATATAGTGAAAATGTATAAAGATAAAGAAGTCAAAAATGTCAAGAATTTATTTGTCAATGTGTGACGTAAAAATATTTTTGACATTTACGTCACCGAATATGGTACTGCTTTGACAACTATTTTACCTATTTTGTTCCTGTATTTAAATACTGTTACAGTGACAGCCGGAACCTTTGAACCGTAATGAGAGCGGGAGGTTTGGCGCCTTAAAATCTGATTCAACCCACCATTTCTTTAGAAATGCCTGTACCAAGTCAGGGTCATTGCGGTTTTCACAGTTTTCCGGTTGTTGACTGATTTGTCTGTTTATATAATTATGAGTTTTGACTTTCCCTCTGTAAGATTGTTCGGAGTTCGGTAATTTTGTTATTACCTTTATTATACCTATTACGTATATAGTTCTCAAGCCAACGTAAAAGGTTTCCAGTAATTCCGTAACCTTCGATTTTTTTAATAAGGCCTTTATGCCAGACATGGTCAAATGCCTTGGATATGTCAGAAAACACTGAACAAATTATTTCATGATTTTCCAAAGCCAAACAAATATTATGGTAAATTTCTATTAATTGATGCACTGTGGAATATTTATGCATAAAACCTGACTGATATTTATAAACTAAGGAATTGTCTATCAGAAAATTATAAATATATTTAAAAATCACACGTTCAAACACTTTACCAACACAACTTAACAAGGAAATTGGTCTATAATTTGTAGGATCGGATTTGATACCCTTTTTAAACAAAGCAATAATTATAGCAGATTTCCACATATGTGGGAATCTACCAGTTTGTAGAGAACAGATAAAAATAATCTCAAGGGGCTTACAGACAGTAGATGCTGTATGTTTTAACATATTATGACTAATTTTGTCATTACCAACTGCTTTTCCTAATTTTGAATTCAGAAGAACATCCTTGATTTCATCAAGCTTACGTCCTGTATGCTTTTCAAAACCTGGTGTAGGTAGATCAGAATCAATAATTTCAGAAATTGAACAAAAGAACGTGTTTAGAAGAATAGCTTTATCTTCGTCATTTACAACAAACTCACCAGTAGCCTCGTCCTGCAAAGGTGGTATAGGTGATGAGGTTGATTTACCCATTAATTTGTTAACAAGACTCCAATATGACTTAGGGTTTGACTTCCCTTCGTTGTCTAACATATCATTTACATTTATGAAGAACTGTTCTCTAGCAAACTTAACCATATTGTTCACTTTATTTCTTTGTGCCCGATACTTACCCAGAAGAGAAACTGAATACCTACGCTTAAGTTGTTTATGGAGACGGTCCCGGAGACGCATGGATTTTCGTATTGTTGAATTAAACCAAGGTTTATCATTAGGCCTAATAGTTACAGTTTTCACAGGAATGTATTTTTTTGCAAGCTCAATATATTTATTAGAAAATTTAGAACTCATTTCATCAATGTCATTTAGTGATGATAAAGGCTATTCCAGTCAAATTGGTCAATTTCAGAATTAAGACCATCATAATTTCCATGTTTATACAGCCATACATCTCTTTTATAATTAGTCTGAAGGTCATAGGGGATTGGGAAAAAGGCAATTGTGGCATCATGGTCACTTTTAATTCTATCTACTTGTATTACATCAGAAAACGTAGTTTCTAGTTCATCCGAGAAGAGTATAGGGTCCAATAAGGCACCTAATCTTGTAGGTTCACGAATACAATTTGTGAGATTAAAAATATTTATAATTTGGTTTAAGCGATGGTCATTTTCTATCAATAAATTTACATTTAAATCACCAGTTATAATAATACGAGGAGATGACTCGAATGCCCTTTCAATTGAAATGTGAAAGTTTTCCCAGAAGTTATTTACTGCACCAGGGGACCTATAAACAGCACGTACAAGAATTTTAAATCTAGGGAAGATTGCTTCTAACCAATTTAACTCTCCCCATTAAATTCTAAATCATTGCGTCTTAATACGTGCAAGTAATCTGTAGTGTAAACAGACTCCCCCACCAAAGCAGTTTCTGTCGTTCCTAAAAGGCTCATGATATCCTGGTAGTTTAATATCCGTTGTCAGAATATTTTCATCTAAATGACTTTCTGTAACACAAATTATTGATGAGTCATTACTTATGGTTTGTAAATGATCAAGTTTATGCCTAATACTTCTAGAGTTCCAATGAAAAACACTGACTTCACCTACCTTAGTTTCTGGTCCAGGATTTTCAGCTACATCATTGCCCAAAAGCAAAAGTTGTAAAAGTAACAAGGTAAATGATATGTTTTGATAAAAGCATCCAAATAAGTAGTTATTGATGAAACTTTGACAATTTATTAGAGACAGTCGATGTATGACTAAAAGTAAAACTAATAGGACGTAGGATGACAATTTTAAGGAAAACAATATGTTTTTGACAACGACAGATCTAGTTCTGAGATAAAATGAACCTCTCGCAATTCTGTAAGCGACAATGTCATTACCCATTATCAAACAAAAAAATCAAATACAAATTATAGCGATAGGCTAAACACAAACAAAAGGCATGTACATCAATGATAGCGATCATAGAAAAAATCATAAGTATGAAACACAAAAATAAAAAAATATTAGTACAATAAAAAAAAGCAAAACATATGATTCTATATACAAAGCACTTCCCTTTGCACATATAGGCATGATATATTTCCCATCTGGGAGTCCTAAATATAAATTCGTTGAACCAATAAAAAATATCACAAATAATATATTTATAAAATACCTAAACATATAGAACCCACAACGTGTTGTTACTAAATCATTTCGTTAAAAATGTTGATTTTAAATAACTAACCTTAATAATAACAAATAAAATAATATCATTTTTATTTCTGCAAATAAATTCAAATTAATAAGTCGAGTACACCCAAACATTGACCTTTATAGACATGTGTATAATATATTCACTTAATTCACGCTTTATGAATTGTGGGAGCTATTTTCAGAATAGGACACGTGTTGGCTATTTTAGTTTACCATAACAAAAGGATTAATGTTTAGTAACCACACGTTAAAAACAAAGAGTCAATAAGTATTGTGATATTATTATATTACTACGATATCAATGTATATGTACAAGATGTCATAATATGGAACGTAAACAAAACCACGTGGATTTTACATTTCGTCTCCTTCAGTGTTTGGTTGAACCGACGGGTCTACCACAGGTTCAGGCAACTCGGTGTCGGCGGAGGACGGATTTTCTGGATATTTATCAAGCATGAAATAAATGTCATCAATACATGTGATTAAATCGGTGGATCTACTATTCACACCGATAGCGAAAATTCGACCATCATGCGACAAACAGGCCTGGATTCTGCGTTTAACACGAAGATAATTGAGTTCGTCCATGATTTTCCGTCTTCTCGGAGTAAGATTTTCTGTAATAAATACATTATCTTTGTGGTTTTTTTAAGTTACGTTTAGCACTGAACACTAAGTTTCTTTGACGGTAAGTAGAAAATCTAGCAATTACTTGGATTTTACCACCACGGACTTTGCCTATTGGGTGTGTTCTCCCGATTTCATTTATTGTAATTGGTACTTTCAATACATCATTACAGATATCTAATATAGTTTGATCTGTATTCATTTTATACAAGTTTCTTGTATCTCCACATGGAATATTGTGAAACCGAAGGCTAGTGCAGCGGGAGTATTGCTCCTGATCTTCTAATCTTATATCTAGGTCAGATAAGGTGTTTTGGAGATCGGTAATATTTCCTTTAAGATCAGTAACTGTTTGTTGTAGTGTTTTTATATGTTCGTGTTGAGTTAGTTTTACTACATGTTTGTCAATTGTATTGCTTTGTTGTTTTATAAGTTCTGCTTGTTTAATGACAGATTCTTGTAATGGTTTGACAACGAACGTCATTCACAAGATTAACATACTTTTCCTCAAGTTTTTGACAAACGGATTCGCATATCTTTGGAACATGTTTGTTAATAAAAGAATCATCTTTTCTTCTTCTTCTTCTTCCGTGTACAGAGTGTACTCATCATTGAGCGTTATACTCCAGCGTGACAGTCAAGATAAAAGCCCCGCAGGGCAATATTTACAGTTAAAAACAGGCGGGAATATTATCTACACGGTCAGGAACTGGGCAGGTGGTAAGTTGCCCAGCGTGTCCTTGAACTCCTCCACGGAACTGGCTGTTGTTGCTGCCGATGGAAGGTTGTTCCAATCCCGGATGGATCTTGGGAAAAGGAGTTTCGGTAGACATCCTTCCTAGTTGCTGGAATCCGAAAGGTATTCTGACCTCTAGTCCTGGAGTCTGATGGAAGAAGATATGCTTCTGCCGGAATAGCCACTAGGTTATGCTGGGTCTTAAATAGCAAAAGGAGGCGGATCTTAACTCTCCTAACCTGGAGTGGTTCCCATCCAAGTTGGGTTACCATCTGAGTGACACTTCCTGGCTGTCTGTCTGTGTAATTCTTGGTGGTAAATCGTGCCGCTCGTCTCTGTACCTTTTCTAGTTGGTTAATTTGCCCGATGTTATATGGGTCCCATATAGATGCAGCATATTCCAAGGTTGGGCGAACTATAGCTTCATAGGCTCTGGCTCGTGCTGATGTTTTGCACCCTCTAAGATTTCGTTTGAGGAAGCCTAGTGTCCTATTTACTCTCGCTGTGATGTTGTTGATATGGTCATCCCATCTTAAGTTCTTGTTGATGGTAACGCCCAGGTACTTACTAGAGTCAACAACATCAAGTTGGTGGTTCTGCAGTGTGTAGTTAGCTGGGATGGTGCTTCGCTTAGATGAAATCTGGATGACTACACATTTTTCTGGATGGAAAGCCATTTGCCACTGCTTTTCCCAGTCTTCCAGTGCCGCTAGATCTTGTTGCAGATCCTCTGTGTCCTTCCTACTGAAGATGGGCCTGTATAATAGGCAATCATCTGCGAAGAGGCGTGCCTCAGAGTTGGTGACTTCTGGAAGGTCATTGATGAAAGTTAGGAAAAGCAGGTGGCCGAGAACGGTTCCCTGTGGTACTCCTGATAACACTTCTGCTGTTGATGAAGTATGGCCATCGAGGAGGTCTTGTTGCAGTCTATTGTTGAGGAAGTCCTTGGTCCATTGTAGGGTTCGTCCACGCACTCCGTAGTACTGTAGTTTGTGGAGAAGCCTCTGGTGAGCTACAGTGTCAAACGCTTTTGAGAAGTCAAGTGGTATAATATCTACTTGACCCCCATCGGCTAGGGTACGTGCGATGCTGTCAATGGTGACTGATAACTGGGTCTCACAGGAACGTTTGAATCTGAAGCCGTGTTGTTTGTCACTCAGGATGTTATGTCTGTCGTAATGTTCCATCACCTGACTATGGACGATATGCTCTAAAAGCTTACAAGCTATTGAAGTCAGAGAGACAGGGCGATAGTTGGATGCTTGATGTCGGTCACCTTTCTTGAAAACCGGTACAATTAAAGCTGATCGCCACTCATCTGGTATAGTGCCTGTGTTGACAGATATCTGGAATATCTTTGTCAGAGCTGGAGCTATGTGGTTGGCATATTCATGGAGTAGTCTGGCTGGAATACCATCTGGACCTGTGGCCTTGTGACTGTTGATATTGTTGAGCAGTTTCAGCACTCCAGCTTCACCAATGTGTATATCTGGCATATCAGGATATGGACTTTGACCCTTCTCTGGCATAGATGTCATATCTTCCCTGGTATATACAGAGTGAAACTGGTCATTTAGTATCTCAGCTTTGGTCTCGGTATCGCTGTATAGGAAGCCATCGTCTTTTCTGAGTGGATTAACACCTTGGGAGTCTTGTTTCTTACTCTTCAGGTAGGACCAGAACTGTTTGGTATTGTTCTTCATGTCTCCAAATATGGTGTTGTCGACATATTGGTCGTGAGCTTTTCTAGCCTCTCTTTGTACTGTTGTTTTTAGCTGTTTGTATCTGGCCCAATCTTTTGTCTTGTTTGTGTATCTGGCTCTGGAAAATGCTTTTTGTCGTCTACGTAGTAAACGTTTGATGTCGGTTGTCATCCATGGATTTGATGGTCTTTTTCTGGAGATCTTCGATGGTACAAGATCAGTGATGATTACTGACATAGCATTTTTGAAATCATTCCATATGTCGTTTACTAATGTGTATTGTGTCCTCGTGATCTTTTCTGTTGCATCTTGTATATGGCTGCCTATGATGGATTTATCAGCTTTATTCCACAATAAGATCTTTCTTGGGCTAGAACGTTGTTGGTGTGCAGTCAGTGCAAGGTCTATTAGCACGGTATCATGGTCGCTTCTGCCCAATGCCGGTAATCTTTACACTTATCAATGATCGTAGGATGTGATGTGAAGAGTAGGTCAAGTGTATTTTGTCCACGAGTAGGGAAAAGTACCATCTGTTCTAAAGCTAGGTCATGTTGCATGGATATAAACTCTTCGCTTACCCGCCTTGGTAATTGATGGCCCTTTACCGTGGAGGACTCCCAGTCTATGTCTGGCAGGTTGAAGTCGCCCCTAGGATGAAATACGAAGACTGGTACTGTGATCTAACTGTAGTAATGTCTTTCACTAGTTGTTCAATGTATTCTCCATCGGTTCTGTTGAGTGGTCTATAGGCTGCTGATATGATGACTGCTTTTCCATGGAGCAGCTTCACTTTAATGTCAATGAACTCAGTGGTTTTGCCGATGTGTACTATTGAACCTACGAGTGAGCGTCTACAAGCTATGAGTACACCTCCATGTGGGTCGCTTCCTCTATCACGTCGGAAAACCTCAAAGTCGTTGGGTATAAATTCTGACGAGTTCATATCTTTAGTTAACCATGTCTCGGTTCCAATAATAATGTCTGGTTGTGACGAGTCAATAGCCATTTGTAAATCAGCTGATTTGTTTGTTATGCTTTGGAAGTTTATTTCTAATAATCTTAATTTATCTCTTGGCTTATGATGGTTCATTCTCCGAGTTGACTGATGTTATGCGATGTTATGTACATGTAGGCTGTACTATAAACTTGAAAACGAGTTTGAAACAGACATGACTGATTCATACAGTATTGTGGTATGGTTTGGAGTGTCACATTTGTTACATGTCCATGATACTGATGTGTTTGAAAGAGTTTCATACATAGATGTTGATATTCACATACAAGCTGTGTGAAACCATTGGTCGCATTTATCGCATGCAACTGATTTTTGATTCCAACGGCATGCCTTGTTGCATGAACCATAAAACACTACAAACAAGTTCTTGGATGTTAAAGGTGATTCCGGGCTTTTTAGCAAGAATTTGCTCAACCTTGGTGTCGTCAATACCAGATTTATCTAAATCGTCGGCTGAATAGCTTAATTTTCTAGGTTTAGTCTGACGGGACACTTGTTTTTGATGACCAGGGAGGTCATCAGGACTACATGGGTTCTTGCATTTAATTGAATCGGAAGTTTCACCTATGTTTACACTTTTTATTTTGCTGGTCGCCATTTTTTTTTTTTATTCAATTATGCCCATAGTAGTGTTCACAAGAGGATAAATAAATTATGTACACAAAAAGTTGACTCGAGCACACCTAAACCATATTTAGTATCTTTGAAGACTGATTCATTCTAAATTATTCATTTGCACCACTAGGACTCCCGACGGAAGAAGCTCACAAAATTTACCCGTCCATTACTGCTGGCGCATGAATCTTACTGTTATTGTTTAGTCTATATGCATCGTGATTTATTCTGTATAATATCCTTTCATTTATATTTATTGGTAAGGTATTGCATAACTCTAGGTCATTAGCATTATGTCAACTATAGTCTAGAGAGAGAACAGGTTGACAAACAATGTTGATCTCATTAACCAATTTAACCCCGCCACACTAATAGAGAGAACATGTTGACAAACAATATTAATCTCATTAACCAATTTAAACCCGCCACACTTATAGAGAGAACAGCTTGACAAACAATATTAATCTCATTAACCAATTTAACCCCGCCACACTTATAGAGAGAACAGGTTGACAAACAATATTGATCCCATTAACCGGTTTAACCCCAACACACTTATAGAGAGAACAGGTTGACAAACAATATTAATCTCATTAACCAATTTAACCCCGCCACACTTATAGAGAGAACAGGTTGACAAACAATATTAATCTCATTAACCAATTTAACCCCGCCACACTTATAGAGAGAACAGGTTGACAAACAATATTAATCTCATTAACCGGTTTAACCCCAACACACTTGTAGAGAGAACAGGTTGACAAACAATATTAATCTCATTAACCAATTTAACCCCGCCACACTTATAGAGAGAACAGGTTGACAAACAATATTGCTCCCATTAACCAATTTAACCCCGCCACACTTATAGAGAGAACAGGTTGACAAACAATATTAATCTCATTAACCAATTTAACTCCGCCACACTTATAGAGAGAAAAGGTTGACAAACAATATTAATCTCATTAACCAATTTAACCCCGCCACACTTATAGAGAGAACAGGTTGACAAACAATATTAATCTCATTAACCAATTTAACTCCGCCACACTTATAGAGAGAAAAGGTTGACAAACAATATTAATCTCATTAACCAATTTAACCCCGCCACACTTATAGAGAGAACAGGTTGACAAACAATATTAATCTCATTAACCAATTTAACCCCGCCACACTTATAGAGAGAACAGGTTGACAAACAATATTAATCTCATTAACCAATTTAACCCCGCCACACTTATAGAGAGAACAGGTTGACAAACAATATTAATCTCATTAACCGGTTTAACCCCGCCACACTTATAGAGAGAACAGGTTGACAAACAATATTAATCTCATTAACCGGTTTAACCCCGCCACACTTATAGAGAGAACAGGTTGACAAACAATATTAATCTCATGAACCGGTTTATCCCCGCCACACTTATAGAGAGAACAGGTTGACAAACAATATTGATCTCATTAACCGGTTTAACCCCGCCACACTTATAGAGAGAACAGGTTGACAAACAATATTAATCTCATGAACCGGTTTATCCCCGCCACACTTATAGAGAGAACAGGTTGACAAACAATATTGATCTCATTAACCGGTTTAGCCCCGCCACACTTATAGAGAGAACAGGTTGACAAACAATATTAATCTCATGAACCGGTTTATCCCCGCCACACTTATAGAGAGAACAGATTGACAAACAATATTAATCTCATTAACCAATTTAACCCCGCCACACTTATAGAGAGAACAGGTTAACAAACAATATTAATCTCATTAACCGGTTTAACCCCGCCACAATTATAAAGAGAACAGGTTGACAAACAATATTAATCTCATTAACCAATTTAACACCGCCACACTTACAGAGAGAACAGGTTGACAAACAATATTAATCTCATTAACCAATTTAACTCCGCCACACTTACAGAGAGAACAGGTTGACAAACAATATTGATCTCATTAACCAATTTAACACCGCCACACTTATAGAGAGAACAGGTTGACAAACAATATTAATCTCATTAACCGGTTTAACCTCGCCACACTTATAGAGAGAACAGGTTGACAAACAAAATTAATCTCATTAACCAATTTAACACCGCCATACTTACAGAGAGAACAGGTTGACAAACAATATTAATCTCATTAACCAATTTAACCCCGCCACACTTATAGAGAGAACAGGTTGACAATCAATATTAATCTCATTAACCGGTTTAACCCTACCACACTTTATGTCTGTCCCAAGACAGTATCTAGATTTCAAACGTCATATTCCGTGGTGTTGCTGTGTGAAATGATCTAAAGTGAGAGGTGATTGTTCGTTTTGTATATATTGATGGAAATGTTGACCATCTCTATTTTAAACTGTTTTCCATAATAATATAAAACCGTATAATTGGGACGTGGTGGTGCATGCTGATTTATGGTTGCCACAAGTAATATCATCATTCAGAGATATCGCAATTGTGAGTTACGTACAAGGAACATGCCATCCTTCAAAACACGAGGCATACGTATATAATAAACAATAATTATGATGATCATGAAACAATAATATGAGACAGGCAACCTGTTTGAAGAACGAAGTCCTAAAATTTCAATAATACGATGATCCGTACACGTTAGCCTCACCGGACGCAATTACGAACAATTTCGATGATATTGACCGTGGCATTTGATAATAATTTATAAATTTGACCAAATTGATGAAGCTGATTGCATGTTCATATTTCAGATTAAACACCAATATTCCTTTTGAATCATAGCCCATATATTATTCAATGCATTGTTACGGGTTTTAACTTAGAACAGATTTTCAGACGCCGTTCTAGTCACTCTGTGACCTAGATCCGGACACAATTTCGAACGACATCATAATAACCTTTCTAGTGTAAATTATTTAATGACAACTGTTAAAATTGAAAGAGCATTCATTCATTTACGTTCACATATCCATTTGTATATAATACACATGACATAAAAACCTTTCCTTTATTCATACCATAAATGTGTGCCAGTTTGCATTCGGAATTCCTTGGACTCTTCAATGAATAAGGTACATCACGGATTTTGACATTTTGGGATAGATCAAGGTAAGGAAAATGTATTATATTGACTGTTTTTGTTTTAATTTCAATGTGTTCTACATATGCATAGAACCAGGAGATCATATTCTTTCCAATTACAGGCATAAGATAACAAAATATGCGTACCTCAATGAATTTTAGCGATAGATTCCAAGTGCAATTGTCGATCGTTTTCTGTTTACAAATATGAAAACCCGTCGTCTGCAACATTCAACAACTGCACATGAATAATTTTCTCCCAAAACACGTGTAATTTAGCGGGGTATCTATTTATAAAAACATTTTTTTAATTCATGTTTTGAAGGAACAATTAGGGGACATACTTTTTATTTCGTTCGTAATTGTGTCCGTTCGAAATTGCGTCCGGTGAGGCTATTATCTTTTATTTTGAATGAATTGTGTAGCCGATTTGTTATGGCTACGCCGCTCTTCCATCGGGAGTTTCGTAGAAAGAGATTTTTTTATTAGAATTTTATTTCAAGTTTATTTCGGTTTTGAATAGAGTAAATAATCAAAGAATTGGGAATTTTTCATTGAAATAGATTTCTTTTGCGCTTCTAAATTATCAATTGATCTATTTTTTAAACTTCCGGTGAGCAGATTTTTGACTATCAATATAGAAGGAAAAATCGGACAGCTTACCGTTAGAAGGACTTCGTCCTTTATGATACTAATACTAGTAACCGAAAGTAGATTATTTTTCATTGAAATCGTATTTGGCATCGACAAAACAAAATAATTGCGCATAACATATTAATGCGAATAGAAAGTTTCAATGAAATAAAATTAAGAGCGCAAGAATACTACACTTAATCCTAATTAGTATGACGGTCTTGTCGCAATTTCAAAGATAATATCGCCAGTTTTCAGTGGAGTTCGTGTTGCTCGATCTTTAGTTTTCTGTGTAGTGTTTTTAACACTTCTGATTAACCCGTTGGCTTCTTCAAACTTTTCTTGCCATACAAAGCTTCTGTGGTTTGTGGGTTGTGTCACTTCCTTATAATGGTGTCTGTGATTGTGTGAATAATATCCACCTCTTCCAAAGTTCAGAATAAAACGAAATCTGAATTCTGTGCGTAAAATTATCCCTGCAGCAATTCATATTTATTATATTTGTATTTATTACATATACTGGTGTCTACCGCGATTTCATATTAAATTAAGTTCGTGTCGTTTAACAGTAACTCGATGGATGCAACTATTGGAGCAGGAACTACTTTCCTCTCTTGGGCACCTGATGTCACCTCGGTTTTTCGTGTTGTTCAATCTTTAGTGTTTTGTGTGTTGTGTTTTATAGATCATTAGTTGGTTGGTTTTGTTTTTGTTTTATTTGGTCATTGTATTGTCTGTCCTTCGATTTACGGCCTTTTGTTATCCCTTTAATGTCTTCAAACGTTTGTCATAATGAACAACTGTTCGATACGAATTGTTGTCATGTTGTAAGTTAGAATAGTTCGACCCTACGCAGTATAACTGGTTTTTTTCTTGGCTTTGGTGTTTCTTTATTGCTTGATAGATAGTATTTGGTGTAATTGTGTATACTTTGTTTTGTTTGCCTCTGTATTCATTATTTTAAGAAAATTTTGAAGATATCACAGGGGTAATCAGAAGCCCTATAAACTTTCACTTCAGTGTCTTATATTTGAACTAAATAACTCTTAACCGCAATTGAGAACCAAATCACTTTTAAGTGATCAATTGATTTCTCGATTTCAATTTCCATTTTAACTATAAGACTCAAACTTTGTAACGCTTAATTGACAAGTTGACGTACCATATCATCTTCTGTCTCTTTTAATTTCAAGTAAAATATATTTTCTATAGCAAAACATAATTGGATGTGGTTATTTATTAAACATCAATGAATCAATTATTCTGCCTCACATCTGCAGTCACCTCATTAAACGATAGTTAGTATTGTATTCCAATTGCCAACTTCATCATGCCAAGATTAGCCTCTAATACTTCATCAATAGACAAATTTTAAATGGGATCCAAAATCTGACGTTAATCATTTTATTCCTGCTCATCTAAGAATTTTATCCATGGTATTTTAATGCATGTGTTGATCGAATTATTAGTGTCGTTTACCACTTGTCACCTACATAATATTAAATATGACATGTACTTTTAGTTAAATTCGTTATAAGACGGAAACAATGTATGTCTCTTGTAAACGTGATCGACATCATTTAATCGCCATTTCAGTAAGGTTTTATTATATTACGCACTTTACATTACGCCTGTGTATAACTAAGTACATACAGTTATTTAGTACAGATATAGATTCAGACACTGCGTCACACGTGCACATTTTCAGAAAACAAGATCTAGTTGTTGATGTTTCACAGAATTCCTGCTACCATCCTGACTGTTAAAAATGGTTAAGGTACATCTTTTGTCACTTCTGTAGAAATATGTATACATTTAATTTAGTTGTATACTGTATGCATATCTTCTTGTCCAGGAGGTGTTAATGTGTACCGCATACTTCTACTGATCAGACCTATTTTCTTTGTAGAACTCCTGTAGGTCGATCTTTAGTTTTTTTTGGGCATAGTTTCGTAGATCATTATTTGTTTTGTTTTGTCCTTATTTTTGTCATTGTATTGTTTGTTCTTCGATTACAGATTTTGATTAACGCTTTGGCATCTTCAAACTTTTTTTGTTGATGTTGAGGTTCCCAACATTGGCTGTTTATGGATATGGTATTTAACGCCACTTTCAACAATATTTCAGCTATATCGTAGTGGTCATTTGATAAGTTGAGGAAACCGTAGTACTCGGAGAAAACCACCGACCTGCCACAAGTCACTGACAAACTTTATCACATGATATTATATCGAATGCACCTCGCCATGATCGAACGCATTGTTTCATGAGGGCCCGGTTGGCTCAGTGAGTTAGGTAGTTAGATTACCTAACAACTCATACAAGCCTATCACCAATACGGCGTGGGTTCGCGCTCGGCTTTGTAAATTACAAAAAGGGTGCACTCGACTCGCAGCCGCAAGTGATAAAAATTACCAGTTACTTGCCCATGGTCGGTGGTTCTCCCCGGGTACTCCGGCTTCTTCCACCACTAAAACTGGTCTCCATGATATAGCTGAAATATTGCTGAAAGTGACGCTAAACACCAAAAATCAAATCAATCATTGTTTCAGTTGTGATATTCGCTGGTTGCATAGGTAATTGTAAATCAAACTACCATGCATTCGCGACCACGACAGCCCATTGTATAAGTGTTTGGATAGCACACATATGCAGCCAATGACTATCAAAACAGAGATTTGTAAGCTCGACAGAACTGAACTTCAAGATATCATAATCGTATGTAAATTAGTTTTTGTCACAACAATGTCCTCTTTTGATTTTTCACGTGGATTGTTTGTTTGTTTGATGGTGTTTAACGCCACTTTCAACGATATTTCAGTTATATCGTGGCGGTCAGTTTTATTGGTGGAGGAAACCGGAGTGCCTGGGGAAAAAACTGCCCTGTCGCAAGTCACTGACAAACTTTATCACATAATGTTGTACACCTCGCCCTGATCGAGATTCGAACTCACAATATCAGTGGTGATAGGCACTGATTGCATAGGTAGTTGTAAATCCAACTACCATACGATCACGGCCACGACTGTCCCTTTTTCACGTTGATGTACATCTTCTGTTTACATTTTTATATCAACCCTTCATCCCACTAATGAAATATAATCGTGGTGGATTTTTCTATAAAGACATAATTTTGTTCTTCTAATTGATTGTAATATAATTAACTATCTAAATATACTCATTTGATGGGAAATTATCAAATTAAGTCCGTTATATCCGATACCAGCTGACAGACCGCTGTTTTTTCATTACAATGTTTTTATTACGTGTACATTTTGTAAATCTATCAAAATTAAAAGCTATTTCTCCGATTTTCAGCATAATGTATAACCCAACTCACGCTATCAATTAGGAGACAATAATATACAATTGCACTAATTTTCCAATTTCATCACACAAATTGCCTTGTGGAACTCAATTTTCCTAGAAAACAATTCAGTACTCTCTTAAATAGTACTACATAATCAGCATAACATCTAGGTTAATTGGCTTTATTTTATCGTTAAATGGTACAATATAGTGTGGGCGAGAATACATCTATGAACATTAAATTCATGTATATATACAGGCAACAACGTAACACTGTAATGCCCGGATGTTGCTTTACCACATGACCAGCGAACCTCACTTTCGAATGAATTGTACCCAGCAGCCGCAAAATCGTTGTTCCTTTGGGAGAAACATATAGATTCTCCTTCAGTTGCCCGTGGGTTACGATATTTCTCCACTCAAGAGAGTTAATTTAAAATTTTAACCACATGGGCAACTGAAGAAGAATTTGTTTCTCACATTATTTAACACGAACTTTATTTCAAAAATCCTTTTAATTACCGATTTGACAACATGCGGGGACGAGACATTTTAATCCTCTAGAGGATTACAGATTTTTCCACCACTGGTTCAGCGGGGTTAAAACGCCGTAATAATGGGAGAAATAGCTATACGTACCAAAGTTATCACAATAATCCAGACATATGACTTTACAGTAAAAAGATTACTGATTGTGCAAAGGCACAAGTTCATCCGTTGGTTTTTACCGGTGTTTGTTTTTCGAACTGGTTGTACTCCTGTATGGTGTTTTTCTTAACCATTCTTAATGTTTTATAAGCATCAAAGATACCAATAAAAGCACATCTCTCTTAGATATACTTGCTGTTGTGGTCAAATGGTGCTTCTTGGAATGGGGACAGTTATTATTCTTGCCAACCATTTAGCTTACAAAGCGCAGATATCAAATTTAGTGCGCACGACGCTTTTTTGAAATAACCTTCATCAGGGATGCTTAAAGTCGAAAAGTTGGAAACCAAATGATTTAAAATGTTTTGGGAGTAAACCAAAGGGCCTAAACAGAATCGCCAAAATCGGTTAAGGTCACCTATTACCGAGGAAGAAGAACCATAGTTGGCTTTTTAACACCAATATCACAAATTTTATTCAGTATCTCTTGTTACATTTTTACCTCAGAGTCCAAGTTCCTCTGAAGTATCCCTGTGAAATTCAGTTTTGACTATCCAGGGAAATATTCAAAACTATAATTACATATAAAGCTATACTATATAATTCTAATATTTTCTATTGCATACAGTATGATCACAGTTTATTTAATATATTCTTGAACAATGAATTAATTCCTAGTGATTTATTTTCCTTCATTTTTCTTTGAAATTCATTTTTAAATAACAGAAAAACATCAATTTTCTTTGTCTTTTGTTCGGATACATAATAGGATTGTAAATTGCAAATGCCAATATAGCTAAAAAATAATTTAGGTGAAAATATTCTTTGTCGAAAATTGTGTACCCAAATACTACATGTTGAAGTCTGATATTGTTTTCAAATTTAATTTTTTTAACCCTAATTTTAATAATAATTACATTATGATATTGATGTGTATCCCTGAGTTTTGGTATGTTATAATAACAATAGTAAACTATGTCATAAAGAAAAGTGAGAAACAAATGTAAGTAGATAGGTAACATCGGTAAACTGGAATGTGCAGATCTTTTGATTTTGAAATGGTGCTTCGTAAAAATCTGTCCAAGCTTCCAGAGTTCGCCGACATTTTCGTTCGTTATGTCGGTGTTCAGAATCCCTTTAGATTATATTGCCGTGTATCCTATGAGTTTGCTATTGCGTTATCAAGAAAAGTTTGGAGATATCAAAGAGGTAATTAGAAGCCGTAAATCGAAGGAGGAAGGACAGACCATATAGAAAATACCTGCTTTGAAATATAAACATAAAACACATATTGTTATTCACGCCAAATGTTGTTTTATCCTTGGATGGAATATACTTACGTCAGGTTTTCTATGTCTAATTCCAGGGTTGGTGTTATGGTGTTTAACGCCACTTTCAACAATATTTCAGTTATATCGTGGCGGTCAATTTTATTGGTGGAGGAAACCGGAATACTCGGAGAAAACCATCAGTCTGCCGCAAGTTGCTGCCAAGCTTTTTCATATAATGTTGTATCGAGTACACCTCGCCATGGGCGGGATTCGTACTCACAACGTTACAGGCGATAAGACCACGACGGACTCTGTCTATTTACAGCCTTATATTTAACTTTCATTAGAAGAGTTTGAAGACACTAAATGGGTAATCTGAATCCGTAAATCGAAGAAGTACGGACAACACAATGACCAAAAGAAAAAGGACAAAAGAACAAACAACTACAAACACTACACAGAAAGCTAAAGATCCAGCTACACGAACCCCACTAATTCCGGGGGTGAACCCAGATGCTCCGGAATTGTAAGCTGTTCCACTAGTGACATCCGTCGTGTTACTTTATGTACATAGGTTGTATTCGATATGTTATTAGTTCTCCAATGTTACTTGGAAATTAGGTATTGAAACTTTAATTGGCAACCCTACATATACCCCGACGACACTTACAAAAGAGGAAGTCCTGGACAATCATAGGTCTGTTTTATATTCCTTTGGAATTCAACCAAAGATGAAAAACTGGATCTACCATCACTCTACTGGATTCCTAAATTACACAAGTGTCCTTTCAAACAGTGCTATATTGCTGGGTCTGCCAAATGCTCCACGAAACCTCTTTCCAAATCATTAACATGTATTCTATCGGCGGTCAAAACCGGACTCCAGAGTTACTGTTACACTAGCTACTCTATGGGTGGTGTCAATCAGATGTGGATTCTGAAGAACTTTAAAGATCTGTTAGAGTACATACAATCTAGATCCCTCTCCTCCTACAATAGCATTAAAACATTTGACTTCTCTACCCTCTACACAACTATTCCTCACTCTAAGCTGAAGGACAAATTAAGGGAGTTGGTCCAACTGTGCTTCATAAAGAAGAATGGCCAACGTAGATACAAATACCTTGTGCTAGGAAGGGACAGAACTTATTTTGTAAAAAAAAACCACTCTGATTCTACCAACTTGGTTGACCGCTATGGAATATCTGTGTCACAAATGACCACGAATATGTTCCATTTGTCGTAAACACTTCCCGGTTCTTTCCTCGTTCATGACTTGTCACCGGGTTTGTAACTAGATTAACACGACTGGTCTCACTAGTGGAGCAGGAACTGCCACCCTTCCGGAGCACCTGAGTTCACCCCCGGTTTTTAGTGGGGTTCGCGTTACTCGATCTTTAGTTTTGTATATATGTTTTGTTGATCGTTGTTTGTCCTTTTATACTTTTTCTTTTTGGTCATTGTGTTGTCTGTTCTTCTTCGATATACGGATTCTGATTGCGCCTTTGGTATCTTCAAACTCTTCTTAAAGAATTCAGTACCTGTTGTTTTCGATTTAAAAAAAACAAAGAATTTTATCGGCAGAAGATTTGAAATAAAAAAGCAAGAACAAATATTCTTTTCTGGATTCTTTGTTTTTGTGATCGCTACCTGTAAAGATAAATATATTGATGATGGCAACCATGTGATCTAAGACAATATGTTGTCTGATACTTATTAATCAATTTATAGTTACCTATTTGAAGTAGTTTTAATTCACTCAACAACTATAACATTAACATAAGCTAAATTAATATCCGGTGGTAATACTATTTTAATAAGAAAGGATTTACACATTAGATATAAGTAAGAAATAACAAACAACAACAAAGATTTCAAATTATTGGAAACAAAATTCAACATTAGATCGATTCAACATCAGGTGAACAGTATTTCAATGATGAGAATAAGTTTACAAATAGTACATCAACATATATTTGAACCGTCTTACAAAACCACAAACAGTTAGAAGATATAAAAGTGGTAATCAGAAGCCGTAAATCGCAGGACAGACAATACAATGACCAAACGGACAAACAATGAACTGCAAAACACTACACAGAAAACATAAAATTGAGCAACACAAACTAGCGCAACAGGTGTGACTTCATGTGTTCCGAAAGGGTAAGCAGTTCATGCTTCACAAAAACCTATTTAGAAGGTAAGCAGTTCATGCTCCACAAGAACCTATTTAGAAGGTAAGCAATTCATGCTCCACAAGAACCTATTTAGAAGGTAAGCAGTTCATGCTCCACAAGAACCTATTTAGAAGGTAAGCAGTTCATGCTCCACAAGAACCTATTTAGAAGGTAAGCAATTCATGCTCCACAAGAACCTATTTAGAAGGTAAGCAGTTCATGCTCCACAAGAACCTATTTAGAAGGTAAGCATTTTTAATGCTCCACAAGAACCTATTTAGAAGGTAAGCAATTCATGCTCCACAAGAACCTATTTAGAAGGTAAGCAATTCATGTTCCACAAGAACCTATTTAGAAGGTAAGCAATTCATGCTCCACAAGAACCTATTTAGAAGGTAAGCAATTCATGCTCTACAAGAACCTATTTAGAAGGTAAGCAGTTCATGCTCCACAAGAACCTATTTAGAAGGTAAGCAATTCATGCTCCACAAGAACCTATTTAGAAGGTAAGCAATTCATGCTCCACAAGAACCTATTTAGAAGGTAAGCAGTTCATGCTCCACAAGAACCTATTTAGAAGGTAAGCAATTCATGTTCCACAAGAACCTATTTAGAAGGTAAGCAATTCATGCTCCACAAGAACCTATTTAGAAGGTAAGCAGTTCATGCTCCACAAGAACCTATTTAGAAGGTAAGCAGTTCCTGCTCCACAAGAACCTATTTAGAAGGTAAGCAGTTTTTTATTTAGATTTAATTTAAAGGACAATCCTGGTTGTGCTTGTGGTTTTGAGTGCGAAAATGTATTTCACTTTTTTCTTGAATGTCCAATTAATGAACACATCAGAAATACTCTATTTTGATACTTCAAATTTACGGAGCTATAGATATAGATATAATTTTATATGGAAACGAAAATTTAACTGAAGCACAAAATGTTGATATTTTTACGGCAGTTCAAACGTTCATACGTAATAGTCATAGGTTTGATTGATTGTTGCAGGTGTTACTTTCACTAGTTCTTTTTTCCCCTCTTCTTTGTAAAATCTTTCTTTTTTTTTTGTAAAAGGTTAATTTCACTTATACATTGTTCTAATATTTATTTTATTGAGTTTTTCCATGTATTATGCTATGTTGTAAATTGTAGGGAGAGGGCGTTTATAATGTTGTTATAACTTGTGCCCAATCCCATTGCTTATATTAGAGCAATAAAATATGCTTAATTCAGAATAGCAAAATGCTAAGTTGCTAGGAAAAACCCTAAACTATATTGTAACCCTTTAATTTAAAACTTAATGAACCAATAAACCCTGAAGCTTCTTACAATGATTAGTCATTTACGTGTAAACTGATCATGAAATCGTAGACGTTTTAAGTGTAGGTGACAATTATCTAAGAAAAATGACGGTTCTACTTCTTTGACGTCATAGATTTTGACCTTCCATGGCATTTTTTTTTCTCTTATTCATATGGAAACTGATACTCACTATATAATTTACTTCCGATTTACGAATGGTGTTATTTGAAGCTAAGGATACAGTCGCTCAGATTGATTTTTTTTGTTTACATTAAAAGTTGCCAATATTCGATGTTTTATACGAATAAAATGTTCTGAACAAGAAGCCAGGTTTAAAAAATAGGTTATAATGTCGTAATTAGTGAAAAGAATTCGAATGTTTGTGGGTGAAATCGCCATTAACACACCTAATTATAAGTCGGCTGTCTTTTCCGAAGTTTACCGGACACTGATAACTGCTATAAATAACCAGAAAACATGTTGCAGGGAAATATTGGTTAAAATTAACATAATTTAAGAAATATATCTATGAAATTGGATCCCGGGGTAATCAGTTAATATTATATAATGGTATTTAGTGAGAATGACACTTAAAATCGAAAATACGTGATGAAATCAATAAAACCAAACCCAAACTCTGCAAAGGGGCCCGATAAAGGGAAAATTGTAAACAAATTGTATTGCATATTATTGACAACACTTGAGTTGACTTGATTACATTTTTTAGAAAAAAACCAGACATGAAGTTCATTATTTTAGTCTCTAATTTAAAAGAGATATCATCTAGCGTTTTCTCATGAAAAAAAAAGATAGGAAAAACTACGATGCAATTCTGTCA
Organism: Bathymodiolus septemdierum; assembly: GCA_963383655.1. NCBI lineage: Eukaryota > Metazoa > Mollusca > Bivalvia > Mytilida > Modiolidae > Bathymodiolus > Bathymodiolus septemdierum. The sequence goes on along the minus strand of OY726520.1, from coordinate 53,596,600 downwards.
AAAAACCTTTCAGCCGAAAAAAGATATATAAATTATGCTGACGTGTTGAAAAATGGAGTAGGTCGGTTTAACATCTTTTATTAATTTTTACACAAATCTTACTGAATCCTCCTGTGTCGTTTTCGCGTAGAATCCGTCAATATTTTTATTTATAACATGTGCTTTTTTCAGCAAACAATTTCGTACATGCGCAAACGCTTTACCGAATGAGGTCACTGTGTAGGTCATCAATGGTCATATGATCATATTCATGAATATATGAATATCATGCTGGTAAACATTGAATTATTTACTGGTCGTAAGAAAATCAAACAGCGACATATTTCCTTCGTTCCAGGTTAAATACGTATGATATTATGAAAAATTTCAACTACAATTAGTATAAAACATCGAATATTGGCAACTTTCAATATAAGAAAAAAAATCAATCTAAGCGACTGTATGCCTTTAAGTGATGACGCATAGTTACGTGTCAAATTCTAACAAACAGAAGTATCAGTATTTCTTATGAATGTTTTTATAAACGGAAGTACATGCATTTAGTTTTGTAAATAATAATATCGGATGATAATGACGGCTGTCATTATTGTTTATTGATGCTTTCCGTGGAATAGTATTAATTGTTAAACTTCATAAGTGGTGGAAGGAATGTTTTACGTGATAAATATTCTACAATGGAAATGAGTATGTTTTGCATTTACGTATGTAACCGTAAGCGTTTGCAAAAGAAATAACTCTTTTATCTCTTTATTTTGCGTAGTTGTCGTTACGTACAAGTATACCATACAATTATATTTACAATGTATCATTCTTTACAACGATTATCATTATCACATGTTCATGTCTTGTTCGTTACAAGACGAATTTGGAGTGGGAGAGTCAAACGATATCTTCGAGTAAACAGATAAATCGTATACGAATAATTAAGGAATATTTTGTTCAAAAATTGAAAATATTCCTTATGATTTAATTTTTACAACAAAATTTAATGATTCCTGGATATTAGTTACGATTATTTCATGTGACTATATGAATTTGTCGTTGGCGAATGAATGTGTTGGTGACGTCACAATACCAGCCTAAGTTATCAAGAATAACCAATTTTTCTCCAGGCGGATCAGCCAATCATATTGCAATATTCACTTTAATTTATTCACTGAGAAACTAAAAAAGTTACCAAATAAAAGCTCGGGTAACCACAAAACCAGAATAAATGTACAAAATCTAGTATAATTTGATTAAAAATACTCTGCGTTGTGTTGCAAGCATGTGACATACATTTCCCCATTTTTAGGGTGAATAATAAAATAAATGTTTAATTTCAGAACTCAAATTTTTTATTTAATATGTAACGATAAGTGTAATCGACCAATCAATAGAATTTGCTACGATAAGCATAATCTACCAATCACTTGATTTTGTTACGATAAGCGTAATCTACCAATCAATTGAATTTGTTATGATAAGCGTAATCTACCAATCAATTGAATTTGCTACGATAAGCGTAATCTACCAATCAGTTGATTTTGCTACAATAAACGTAATTATGTGCCAATTAATATATGTTATTACGATAAACGTAAATCTACCAATCAATTGAATTTGTTACGATAAACGTAATTTACCAATGACTTGAATTTTTTTTACGATAAACGTAATATACCAATCAACTGGATATATCACGATAAACTAAACGTACAAAATCAATATATTTTATTACGATAAACGTAATCTACCAATTAATCTAACATGCTGCGAGCTGCCCTGGTGTTGTAGTGCTTAGCGTGATAGTCTCGATTATTGTAGATCGTGGGTTCGATCCCGCTCGGGCCAAACCAAATACCATAAAATTTGTACAAGCTATTTCACTGCTATACTCCAAGCATTAAGGAATATGAGGAAAGATTGATTGACTCTGAATCAGAATAATGATCTAAAAGTGGGGCGACATGCATACGGTTAATACCGTCAAACTGTTGTTAGGTGAGATATTCCTATAAAAATCCAACTAAGCGAGGTTGGTCTGGTACAGAGCAGACCTCATCGCATTATAAATAACTCTCTCTCTCTCTCTCTCTCTCTCTCTCTCTCTCTCTCCTTCTCTCGGCATGATATAGCTGAAATACACTCTGAATAAAATCGGATGCTATAATACGCTATGCTTCCCTAATATCTAACAGAATCCGATTATAGGTCATATACAGAAGAATATAAACCAATCAAAGAGCTTTACGTTTGTGATGTAATAATAAAAAAAAAAGTGCGAAAGGCGATATGAAGATTTTAGTTCCGCTAGTGACAATATCAAATTAAGAACAAATTCAATTATTTATGATAAAATGCAATAAAAAAATACCACACTGTCAGAATAGTTCAAAGTCATATGTTATTTTATCATTTGTACAATACCGACATGTTTCGTGCTGATGTGTGGATATGTGTATTGAGTTTTGCATGAAATAAGCTACACATATTCTTACAGTTAAAGCAAATAATATCATTGTCATTTTGCATAAAAAAAGCAGTCATCTATTTACAATATCTCATATTTTCTTTGTAATACTTAAATGTATAAGACATATAAAATCGTGGATTGATAATAATTAGCTGCTTTGCAATCTTAATGATACTTCAAGAAAAAAATTCAAGATTTAAAAATGATATTGTATACAATATTTAGTCTGTCAAATTCTAACATCGTCATATTAGAGCCTTCAGAACCCCCTTAAGTAACACACAATTCAGTATAAAACAGGATATGTCAACCGCTGCTATAGTTCCCTCATGTAGCTATTTACCATTCGTTACGAGATATTTTTAATTGGGACTTAAGGGGATTATTTATCGTTAGTTTCGACATAACGATTGTTGTGGATAATCGATCTAAAAAAAAACAGGCCAAGGACGTATACAGTGCCAATTTAAATTCATTTCAAGTCATTATTTCTCACAATTCTAGATTTAAGTGAAACACGATCCTGTCGTATTTAATTAGATTAGAATTTTGTTTTCATCAATCCTGAACTTCGTCGAAGTGAACCCAAATATGCAATAAAACAAAACATACAAAAACAGAACATTATCGAATACGATGTATTGATGAGCTTTTGTTTCTTTTTGTTTAATTCCAGGACTGAATTCCGATTGACTCACAAATAATGTGGAAGAAAGGTTTGACGATAGCAAGTGGGTAATCAGAAGTCGTGATTTGACTCTCTGATTATAGAGTATGTGACATTCTTCACGCTGGTTAATGTGGGTTCTAACAATCCCTCAAGTGAATTGAATCTGTTGCTATTTTATGTTAATATGATTATCGTTTCAACATTCAAAGATATCTGGGGGCCGTCGTGTTCGTGATCTCATAGTAGTTGTATTTACAACTACCTGTGCAATCAGTGCCTAAGTTATCAGTTCGAACCCCGTTCATGGCGAGGTGTACTCGATACAACAATATATGTGATAAAGTTTGTCAGTGACTTGCGACAGGTCGGGGGTTTTCTCTGGTTACTCCACTTTCCTCCACCAATAAAACTGACCGCGACGATGTAACTGAAATATTGTTGAAAGTGGCGTTAAACACAATAAACCAAACAAACCAATCAAAAATATCTAACAAAGGAAATCGCGACAAGTCCTTGTAATTGACTTATCAGCTACTATAAATAAGCAATCAATTTGATTTTAAAATTTTACATATTTCTATTTCGAAAAAAAACCTTCTATAGATAAATCTACTGCCATGTTGGTACACATTTTTCTGATTTTATATTCCTCTTTGGAGATGAGCTACTCTTGATGTCCATTGATACACCTACCAGAATCGAGGTGACCGTAAATAATTGATTGCTATGTAAGGTCAAATGAGCAATACAGCAGCTGTATTCGAGATGGGAACACATTTGCAGTCAATAAATCATGTTGGTAAAAGGTTGACAGTCGTTGGTTTTGATTACCTCAAGGAAAGAGGATCATGATATAAACCGAACCATATGCCTTGTACATGCGAGCAAGGACCATTCCTAACAAACTAATGATTACTAAAAAGCTACTGGAAGTCGTATGTACAAGAAGCATGGTATTCTCCACAGATGATGTACTCGCCTACGTCCTGTCGTAAGAGCGAGATGTGTTTTAGTCGTCCTACACAGCACGGACACTTGTTTCATATAATAATCAAGTCCCTATATATACCTTACAACTAGGTTTTACAACTCCCGTTTCAAATCACTTATTCAATATTAATCTAGCTCCTATCATTATTGATGGGGCGTCGTGATCTTGATTGTAGGGTAGTTTTTCAACTATTTGTGCAATCAGTGCCCATCAAAATTGTGAGTTCGAATCCCGCTCATGGCGCGGTGTACTCGATACAATATTATGTGATAAAGTTTGTAAGTGACATGCGACAGGTCGGTGGTTTTCTCCGGGTACACCGGTTCTCCCAGCAAGAAAACTGACCGCCAAGATATAACTGAAATATTGTTGAAAGTGGCGTTAAACACCATCAAATAAACAAACAATTTATCTAGACATTTCGAAAAAAATATATATGATGTATAGGAACATATAATGATTAAAATGTAATTGGTATTTTATTTGAGAATAATTAAAGAGTTTTAAGGCGATCACTCGTACATTTTTTTAAACCAATATGATAAAATATTGTGATTTTCATTTCCTAATCTTAATTTTGAAATATGTTTCAGAATAGCAGTAAAGAAGTGCATCCCTATTATCTGGGTCTACCAAAGACCAAGTAGGTTCCGGGCACCCACCAAGTAACGTCCTATGTAATAATGTATTTAGTACTACACCATTTAAGTGCCTTCTAGTCACGTCATTGACAATGTTATACAGGGACGAAGCATATGTCCTTGGACCATCAGTCTTATACTTTGCTAGGCAAGTCTACACCTTAGACGTTGAAAAGAGGCCCGAATTTAACTCAACATGATAGAAAATACCGTCGCATATTGTGCCGAACACATTTACGTCGCCTGAGTAATAATGATGACTTTCATATCTCAACCCACACGGTTGTCAAGCACGTCCACATGTGACGAATATGGGTATCCTCTTGACTTGTGGTTGTCAGGTTATAATACGAAAGCTTCACCTTGAACCAGAGTTCTTAACATGTTTAAAGACTTCCATTCTACCTGTATTTTAAATACCTTTTCATAGATTGTAAAAAGAGTACATGTATATGTATTGTATACGCTACAGAAGGATATGTTTTTCATCCTTACCTACTTGTCTTGTGTTTTTTATTTTGTTTGTCTTCGTCTTGTATCTTGTGTACCCTATGTTGCCAGTTTCTCTGGATTGTCCATTCTTGATTGCCCCCTTCGGTTCTCTCTAACTTTTATTATCTTCATACTTTTCTTGTGGCAATCAATGGTCGTTAAATAGGTTGCTCCATCCAAACCTCATTTCTGCCAGTTTCTAGATATTGTTCTCGTCTTTAATGTGCGTGAGATAATGGTCGTTGGACTGACAGTAATCAACACAACAATCAATCACCAATTATGTCGGAGACTCAACAAAAAATGGAGGCATGCGTTGTTCTTCGATGAATCTCTGCTTGATTGAAAAGGCTGCGTAAGAGTCTACCGGAGGCAAATGGAGAGATTCAATGATTACTACGTGCGAGAACATGACAAATTTGGAGGCAGAAGTGGGATGAAATGAAGTGAGACATCAGAACTAAGACTTAACAACCAAACCGTTTATAAGACGTAAGATTTTCGATTAAAGCAGAATGTCGTAAGAAATTGCTTGCAAATTACAAGACATAACTGAGACTTGCGAATTTTAAGACGTCGGAGCCATGACTATAGAATTATGACGTACGAAGTGAGATGTGCGAACTAAGATTTAAAATTTAAGAAATAAAAGCTGATACGTAGGAACTGGGACTTCAAAACCGAAACTTGAGAATAAAATTAAAAGAAAGAAAAAAAGAGAAATAAAAAACACATCACACTGTCTGAACATCTCCAAATCCCAATCGTATATTGATCTTCCATTTTGAAAATATAGATTATAATTCATTAGACGATCACAAATTACAACCGAAGTCTAATTTTGTGATATTCAGATAACAATTTAAAATTTAATTTTTTTTCATTAAGAAATAATTCATGGAAGCCATCAGTCTGCGTGACATTTTAATATTGGTAACATTATTTCGTTGTATGCTATTCATAGCCTTTGTCCGGGATAACATTATTTTCCTGAAAAAGATTTATCTTGGCTTTAGCGAGATAAAAAATGCAAAGAAAGTAATGTTAATCATGATAAAATGTTAAACCTATGGCTTCCATGAATTATTTCTAAATTCAAAATGAATTTGGTAGATTGAATGAACTTATGGCTTCCATGAATGACTCTGATTTTAATCAGAAAATTATTTTTTAAAGTGGAAAATAAATCCCTAACAAAATTCACTAACCCTCATGTTTAAGATAAGACAAGTTTTATTTAAAGTCGGCACGCAAAACAACAAATACAACACAAGCTCTAGTGAGCTTTGACCGACATGCATGTTTACAATCGATTTGTCTATATTGATAAATACACGAGTTACAATTAAGTAACTGACATATTCCTAATTTAAATGGCATTTTGATTTAAGCAGTTAAGACACCTAAAATGCAAAACAACATCGTACAATAAATCAGTATCTAGCGTTCATTCCTTATCCTTGTAAACAAAGTCACCGGAAATCGACAATTTACATTTACAAATTATATGCTAAGGAATAACACGAACATTTTAAAGTATGTATGTACTACCGTCCTGTATAAATACATAAAATCATTTAGGAAAGATGATCACAATTAATTAATGTGTCAGGCAATTACGCATATGCAAAGCATATTATATCGGGAAATTTATTTTGATGTTGTTTATATGTCCAATGAAGGACGTCATATTAGAATACAGTGTGCTAAACGGATAAATTCCTGCACAGTGGACCAGGATGTAAACTTATCAGATAAAGCTCGTCAAAAATTACTATAATATTTAAAATTAAGTCATCCTATGGTTATACACAATAAAAAATAAGAAAGAGTATTTTCTGTTTCGCATCAAATGATCCACGAGTTGTTTACCTGTACCTACAACCGTTCGAGTGGGAGTGACGAACTCATTATACAAAATGGTTCAATCTGAACACTGGATTGAGATATAACAACACCTTTGTTATTTCTGAAAAGCATTGAAATAAATATTTCCTCAGCACATCTTTAGTCTATTCATCTCTTGCTAAATCCAGTTGAGAGTTTGAATCTAGCTCATGGCGAGGTGTACTCGATACAACATTATGTGATAAAGTTTGTCTGTGAATTGCGGCATGTTTGTGGTTGTCTCAAGGTACTTTTGTTTCCTCCACCAATAAAACTGACCTCCGCGATATGACTAAAATATTGCTTTTTGTGTGTATGTTTGCGTATGGTGATGTCCATCATGTTGTCCTATCAAATGTTTATACGTTCTGAGTTCCGTGTTGTGATGTCCGCTACGATGTTCAGGTCGTCTTTACCTCCATCTCAGTTGTATGAGGGCTAGTATCTTATTTACATTATTTGTGTTTGTTTACTTATAGTGGTGGCCAACATATATTGTGTTGTGGCTTTTTTTCTTTGTCTTCGTCTTGTGTCTTGTGTACCCAATGTTGCCAGTTTCTCTGGATTGTTCATTTTTGATTGCCTCTTCGGTTTTCTCTAACGGTTATTTTCTAAAACTAAAGAATGGTATTTTGAATGACCAAGGTGAAAACGTCTGACATGTTTTAATAACCTCCACTCCGAAAGATATCGATTTTCTCTAACGTTTATTGAAAGTGGCATTATAAACCATCATCATACCCTACTCTACCTTAAATACAGTGTTCTAACTGATACATGTTAGAGTTGCTTCGAATAAAAACGATCATGTATGCTATTTATTGCCTTGATGTATTGTATTGTATTGTATTGTATTGTATTGTATGCAGTTAAAGACATTATGATGATTTACAATAATATAGAACTAATCATGTCAATAATAATTTAGCATATTGAAATATTCCCGTTTTATTTGTTTAGAGTACCGTTTGCTTGTCGTGTTATCACAAAGAATAAAATGTCTAACACTAAGCGCTATGGTGACCTCCATGCAAATATTCCATACTGAGTAAACACGAATTAAGTATGATTAATTCTCATTCTTACATTGTTCTAGTTTTGGTAAGCTCCATCAGCACCCATCTGTTATTTTATTACAACAACAATTGTTATTGAAATTAGAGTAATCATTACGAATCCTCCAACAATCTAAATAGATCCCAAAGACTTGTATTTATCGAGGGTGCACCTGATGCCTATCTGTTTCAATTAATCGTAATAATTTCTGATCACTCTTGTCAGGGGGATATACTTATTTGTTCTGAATCCTGGTGTGCAGTGTTGCAGGCGGAAAATCTTAATAATACATATGTATACTGCAGATGGCATATGTTAGGGGCTTAGAGAGAACAATGAAATACTCAAAAGATTAATTGTACCCTGTAATGTTTCATCATCTGTGTTGATAGAAAACGTCATTACAAGAAACCAATGGATCTCCTTATCAGATTAAGCTGTCTACAATGTATCGAACTCTAAATGTAGAAAAGACACGTTGCTATGAATATAGTGTTGGTACAATGACCTTAAGAAAAATGTATATTCCAAATGTTCACAGCTTTTTGTCTTCGTCTTGTATATCCAATGTTGCCATGTGTTGGTACAATGACCTTAAAAAAAAAACATGTATCTTCCAAATGTTCACAATTCTTTTGTCTTCGTCTTGTATCTTGTGTACTGAATGTTGCCAGTTTCTCTGGATTTTCCATTTTTAATTGGCGCTGCGGCTTTCTCTAAAGTTTATTTAATCGCTGACAACTTTATGCTGTCATAGTTTTAGTCAAACTGAATGGTTGAATAATCATTTGAACATATAGTATGGCAAGTTAATTTAAAGCATTTGATATCAAGTGAAAACATTTTTATTTGTTTACACAATCGTATTTTGCTTCCAGATAAAACAAGTTTGAAGAAACCACAGGATTAAACAGTAAATAGGAGAAAGTCAGACAATGCAATGGTCACAAGAAAAAGGGACAAACAATGATCTACCAAACACCACACATTTATCCTGAGAAAACCTTAGAATAGAAACAAATAGTATACGAGATTATTGGCAGTTATTGACTACAGCTTTAATTCAATTTTCTCCCATTATTACGGCGTTTTAACCCCGCTGGACCAGTGGTGGAAAAATCTGTAATCCTCTAGAGGATTAAAATGTCTCGTGCCTTTCCCCGCATGTTGTCAAATCGGTAATTGAATCGGATTTTGAAATAAAGTTCGTGTTAAATAATGGGAGAAACAAATTCTCCTTCAGTTGCCCATGTGGGTTACGATATTTCTTCACTCTCGAGAGTTAAATTTAAAATTTTAACCACTCGCCTGACGGCTTATGGTTAAAATTTTAAATTTAACTCTCTTGAGTGGAGAAATATCGTAACCCACGGGCAACTGAAGGAGAATCTATATATGTACATATATATATAGATAGATAAATACATGAATAAATAAATAAATAAATACATAAATAGATAGTAATATATTTTGTATATATATAGTTAATTAGATTAAATGAAGACAACTAGCTAATTGCTTCGTACTTTCAAATGTTCAGCGGTTGCGAATTTTGTAAATGGCAACAACTACATTTTTGTAGATAGATAAATAGATAATCATATGGAAATTGTAGGAAAATCACAAGTCGCCCTGGGAAACAGAGGTAACTGATGGTATCCATTTGAAAACCAAGACACTCTGGGAACAGAGACGCTTGTCATTGACTTGAAATTCGATATAACGCAGCAAATGCCATCTCCAAAGTAGTATAAATCCCGGAAATAATTCAATGTTCTCCGAGGTCTGTACATCCACCATTTTCCGTTTGGCGGTAGAATAGTAGACTTGAAACGTCATTCCACATCCTACATTAGACATCTATCACATCGATCCGTGTATGAACCTAAAAAACATTATAAAACTTTCGGCAGTATTGAGCATATACTATGCGATAAACGAACTAAAAGACGGGTTGGGTTGGGGGGGCGGGGCGAAATTGTTTCTGTATTTGTAAACAACCACATCGTCTGCTTCGAGCACAAATTGGAAAGAATTACCCAAGATGTAATTCGCATTACCAATAATAGGTCATGTTAAAATAAATGTTAAAGATAAATGGATTTATGAATAAGACATAAATCCTAAAATCTCAAGATTCAGCAACACGAACTTCACTAAAAACCGGAAGTGAACGCAAATTATTACTTTGTCAATATCAATAGAGCTGTAAGGTAAACAAATTAGAATTACCATAGACTATATACCTAATTTAATTAAGTACACATACATGTATCATTGAAAGAGTCTTCAAACAGATGGAAAGCCCAATTAATTACCAAATACTGCAGAACAAAGAATTGTCAAAACTTATAACTAAATCGGTCTAAGAATATGTATGTCTGAGTGAGATATTGCAATAATTTCCTAAATTAAATATCTGTCAGATTTCAGAATGACTGAAAATCAACAGATTTATCAATAAAATGAAAAACAAAAAAATAAGACTCTCAGAAAAAAAACCAAGCTCTAGTCGTAGACTGGTAGAGAGAGGCAAAGGTGATAACACAAGCTCTAGTCGTAAACTGGTAGAGAGAGGCAAAGGTGATAACACAAGCTCTAGTCGTAGACTGGTAGAGAGAGGCAAAGGTGATAACACAAGCTCTAGTCGTAGACTGGTAGAGAGAGGCAAAGGTGATAACACAAGCTCTAGTCGTAGACTGGTAGAGAGAGGCAAAGGTGATAACACAAGCTCTAGTCGTAGACTGGTAGAGAGAGACAAAGGTGATAACACAAGCTCTAGTCGTAGACTGGTAGAGAGAGACAAAGGTGATAACACAAGCTCTAGTCGTAGACTGGTAGAGAGAGACAAAGGTGATAACACAAGCTCTAGTCGTAGACTGGTAGAGAGAGACAAAGGTGATAACACAAGCTCTAGTCGTAGACTGGTAGAGAGAGACAAAGGTGATAACACAAGCTCTAGTCGTAGACTGGTAGAGAGAGACAAGGGTGACAACACAAGCTCTAGTCGTAGACTGGTAGAGAGAGACAAAGGTGATAACACAAGCTCTAGTCGTAGACTGCTAGAGAGAGGCAAAGGTGATAACACAAGCTCTAGTCGTAGACTGGTAGAGAGAGGCAAAGGTGATAACACAAGCTCTAGTCGTAGACTGGTAGAGAGAGGCAAAAGCAATAACACACATATACTTGATGAGCACTTTCCTCGCTTCGTACAGGCACTCCAATAAAAAGTGGTAGATTTAAACTGTTCTTATGGTGAAATGATGGATACAATGAATGAATGCAGAACTAAATAAAATGGCTTAACCCAATAAATTCATTTCATAAATCATAGACCGAACATACGACAAAGAATCTGAATACTATACAGCAACGAGACAAGAAAAAACAATCTGAATACAATACCACGCCAAGACAAATAAAGTACAATCTGAAATGCAATGCTATATCAGGGCAAAAGGGACATTCTGATTACAATGCTGAACAAAGTCTACAAACAAGAAACTCATAAGAAAAACAAATAAAATGCAGCATGAAAGGTAAGAACTATCTTGATACAATACAATATCAAGCCAATTCATTGAAGGATCTGACAGCCAAAGGACAATCTAATTGCAATATGGAGGGAAACAAAAAACATTAAAATGTAAAAGCAATACGGAAAACCTTTACCTTGACGTCGTACTTTGTCTGGTCTCCAATGGAGACAATTTATTTATTTATATGTTTAGGACTACTTGATACTTAAACTGTTAGAAGTAGAAGTATACCTTATGATATATTTGGCATCAGAGTAATGGTTTTTAACCAACAGATTGTTAGCTAGTTATCAATTAATTAAGAGCATTCAGTGACCCTGCTTTTGTAAGGACTATGGTTTTTTATTCATAAAAGTGTAAGAAGAGTTTGAAGATACCAAAGGTGTAATCAGAATCGAAGAAAAACAGACAACACAATGGCCAAAAGTATGTTTTGAATGGAAGTGCATTTGTGCAGGTTTTTCATTCTTTTATATGTTTTATATCTGTATTATCGTTGGAGGTCTTCCTATCAGATGGGGGGTGTTGGGATCCCATTAACCGTTTGTACCATGATGTTGATGACCAACGCCATGCGTTGTGGTCTTTTTGTGATTGATGGTTTGGGATGAGGGGATGTTCGTTTTGTTGATCTTGGTAGAAGTATTGACCATTACTGCTTGAACGTTCCTTCCACGTCACTGTCTATACCTTCTTTACTTAATACGGATACAGCTAACGTCAAAAATGAAATAACGCTAATAATAATTCATCGAACAGAGCACAGAAACACAAAGCATCAATTGAGTTAATGATTCGTAAATCAAATTTTCATCGCGCTGCTAATGACCCATGTCTTGATTTATTCTATGAAAGCTTCTTTATTTGAGTAACCATCGCAGCATTTAACATTGCACGTACACTTAGTAATTACGTAGAGTGAATTTCTTCCATTGTCTGTCAGCCTTGTATTAGAGTCTCTTTACTATGATTTTGATATAGGATTAAGAATTGTTTCGACAGTGTGGTATTTTTTGTATTTTTCATTTCATTTATTTACTATATCACAATCAAAAATTAAAATCGTTTATGTTTCTTTATATACTTACGAGTTTTGACTTTCCCTTTGTAAGATTGTTCGGAGTTCGGTGATTTTGTTATTACCCCTATATAGTAACAGGCTAAAGCTGTTCAAACTAGGCTACGTTGTTCCTAGGATGAAGTCATTGCTACAAAAATTATAGTCATCATCACGATCTGGTTATATCCATATTTCAAATGACACTGGAACTTTTCATTTTAACGTAGATTTCTTCTTTTCTCTATCACCGACAAGACTTTTATCAAACTTGACTATATAATGGCAAACACGGCGGGTGTCTTTTAGGGAGCAGGAGCTGCCTACCCTTCGCTAGCATCTGTGTTTACCCTCGGTTTTTTGTGGGGCCCATGTTGCTCATCTGTTTAGTTTTCTGTGTTGTGTTGTGTTTTTCTGTTTTGTTTGTCTTCATCCTGTATATTGTGTACATGATGTTGCCAGTGTCTCTGGATTATCTTTTCTTGATTGCCCCTTCGGTTTTGTCTAACGTTTATTCATATGTTTGACTAAAGAGTACCTGGAAAACTTTATAAAATATTAAAGTACTATTACAATAAAGACTGGTTCAAAGTCAATTCAATTGTTATGATTCAAGGTTCTTCATGGCAAATATGGCTGTTATTATGCACTGTAAATGTTATGCTTATGTTTACATTTCGGTTGTTATTATAGAATAATAAAATGAAAAGCAAAAATTACCACACTGTCGAAGCTATTCCAAATTCAAATGTCAATCGATTCCACTAACACACAATTACATGGCCGCTCATTAATGCAGATATCTCTCAATGAATTAAACTGATATATGGTGACTAAAACTAATTTGAAGCCATTAATAGGATTAAATGAGTCAGAATATCATTTTAGGTAAGGTGGTATTTGATCTAGTAGAAAATAATTCCTATATAAAATTCCATATTCTAGAAGTACTACTCCTTTCTCCTCTTCAAATCATTGTTTATATTCATATTGTCCTTTGTAGTTCCTGTCATGATTTCCGTAATAGAGTGTTGCTGCTGAACCTAGGATTCCTATTTGCTAAGTCATCAAATTGAAAGTTTTACGGTCGCCACCATGACTTGATTAACCGTTTCAGAATGTCTGTATCACAAATGACCACGGATGTGTTCCACTTGTCGTGAGAACTTACCGGTCCTTTCCTTATTCAAGACTTGTCACCGGCTTTGTAACTAGATTAGAGTAACATGACGGGTGTCACTAGTTGAGCAGATACTGCTTACCCTTCCGGAGCACCTGAGTTCACCCCCGGTTTTTAGTGGGATTCGTGTTACTCTATCTTTAATTTTATGTCTATGCTTTGTAGATCGTTGTTTGTCCTTTTGTACTTTTTCTCTTGGCCATTGTGTTGTCTGCCCTTCTTCGATTTCAGGATTCTGATTACCCCTTTGGTATCTTCAAACTCTTCTTATACTACGCCAGGAAAGTGAGCGGTTATATATATATATATAAATATGTGGCCGGGTGGTCTAGGGCGCTGGACATAAGGCTAAGCGATTGGTGCTGCAATGTATCAATGGTGCGAGTTCAAATCCCGTCGAGGGAAGAACAAAAATTTGTCAGCTCAAAGTTCCAATTCTAACACTGTTTGGTTTAAATTTTCAGACGTATATATATATACGATTTTTCTATTAGGTTTTGGAACCGATAGTGTAGTATTTTTGGTTTTTCATTTTAATACAACAACAAAACGCTTCAAGCTTCAAGCACATCTTAATTTGATATCTACGTTTTAATTAATTAGATTTAAGATTGTTGCTGATGTTACTAACAATGATTTTTCCGATGGTAGCTTGAAATAGAATATTCATTATAATGATTACAGATATAATAAAGCTACCGTTTCTGTGTAAATTATTTACAGAATGTGGTTACGTGTGATTTACAGTCACTAAATTATTTGTATTTTTCAACATTTGTATACGTAAATACCTTCATTCCTTCTAATTACTTAAAGCTGTCAGATCAAAGCTTCGCTCGGTTACTATTTGTTCTGTTTGATTTGACGCGTCCTTCCTTTGTTGATTGGTTTTATCAGACAGTAGTTTTTATAGCTGCAATAGTTTAATAACCGGTTAGCACTGACACAGATATTTAGACCTATTTCTTGAATATGTCACATATTGATTGGTCAGTTCTAAATGCTATGAAAAAGATGCAATGAGTCTAGTTTTCTCATTGTCAATTCTCTACTTTTATGTAATAATATCACTCCCCACAACGTATATGAATCAATTACACTAATTGAATGGACACATATGCAATTTGGGTATCCAGTACAGTGACGGAAGATTCAATTCTACATCTTTGGTTGAAATGCCAAAGGAGCACAAAACATTGTTGTCCAGTATTTCCTATTTCGTAATTGTCGTCGGGGTTTATGTAGGGTTGCCAAATTAATTGTCAATACCCAATTCTTATGTAAAGCAGTCTATGTAATGTGATTTACATTCAAAAGATATTGTTAGGTGCCTTGTCTGCAAGGGAAAAAACATACTTGTCATGGAGATACGACTATGGTTTGCATTATTTGTAGTTCTAATTTATATCAACGTCCTCACAGCCTTAACCCATCTCTCTCTCTTTCACGTTTAGTCCTTTGTAGTACATAATTCTCAATGTAATTCATAGGAATTTTAAAGTTGAAATTCCACTTTGTCGACTTTTGCTCCTGAAGGACTTCCAGAATATAAGAAAAATTCAAGACAGGGAAGAAACTAGTAAGTAAAATCTGAATACAATAAAACATCCGCGCACAAAATGGCAATGTGAATAAAATCAACCAACGACATTCGGAATACAACCAACCAAAACAAACAATCTGACTACAATCAGACAAGGCAAAGGATAATCTGAATACAACCAATCAAGACAAATGACAATATGCATACAACCAACCACACTAGGGGCAATCTGAATACAACCAACTAAACAATGGGCAATCTGAATACAACCAACTAAGACAAAGGACAGTCTGAATAAAACCAACCAAGACAAAGGACAATCTGAATACAACCAACCAAGACAAAGGACAATCTGAATACAACCAACCAAGAAAAAGGCAAATCTGAATACAGCCAACTTAGACAAAGGACAATCTGAATACAATCAACCAAGACAAAGGACAATCTGAGTACAACCAACCAAGACAAAGGACAGTCTGAATACAACCAACCAAGACAAAGGACAATCTGAATACAACCAACCAAGAAAAAGGCAAATCTGAATACAGCCAACTTAGACAAAGGACAATCTGAATACAACCAACCAAGACAAAGGACAATCTGAATACAACCAACCTAGACAAGGGACAATCTGAATACAACCAACCTAGACAAGGGACAATCTGAATACAACCAACCTAGACAAAGGACAATCTGAATACAAATAACCAAGACAAAGGACAATCTGAATACAACTAACCAAGACAAAGGACAATCTGAATACAACCAACCTAGACAAAGGACAATCTGAATACAACCAACCTAGACAAAGGACAATCTGAAAGCAACTAACCAAGACAAAGGACAATCTGAATACAGCAAATCAAGGCAAATGACAATATGCATACAACAAACCATTCTATGGGAAATCTTAATACAAACAGCCAAACAAGGGACAATCTGAATACAACCAACTAAGACAAAGGACAATCTAAATACAACCAACCAAGACAAAGGACATCCAGAATACAGCCAACCAAACAAAGGACAATCTGAATACAACCAACCAAGAAAAAGGACAATCTGAGTACAATCAACCAAACAAGGGACAATCTGTTAACAATCAACTAAGACAAAGGACAATCTAAATACAACCAACCAAGACAAAGAACAATCTAAATACAACCAACCAAGACAAAGGACAATCTAAATACAACCAACCAAGACAAAGGACAATCTGAATACAACCAATCAAACTAGGAACAATCTGAATACAACCATGCAACCAAAACAAAGGATAATCTAAATACAGCCAAAACAAAGGACAAGCAGAATACTATACAAGACTAAGACAACAAAGGAGTACAGCATCAAGCAAACACAGAACCAATCAATAAAACTTTAAATTGTTCGCAATCGGTCACCTTTCTATATCCTCTTTTTCATTATATGTCCGGATTATATATATTATATTGTATTCTACACTGGTTCTATTTGAGCAGTCATATTGTATTGACTGGATATTGCTTTTGCTATATACGGTCACTGACCAAACTATCCCGTTTCTGGTACCCGATTCCTGTAAAGCAACAGAAAGAAACTCGCTGCGAAAAGGCTCGTTTTTCTACCTGTTTCTAAAGCTCGTACACATAAACGTTATATTTTCCGACAATGTACGTATGTTGTATATTTATTGAAAACACATTGACTTGAGTGAACTTAACATTTTAATATTAGACGATCCCATAAAATTTTCAAAATAGCAACTTGTCCAGACAGAAATGTCATCTTGCTAACTATCAATCGGGACAATAATTAGTGTTATATTACAATCTATTCCATATTTCTAAACTCTGTGATATAGGTAAAATCTAATAATGGAATATAATGTGAATTATGACATTTTCACAACATTTGAAACAACAGAAGTATCCCAATATGGTATGGTGTCGTTTCTTTAGGAAGAATACTACTGAATGTCAAACAAATTACAAGATGCCATGAAAAAGGGTTTCAACTGGCATGTCTGATTTGTAAAATCATAAAATAAAACTATCCTTTCTATAACGAAGATGGTTATTGACTCCATAATTATCTGACCTTAATATATGATCATTTGAGGAGAGTTATTGTTGTTTTAACGCCAACTCAGCAATTTTGCAACATATCATGGTTAGAATAAGTTAATTTTTAATGAAATGATGATGAGGTCCGCTTTGTACTAGACCAGCACGCATAGTTGAATGTGTATAGTGCTAGTTGACTGAAACAACAGTCTACGAATAGACATGTCGCCCCACTCGGACACGTTATCCTGATTCCTAGCCAATTAGCCTTTGCTCTCTCCTTAATGCTGCGTGCTTAGCGGAGAAGCAACAAATACCAGTTTCATAGTCACTAGTTTGCACCGATCGTGTCTCCAACCCACAATCTATCGCACTCGAGGCGAGCACGCTAACCATTACACCACCGTACGGTGATCATTCGATATGTATTTGTGCACATTGTTGCCGCCACATTTCCTGTCATTCTGTGATTGGCATAATCTAACTCGGATTTGAGAGTTTTTGAAATGTTTCAAAACGATTTTGGGGATTTGAAGCGAAATGACCAGATTCTTTTTTTCTTTTCTTTTCTTTGCTGGATAGTTGTGAATATCTGACCTGACCACCACCCTCCACAACCACTTTTGTAGAATACATGTAACTCCCCTTCACGTTTCCTACCAGATAAACCTACTGTCGAGTCCACTCCTACACCGCTGAACGAATTCCCACCTCTTTTAATTTAATTATTTCAACCCATGTAAAATATGAATTGTTTTCAACCCAGAAAATAAATTGCTAAAACGGATTTAGTTTCAAATAATTGTCGGTAGCGTAATTTATGCAGATAATTTGTGCATATTTGGACATGAATTGATTTCCTAACACCAATCAAATCCGTTATTACCATTGCTAAAATTTCAGATGGATAAAATAAGAGGCAGACTACACACCCAAATCATAATTACGACCGCATAAAATGGTAAGAATAACATGTAATTTTGATATGTGGTTAGTATGTTGTTTTGTGATGTGCTCAGTCTTTATATGTAAAATACATTGTATTAGCAATGGTATTTGTTGTTTCTCCGCTAAGCATGCAGCATTAAGGAATAAGAACAAAGACTGGTTGGCTCGGAATCAGAATAATGTATCCGAGTGGAGCAACATGTCTACCTGTGGACTGTTGTTTCAGTGAGCTAGCACTATTAAAATCCAAGTAAGCGAGTTGGTGTTGAACGAAGCGGACATCGCCATCATTATATTGATTGTAACTTGTTCTCGCCATGATATAGATGAAAAATTGCTCATTTGGCGTGAAACAACATTAACTCACTCAGCAATGGTGATTTCCTATAACTATGTGATATTGACATTACAATTCGAGGAAACATTTCAACAATATCCGCCACATCCGCTATATATATACATTTTGTATATTGTTTTGTAAACAAATATATATATACATTGTAATGTTGGTAACTGCAATATATATTGTATATTGTTCAGTGGTTTTGTCAATGTGTGTCAGATAAACAAGGAAAGTATGATTGTAAAGGTATATCTGTAAGCCATTCCACAACTTCCGTCACTGAATACAAAATATTATTTGACAAATTTCGTCCAATCAGATACAAGTAAAACCCAAGGGAGGGTAATTTGATTTAGAGTCTGCATAGATTCATAAATTGTAATAAGAGCAATCGTAGTGAGAACTTTAAAGATACTGTATAATGTCGTTGAACGTTAATATTTACCTGCAAAAAAGAGTATAAAACGTGTATGTTCGTTGTTTTTTGTGTGCAACTTGTCTCCCAACATCATTAATTATGTATGTCCCAATTTCCGTACTGCATGCGCAATGGCACTGATGTTTACACTTCAGCATGAGTTTGAACTCGCAACGCTTCCGTCAATTACATCCAACGTTCATGTTGGTGGCCTATGTTTATTCTATTATTATTCGCTAAAACTTCTTTCCTGTTTCTTTTTCTAACAGAATCAGATAAAATTCCCGTACGACCGCGTGCAGGTTTTCCATCGGTTCGAAATGTGTTTTCATGAAAATAAAGAAAATGGTGGATTTCTTACTTTAAAACTCGATAATTTATGTTTTAAATGGACTCCTTGTAAAGATATCTGGACAAAAAAATTACCAAAATCAACGACTTTATACCTTTAATACATAATATTATTACTGCAATGTTTCAAACATATCCCCTTGAGTCATTTTAAGAAATAAATTGTTGTACCAAAAGAAGGTTATATACTTGATGTAGGACGAGCACGATTTGTGATCAATGTGTTCAACTATGTTAAGTATGTTCATCTTTATAGTGTCCGAAATAAAATAAAAAAAAAAAATTCTTGTTGAAATCACTTGCTCTATTGAGTGGGAAAAATATCAGAAGGTACGTAAATGAAGATTATGACAAATGGGATACAAAACAACAAAGACTTACCTATGTCCTCTATTATGAGTCTTTCATGAACTTTTAAACCCGCGCATACCAATTTATCGATATTTTCCTCCATGGTATATGAACGTGTAAATTAAGATTAATTGAAAGCCCCCTGTTTTGAGTTTTAATCTGGATTGGCGGATATTAGTAAATTGCATCCGCCAATCCATGTTAAAACTCTCAACACATTCTGGCTTCCATGATTTATTTCTTAAGTAACCTCCATAACTATAATATACCTGAGTTCAAACAACGTTTTTTACTGTTCGTATTGATCAATCGTTAGTTTTGTGCTGTTTTTTGTAAATCATTGTTTGTCATTTTGGTCCTTTTTCGTTTGGCCATTGTATTGTCTGTCCTTCGATTTAGGACTTCTGATTATCGCTTTGGTATCTGTTGGCCATTGTATTGTCTGTCCTATTTAGGACTTCTGAATATCGCTTTGGTATCTGTTGGCCATTGTATTGTCTGTCCTTCTATTTAGGACTTCTGATTATCGCTTTGGTATCTGTTGGCCATTGTATTGGCTGTCCTTCTATTTAGGACTTCTGATTATCGCTTTGGTATCTGTTGGCCATTGTATTGTCTGTCCTTCTATTTAGGACTTCTGATTATCGCTTTGGTATCTGTTGGCCATTGCATTGTCTGTCCTTCTATTTAGGACTTCTGAATATCGCTTTGGTATCTGTTGGCCATTGTATTGTCTGTCCTTTGATTTAGGATTTCTGATTATCGCTTTGGTATCTGTTGGCCATTGTATTGTCTGTCCTTCTATTTAGGACTTCTGCTTATCGCTTTGGTATCTGTTGGCCATTGTATTGTCTGTCCTTCTATTTAGGACTTCTGATTATCGCTTTGGTATCTGTTGGCCATTGTATTGTCTGTCCTTCTATTTAGGACTTCTGATTATCGCTTTGGTATCTGTTGGCCATTGTATTGGCTGTCCTTCTATTTAGGACTTCTGATTATCGCTTTGGTATCTGTTGGCCATTGTATTGTCTGTCCTTCTATTTAGGACTTCTGATTATCGCTTTGGTATCTGTTGGCCATTGCATTGTCTGTCCTTCTATTTAGGACTTCTGAATATCGCTTTGGTATCTGTTGGCCATTGTATTGTCTGTCCTTTGATTTAGGATTTCTGATTATCGCTTTGGTATCTGTTGGCCATTGTATTGTCTGTCCTTCTATTTAGGACTTCTGCTTATCGCTTTGGTATCTGTTGGCCATTGTATTGTCTGTCCTTCTATTTAGGACTTCTGATTATCGCTTTGGTATCTGTTGGCCATTGTATTGTCTGTCCTTCTATTTAGGACTTTTGAATATCGCTTTGGTATCTTTTGGCCATTGTATTGTCTGTCCTTCTATTTAGGACTTCTGATTATCGCTTTGGTATCTGTTGGCCATTGTATTGTCTGTCCTTCTATTTAGGACTTCTGAATATCGCTTTGGTATCTGTTGGCCATTGTATTGTCTGTCCTTCTATTTAGGACTTCTGAATATCGCTTTGGTATCTGTTGGCCATTGTATTGTTTGTCCTTCTATTTAGGACTTCTGATTATCGCTTTGGTATCTGTTGGCCATTGTATTGGCTGTCCTTCTATTTAGGACTTCTGATTATCGCTTTGGCATCTGTTGGCCATTGTATTGTCTGTCCTTCTATTTAGGACTTCTGATTATCGCTTTGGTATCTGTTGGCCATTGTATTGTCTGTCCTTCTATTTAGGACTTCTGATTATCGCTTTGGTATCTGTTGGCCATTGTATTGTCTGTCCTTCTATTTAGGACTTCTGAATATCGCTTTGGTATCTGTTGGCCATTGTATTGTCTGTCCTTCTATTTAGGACTTCTGATTATCGCTTTGGTTTCTGTTGGCCATTGTATTGTCTGTCCTTCTATTTAGGACTTCTGAATATCGCTTTGGTATCTGTTGGCCATTGTATTGTCTGTCCTTCTATTTAGGACTTCTGATTATCGCTTTGGTATCTGTTGGCCATTGTATTGGCTGTCCTTCTATTTAGGACTTCTGATTATCGCTTTGGTATCTGTTGGCCATTGTATTGTCTGTCCTTCTATTTAGGACTTCTGATTATCGCTTTGGTATCTGTTGGCCATTGCATTGTCTGTCCTTCTATTTAGGACTTCTGAATATCGCTTTGGTATCTGTTGGCCATTGTATTGTCTGTCCTTTGATTTAGGATTTCTGATTATCGCTTTGGTATCTGTTGGCCATTGTATTGTCTGTCCTTCTATTTAGGACTTCTGCTTATCGCTTTGGTATCTGTTGGCCATTGTATTGTCTGTCCTTCTATTTAGGACTTCTGAATATCGCTTTGGTATCTTTTGGCCATTGTATTGTCTGTCCTTCTATTTAGGACTTCTGATTATCGCTTTGGTATCTGTTGGCCATTGTATTGTCTGTCCTTCTATTTAGGACTTCTGAATATCGCTTTGGTATCTGTTGGCCATTGTATTGTCTGTCCTTCTATTTAGGACTTCTGAATATCGCTTTGGTATCTGTTGGCCATTGTATTGTTTGTCCTTCTATTTAGGACTTCTGATTATCGCTTTGGTATCTGTTGGCCATTGTATTGTCTGTCCTTCTATTTAGGACTTCTGATTATCGCTTTGGTATCTGTTGGCCATTGTATTGTCTGTCCTTCTATTTAGGACTTCTGAATATCGCTTTGGTATCTGTTGGCCATTGTATTGTCTGTCCTTCTATTTAGGACTTCTGATTATCGCTTTGGTTTCTGTTGGCCATTGTATTGTCTGTCCTTCTATTTAGGACTTCTGATTATCGCTTTGGTATCTGTTGGCCATTGTATTGTCTGTCCTTCTATTTAGTACTTCTGATTATCGCTTTGGTATCTGTTGGCCATTGTATTGTCTGTCCTTCTATTTAGGACTTCTGAATATCGCTTTGGTATCTGTTGGCCATTGTATTGTCTGTCCTTCTATTTAGGACTTCTGATTATCGCTTTGGTATCTGTTGGCCATTGTATTGTTTGTCCTTCTATTTAGGACTTCTGAATATCGCTTTGGTATCTGTTGGCCATTGTATTGTCTGTCCTTCTATTTAGGACTTCTGATTATCGCTTTGGTATCTGTTGGCCATTGTATTGTCTGTCCTTCTATTTAGGACTTCTGATTATCGCTTTGGTATCTGTTGGCCATTGTATTGTTTGTCCTTCTATTTAGGACTTCTGAATATCGCTTTGGTATCTGTTGGCCATTGTATTGTCTGTCCTTCTATTTAGGACTTCTGATTATCGCTTTGGTATCTGTTGGCCATTGTATTGGCTGTCCTTCTATTTAGGACTTCTGATTATCGCTTTGGTATCTGTTGGCCATTGTATTGTTTGTCCTTCTATTTAGGACTTCTGAATATCGCTTTGGTATCTGTTGGCCATTGTATTGTCTGTCCTTCTATTTAGGACTTCTGATTATCGCTTTGGTATCTGTTGGCCATTGTATTGGCTGTCCTTCTATTTAGGACTTCTGATTATCGCTTTGGTATCTGTTGGCCATTGTATTGTCTGTCCTTCTATTTAGGACTTCTGATTATCGCTTTGGTATCTGTTGGCCATTGCATTGTCTGTCCTTCTATTTAGGACTTCTGAATATCGCTTTGGTATCTGTTGGCCATTGTATTGTCTGTCCTTCGATTTAGGACTTCTGATTATCACTTTGGTATCTGTTGGCCATTGTATTGTCTGTCCTTCTATTTAGGATTTCTGATTATCGCTTTAGTATCTATTGGCCATTGTATTGTCTGTCCTTCTATTTAGGACTTCTGATTATCGCTTTGGTATCTGTTGGCCATTGTATTGTCTGTCCTTCTATTTAGGACTTCTGAATATCGCTTTGGTATCTGTTGGCCATTGTATTGTCTGTCCTTCTATTTAGGACTTCTGATTATCGCTTTGGTATCTGTTGGCCATTGTATTGGCTGTCCTTCTATTTAGGACTTCTGATTATCGCTTTGGCATCTGTTGGCCATTGTATTGTCTGTCCTTCTATTTAGGACTTCTGATTATCGCTTTGGTATCTGTTGGCCATTGTATTGTTTGTCCTTCTATTTAGGACTTCTGATTATCGCTTTGGTATCTGTTGGCCATTGTATTGTCTGTCCTTCTATTTAGAACTTCTGATTATCGCTTTGGTATCTGTTGGCCATTGTATTGTCTGTCCTTCTATTTAGGACTTCTGAATATCGCTTTGGTATCTGTTGGCCATTGTATTGTCTGTCCTTCTATTTAGGACTTCTGATTATCGCTTTGGTTTCTGTTGGCCATTGTATTGTCTGTCCTTCTATTTAGGACTTCTGATTATCGCTTTGGTATCTGTTGGCCATTGTATTGTCTGTCCTTCTATTTAGTACTTCTGATTATCGCTTTGGTATCTGTTGGCCATTGTATTATCTGTCCTTCTATTTGGGACTTCTGAATATCGCTTTGGTATCTGTTGGCCATTGTATTGTCTGTCCTTCTATTTAGGACTTCTGAATATCGCTTTGGTAGCTTCAAACTTGTCTAATCTTGTTGCATTCTTTCATAGGTAATTTTATTCAGATATATTATTCCTTTATATATCAGATTGCATTACTATATAAGTATTACATCTAAATTAAGTTCAATAAATATTACAGACAGGGCGGTCTCTTATCGATGTAAAGATCGATGACATAGACTAATAGATCTGTTTTTATACATGGAGGTAGATAAAATATCAACTCAATACAAACGTAGACTATCCAAGCATGAAGAGTGAATAAACGATCCTGAAACACAACGACAAAAGCAATATGGCGCCGGTTCACAAAACACTAAGCATAAAACTAAAGATTGACCAACACTAACCGCACTAAGAAGAGTTTGAAGATACCAAAGGGGTAATCAGAATCCGTAAATCGAAGAAGAACAAACAACATAATGGCCAAAAGAAAAAGTACAAAAGGACTAACAACGATCTACAAAACATACATATAAAACTAAAGATCGAGTAACACAAACCCCACTAAAAACCGGGGGTGAACTCAGGTGTTCCGGAAGGGTGAAGCAGTTCCTGCTCCACTAGTGACACCCATCGTGTTAATCTAGTTACAACCCGGTGATAAGTCATGAATGAGGACATGACCGGGAAATGTTTACGACAGGTGGAATATATCCGTGATCATTTGTGACACAGATATTCCATATACGGTCATCCAGGTCATGGTGGCGACCGTAAAACTTTCAAGGTGATGACTTCAACTTAACTAAGAGGAAGCCTTGGTTCAGTAGCTTCCTTGTTAGCAGCAACCCTATATCAAGGAAATCCTGATATGAACCACAAACTCTGGAATATCGTATCAACTGAGAGATATATACTCCATATGCAGGTGCTGCTGGAATGTTGCTACATATGAATGGAAAGTTCACTATGGAAACATTGGAATCATCTCTTTCATCGTAAAGTTTCGTTCTTAACCGCCCCTCACTGTCAATTTCAAAGTGTAGGTCAAGGCATGAAGCAGACCTATCTGTATATGTGGTATCCTTTATTTAAAGCTCAATGGGATAGATGCGATCAACGAAATCCTAGAATTATTTAGTGAAAGCACATCATCTATATAGCGGAACGTGAAATTAAAGTATCGGGCCAGTTTCTTTTCGTTTTTCTTGAGAAGCCCCTGTATGAAGTCTGTCTCATACTCTCATACGAATAAAGGAACAAGTCGGCGAGAAGAGAAGCACAGTTTGTACCCATATGTATGCCGACTGTCTGTTGAAAACCACGTCCACCAAGCATAGCAAATATGTTGTCAATCAATAGCTCGAGCATGTTGATGATATCAGTTTCAGAGACCTTTTTGGTAGAATCAGAGTGGTTTTTTACAACCGAGTTTCTTGGGGAAAAGGGACACCTGCCGTTCCCGACGACACCGTGTCCATGGTGCTGTCTTGCACGGACCTTTTTATACTGGGTGACGTCCGAGCCAGTATCCTAGTTGATCTTCGTAAATTCATGCATTTAATAGCTACTGGGCGGATGATGTCCTCGGGAACAAAATGTCCACCAGCAGTGACATCGACCCAATGGTAGTAAGAGAGAGTTTGAAGATATCAAAGGAACAAGTCGGCGAGAAGAGGGGCACAGTTTGTATCCGGCATAACTGATAGATATGCCGACTGTCTGTTGAAAAACACGTCCACCAAACATAGCAAATATGTTGTCAATCAAAAACTCGAGCATGTTGAAGTTATCCGTTTCAGAGAACTTTTTGGTAGAATCAGAGTGGTGTTTTACAAAATAAGATCTGTCTCTTCCTAGCACAAGATATTTGTATCTACGTTGACCATTCTTTTTTATGAAACACAGTTGTACCAAACTTCCTTGATTTGTCCTTCAGCTTAGAGTGAGGAATAGTCGTGTAAAAGGTAGAGAAGTCAAATGCTTAAATACTATTGCAAGAGAATAGGGACCTAGATTGTATGTACTCTAACAGATCTTTTGCCAAATTTTTTCAATATAATCTATATAAATATTCTAATTTTGAAGTTTTCTGGCCAGTAAATTCGAAAGTCTAATTTCGAAGACTGCAGATGAAGCTTGGCAACCCCCAGAAGTTTATATGTAAAGTTCAAACAAAAATGTTTAATAAAATAAAAAAGACACACAAAAAAAAATCACACCATAATATTAGAAAAGTGATACTGGGTTATTTTCATTCAACATGTTTGCACATTTCTATTTAATGTGTCAAGGGTTATTATTCATCATGCATATAACCACTTTTCCCTGTGTGAAGGGAGAAATTTGTTTTTGTTCATTATGATATTCATATTTTATTTCATGTTCTTCTGTGCATGTACATATACCCTCAGTACCACCCTCCGCTAAGAAAGGAAAAATGTACATGTAGGATCTCAGCTATCCTTGCTGAGATGACAAACATTTTTAACATAGCACAAATGCTTTGCCGCATATATCCATATATATGTCAGTGAGATATTTAGGATCCAGTGATTCTTTAATACTTTTGCTTTTTTAATGTGGATTCAAAATTAGTTTTTATTTTTAAAACAATATACCACATTCATCACCATCTTGGTTTGTATAGGGTTGTAAGTTGTTGTGAAATAAGTTTTATTTTTTATTCTGCACAAAATAAGAAATGTTTCAAAGAAATGATCCTTGAGAGTACACTTTCTTGATACATGTATCTCAGCAGTGTATCTTTTTTTTTTCCATTATGAAATTGAGCAATTCAAAGTTGTAAATTAATAATAATGTGATGGCAAAAAAGAGACATTTTCCTCCGCCCTGTATAAAATAGGTAAGAATGGTTGGTAAACTGTTCATTTCTCTCTGCTTGTAAGTTATGTGAAAAATTAACTTGATATCCTGAAGGTATATGTTTCATATTAAAGTTTGCATTATCTCATCTACAGGTCATCACAGTCTTCATTGGAAAGTACGTCAAGTATGGGTGAACCTACACCTACCAGTGTATACTGGAAGGATAACAATGTTAAAGATGGGGGTGCACCAGATCCAAGGACAGTACAGTTCAGACCAGGAAGAAAGCCAGGAATACATCTTGGAAGACTATCACGGTATTATTTATTTTGAATTGTTGTAAATAATTTTGCTCAGGGATATATACTGTTCATGGATAGTTTTTATACAACATACAATTTGGTTAATGATTTATTTAAAAAGCAGGTTTATGTAATTGGTGCAGTTCGTTGCAATAGTTCTGCTATGTCTACAGTTTTTAAAAAAAAAAGATGGGTGGGAGAAAATTGCAAGTCGAGATTTCAGATGGCACAGGGAAGACAAATTTGTTACTGTTCAGTGGAAAGATTGTAAGGTTGTAACGGTGATTTCTCCTTTACATCAAGGCTCTAAATTGTCCTCATGTAATAGAACTTTTCAAGGTAGAACTGGTTGGAAGAAACAGTGTGTTAAGCAACCAGATTGTGTTAAATATTATAATGAAGGAATGTTTGGCATAGATAAGTCCAACCAATATTTATCACGATATCCATGTTATATAAAGTCAAAGTTTCATTGGTGGAAAGTTTTATTTTTCCATTCTATGATTTTCCATTATGATTTTAAATGCATTTATTGTTTTCCAGGAATTTAAAAAAGAAAACCCACAAAAATTTGATAATTTACCTGTACATTTTGGTCAGTTGGAATTCTGAGAATCTCTTGTAAAATCTTTATTAGGTCTTGATTCTGGTGTAAAACATTCTGATTTTAAATCTACTTGCATTCCATCTTTATATGAAAACTCCAAGAGACTAAGATTTTTAACTTTTAACTTTTTGTTATGCTCATGCCAAGTTAAATGAACTTCCATAAACACATTATATAACATTGTTTCATTGTGGAAATTGTAATGTGAATCTTTGTTTTTCACCTGACAGAAATTGCTCTACTAAATGGCACAGTACAGAAGGTGCTAGAGTGAGGGCTTGGGTAAAAGAAAATGGAAGGAATAAAGATCATTAAGTTATGTTAAATTTTAGTAAGTCTGAAACAATGTTAGCTGAAACAATTTTTTCAGTTGATTGATTGATTGATGTTTAACGTCCAGCGAGCAATGTTTCAGCTATATTCAGGACGAGAACATGTTTACCATAAATCAATATGTATGTTGAAAACGGGGGACGGATAGGCCAATGGGCAAAAAAATCTAAACGCCACGGGACTCGAAACAAGGAAAGGTGATGGGTAGGGACGGATAATTTAGCCAGTGCAACAGGTCTCCTATGGACCACTCATCATGAGTATAATGCTCATAAAGAGCTGTTACACTGGGTTCTTTAACGTGCGAAGAGGTTGGCATTATCTCAACTCGGGACCTCGGTTTTATTTACGTCTCATCCGAAGGACGGGTTGGTTGTGAATTTATACATCCCGCACAACCGACGGACGCCCCTTCAAGCCGAAGAAGCTCTCGGTCCCATTTCTATACCCGGTGGTTCCCACGGGGTTGGCCCCTTTTAGAGGACTAGTGCCTCTAGGACGGAGAAACCTGGTGCCTATTCTACCCTCGGCACACCCTCTAGGAGGGCGGTCAATTTTTTTCAGTGTATAACTTATAAAAAAATCAAAGAAAAAGCAAAAACAAAAATGAAAAAAAGATGTAAAAAAACCATGTTGATATCAAGTCAGCAGTTATGAACACGAATAAAAGAGAAAAGATAAAGCAGTTAGTTATAAAGAATTAGTCAAAAAGAAATAATAGAAAAAATTAGTACATGAAAAAAAATCTGATTACAAAATTGTAAAACCCCCCCCCCCAAAAAAAAAAAACCACTAGATCACAAAATTATGAAAAAGCATAACAAAAGAAGAAGAAAATATAAGCTTTGGTAGTTTAAAGACAAACACTGAACTTCCAGTTCAGAGATGGTGGTTCAAATCCACCCCAAAGCTAAGAACAGTTATTTTTTTTTAATGTTAGTAGTCTTTTTATGACTAGCATAGCTCCTATGCTAGGTATAACCTATTTTTGAAGGTAAGAATTGGCAGTTTCAGATGTCACAAAGCCTCAATCATTAATGTAAATTACTAGTACCAGTTATCTATAATTAGTTATCTATAATATCATTAAATGAAAACTAAACAAAAAGGTCAATCTATTTTATTTATGCCACTAGATCAATTTTATGTCTGAATATGTGATGAAATGCTGAAATTCAGACATAGTTTCATGGTTGTTATGCAGTAGAAATGGTTGCTATGCAGAAGAAATGGTTGATATGGATCAAGACAGGTAGTATATAATTCCTATTTTTTTATTATAAAAATATATTAAGAGACTGACATATTTACAGCAAAATTCGATTTTTTCATTAGCAATGATTTGTAGAAAGTTTTGTTGTAGATGCAGCAAAATTGCAAGCATTCTTTTATTTTTTGGACATGAACATTAACTTCTTACCAATATTCTAGTAAGTAATATTAACAATCACAATCTACTTTTAAACAAAAACTGAACATATTTCTTCAAGGTATTTTGTGTAAAGAAATTGATTTCATGTTTGAAAATATTATGAAATACTGAAAATCATATCTCGTCCTCACGGTTGCCATGCAGTAAAAATGGTTGCTAAGAATAAATTACAGGTTATAAATACATTTTTTTGCACTTGAAAGTGCAAAAATATAAAAAGATAGACAGCTTTACTTTATAATTCTATTTCTATATATAATAATAATTATTCCATTATTATTAGAAACACTGGTGAAAAAATGACCATAAATTGCTGTTGTAGAGGTTACTTAGCAATCGAAAAAAATATACTTCTGATGAAAATCCAAAATACAAATGAGTATGGAATAAAAATTAGATATCATAGAAGATATTTAATGTTAATATTACACACTATTTCACAATGCATAGTGTGTTTATAGTGAACCTTTTTGTGTTTGATGAATAAATATAGGTATTTTTTGCTACTTAATAAATGCGAATGTGGTTACCATAGCAACAGCTCTTGATTTTTCTGCAATATAGCATTTTATTTTCAAAAACTACTTTAATGCCTTCACTTTGGTACCTAACATTAGGATGAATCACCATTGATATCACCATACTAGTGTTTACAACTTAAACTTAGTTTTTGTCATGATTTTGCACCAAAAAGTCATAAATGGTAAAGAGTTAATGAAGATTTGTTAAGATTATATTCATAATTACAGGTTTGACAAATATATTGAAAATATTAAAGCTTGAATGCATTTAAAAAGTATCAAATAGCTTTACATTCCATAATTCATATTTCATACATTTCTATAGTGACCAACAGGTTTCGGATTAAATTCACAACAAGTCCGGTGCGCACTGGTATTATATTATTAACCACATTTCCGTTTTCTCACAATGTCGACTGCCGGCAAAGTCATTGCAAAAGTTTCTGGTAATGCATCTTTATTTATGCACACAGAACAAATATCTCAATTTATTTCAATCAGTTTAAAGTAGATAGCAAACGTTAAAAAAAATATTAAATTAGCTTCTCCTGAAAACCTTTAAAGGTTACTACGTATCGTATTTGAATTTGGCCTTGAGAAGTTGGCATTTTGTTACTGTAGTCTGTAGTATGCACCATTGGCATTGACTACAGAACACAGGGTGGTTTCTATAATCAAATTTATATATACGGTGACAATGGAATCAGGAACTTTTTTATCACCAATTTTCAGGTTGTTGACATTTTTAATTTTAACTCGATTCACTTGCTGCTTTAATTTAGTCCTTACTTTTTGCATTCAACAATTTTAAACATGAATTGGTCCTTGATCAAATGCTCTTAGACACCTTCCCACAAATCTACCATGTAGTACAATATTACTGTCTACCAATTGGCAGTATTTTGTAACTTCTAGAATAGAAAGAACAAATTTTGTTTTTCATTACATGTAGTAATTGTAGCATCATGTTATGGGTTTTCGTAGCTGCGGAACCGTATCCCTTATGGTCCTTGGCCAGTTTTCTGATATTTGCGGGCCATAGGGCTACGGATTTCACCATATCAAAAACTTTCGAAACTGCGCTGTGAAAATCTTGCACCGCTTTTTTGCAAAAAAAATTCATGTAATCGGGTGCGAGAATGATCAAACATATATATTTCGTTTCGTTAAATATTTATCTACATTCTTCTATACTTACTTACCTGTTAATATTCATTTCCAGCTCATTATCATATTAACAAATGTCTCGATATTAACTGATCCCGCCTATTTCGTTCCGCCATCTTGTCATTGTTGTATTCTCGCTTTGAGGTCACATGACTTTTGAGAGATCACTTTAACAGCAAAACATGTGTTCGGTTTGTTTACATGAAAAACTTGAAAATGTTGAATGAGAGTTCACCTCAATTGGAATAACTATAGAAGAAAATAACATTTCTGTTTAATATTTGTAAAATATTTCACTCGAGGTTGACTAAATATTTTATTTCAGATAAAAAATCGCCGTGCAAAACCTCCGGTAAAAGTAAACAAACTGAACACGTGTTTTTCTCTTAGAGTGATCTCTCAAAAGTCACGTGACCTCAAAGCGAGAATACCACAATGACAAGTTGGCGGAACGAAATAGGCGGGATCAGTTAATATCTAGACATTTGTTATGATAATGAGCTGGAAATGAATATTAACAGGTAAGTAAGTATAGAAGAATGTAGATAAATATTTAACGAGACGAAATATATATGTTTGATCGTTCTCGCACCCGATTTCATGACAAAAATTTGCAAAAAAGCGGCGCAAGATTTTCACCGCGCAGTTTCGAAAGTTTTTGATAGGGTGAAATCCGTAGCTCTATAGTCAGCAAATGTAAGAAAACTGGCCAAGGACCATAAGGGCTACGGTTCCGCAGCTAGGGTTTCCGTACTATTATCGATTTTCCGATATAGCGATTAACAGTGTTAACCCTTCATTCATATGACGATTGGAATTTTCAAAGAATGGCTAGTTAGATATTTCTTTGTACATAAGATTGTTTTTAAAGCCATTCTTGTATTTTAATATACTCTCGATTATCTGCCAACTTTTGCTGTCAGTAAAATGGCGTCATCTGTTTTTGTATGAAGTAAAAACAGGGCGGATATACGGGATGGAAACGAATATAAAATCGGGAAATGGCTGGTTTTAAAATTTCATGATTCTGGCCTTCTACAAATCATACTACATCTAAATAAAATAACAGAATGTTTGAAAATGACCACTTTCAAAATTGTGTTTACTTTTGATGTTTTATTAGTGCTGAAACCACATGCACTGCAAGGTGACATGCATTTTATATAAGAAACAGGCACATTTCAATCAGCTCTTTTGTTTACAAGTACGATCAGTGACCCCATGACAGTCACATGGCAGGAAGAGCTGGTGTCTGAGAGGCAGACGACATAGTTCAATTTTATATAGCCTTTCTGGATTTTTTCCAGCTACTTTATAAATGAAGTAATTTTTTAGCATTACAAAAAGTATGGCTCAGTAGGTAGGTTCACTATTTTTGGTACTTGCGTCTTTAAAAGCAACCTTGAACATTTTTGACAGATGTCCTGTTTACGTTCCAGAAATAGAAACCGGGAGACACGTCAAAAATAACGTGTGTACCGTGGAAATCAAAATAAAATGGATGATATGAAAACACATGACATACGAAAACACATTCTGTGACGATAGGTTTCTGACCTGCCTGGACCAGAGGAATCTATTCACATAGATTGGATATAAAGTATTGTATCTGTTTTTATTTTTCTTTACAGCTATTGGAAGAGTAGGAGTTAGATACTGCTATACAAACAGCAGACAGAATCTAAGTATTAATAAAAATACAAAGGTCATCTGTCAAGGATTTACTGGTAAACAGGTATGGCAAATGGAGACTGATAATTCAGTGGTTGCTTATATGCAAAAATCCATGTTTTTCATGCAAACATTTGGACAATCAGTCAAGTTTTCTGTGTCCCATGTTTTTTTCACACAGATCCTTTGACCACATGTCATGCAGTTTCTCACATTAATAACCGGTCTTTTTTTGTTTCCATTGTGTAAATCCTGTATTAATAATCCGAAAAGCTGTTCTGATTGGCTTAACTATGGTTCTAGTCTTGTATTCTCAGACAATATGGCTTCAAAGTCAACTCAAAGGCCGCATTTTGACTTTATGAGAACGGGGAATGGAGATAACCAGGGAAAATCAATTTTAAAACGGTCCCTTCACTTCTCCTTATTGTCAAATCTGATTCACAAAGCAAAATTATATGACCTTCATCTGCAGATATAAATTGACAGAAATGGAATACACATCCCAATTATTTGAAAATAAATTAAGAGTAAATATAGGCATGTTTAGCTCTATTATCTTGCTTAATTTGCACTTCAGAGGTTACATTTTGAATTGAAAATTAACAGAAATCACGCCAGGTATAAACAGTATCTATATTATCTATAACCTTGTCCAAATGCTTCACGCAAATTTTTTTTGACAAGCATGCAAAATTGTGCTGAGTTTATCTCACTTACAAATTCAAATCCTACTGTGACCAGACCACTGTAATTGTTTAGAAAAAAAATACAAATGTAGATGTAATAGGGTTAGCGATATGGGTGATTAATTCCTTTATCAACAATATTTCAGTTGTATGTTTTGTATATTGTCAAGATGTTTTTAGAGGTCAGTAATATTTTTGGAGTAGTAAACAACGTTTACAGGCTTGTCCAAGTTACTGTTAAATTATCACATACAAAGTTGTTTAGAGCACACTACATGATAACAGGACAATTTGGCTCTAAAGAAGCTCCGTCCCAGGGCAACCTGGTCCCTTATTTCAAGACTTTTCAGCCCCTACATAAAATTAACAAACAAAAATAGTAAAACAAAATACTGAATTAGTGAGCAAAAATAAAACTTATAAACAAAATGAAAATTAAAGCTAATGCGAGAAATAAGAAGTTAACAAGCAAAATACAAAATTTACAGATTAAAATAAATATTATTTATGCGTAGCTTTAAAATATGGCTAGTCTATAATGGGATCAACTGGTCACCATGGGTGGAAATCAATGTTACAAACTTTAGTGGTGATAAATTAGTTGCATATGTTGATGTTCACAGCCATAGAAATCCCTAATGTGTCCGAGTGAGGCGACATGTCTTTCCGCGGACTGCTGTTTCAGTGAACTAGCACTATAAAAATCCAACTAAGCGTATTGATCTAATACAGAGTGGACCTGATCATCCTCTCATTGAAATTTAGCTTGTTCTCACCGTGATATAGCTCGAAAATTGCTGAGTTGGCATTAAACAACACTCACTCACTCAATGTACAGTTTATATAGTTATATTTACATATTTACAGGGTTCATTTCACAGTCAACAGGCTATTGAATATGGTACAAAAATGGTTGGAGGTGTGTCTCCAGGTAAAGGAGGACAACAACATTTAGGATTGCCAGTCTTTAATTCTGTAA
This sequence comes from Bathymodiolus septemdierum, assembly GCA_963383655.1. Lineage (NCBI taxonomy): Eukaryota > Metazoa > Mollusca > Bivalvia > Mytilida > Modiolidae > Bathymodiolus > Bathymodiolus septemdierum. The sequence continues at coordinate 53,561,621 of OY726520.1, read as the reverse complement.
AAGAGGTAAATGATTCTTTGTTTGCAAATCAACAGTTTCTTGTTATAAATGATGGTAAATTAAGGGCTTACTTCCTGAATGCAATTCTATAATTCTTTTTATAAATATATATATATGGACAGACAAAAAGTTACCCTTATACTAATTGTTGAAAGGGAAAGATGAATTTAGTGTTTTTGCAAATTGTGAAATACATTTCAATTGATTGAATGTTTCCATTTTATCCAGTCTTTGCACTAACCCACTTGCACGAAACCTGCGACAAGTGAAAATTATGAAAAAATTTGTTTGAATACATAGAAAATTTTTACAAAATTTGGCTTTCGGGTAAGTAGGTGAAAAAAATTAAGGCAAAGACTGTTTATCATGCCTGAACTGAAGAGTCGTGCGAGTTATTGTCATCACTTTGCATCCATCTTTGTTCTCTGTCATCTGTTGAATTTTGTGATCCTTTTCCTCCAAATTACAATTCTACCCAAAGTGGACAGGAATGTTCATTAAGTGGTATTTTACAAAGTTTGAATTATTGATGCAGATTGATAATTGAACATCGCTGCAAGGTAAAATAATTAAATTTTAAAAACTGTTTCTCTCAGATATTGAAGGAATGTTCATTGTATGGTCCTTTACTAAGTTTGAATTTATGGTGGTGATCAAAAACCAAGATAGCCACCACCGCAGTTTTAAACATGATGAGACCCTATGGGAAAACGAATAAAAGCTGTTTCTTAGAAACTACAAACATGATTAAGCTCAAACTTTACATGAGTGCTGATTGAATGGTTTCTTATGAAGAAGTCATTGTTGTATGTGGATTGAATTCCAGTATGCTGTCACCTCACTCACTGCACAGGACTTAGATTTAACAATTGACAATAAGGAATAATAAATAAAAGCTTTTTCTTATTTCTTAAAAACTATGAGCATGATTAAACCTAAACTGTATATTAATTGTTATTGGAAGATCCTTTACAAAAGTTGCCATTTTTTCATGTGGATAAGAATTCAAAGATGACTGCCACAGCAGGACTTATTTTTGAATGTAGAATAAAATGGGAAAATGAATGAAGCTTGTATAGACCTTTTTCTTAGCAACTACAAACATGATTGAACCCAAACTGAAGTGTACGTTATAAATAGTTGTTGGATGGTCCCGTACAAAGTTAACATTTTTTATGTGGATCCAAATCAAAGATAGCCATCGCCACATTGCTTAGTTTTGAACCAAAAAAAAAAAGAATTTGGGAGAGGGGGAGACATTTTATTTTTGTATAGAAAATAACCATTAATTTAAATTTGTTGTTTTTCAGGCTAAAGAACAGACAGGTGCTGATGCCTCCTCTATCTATGTTCCTCCTGCCTTTGCTGGAGCGGCCATTATTGAAGCAATAGATGCAGAAATACCTCTGATCGTTTGTATTACTGAAGGAATCCCCCAACAAGACATGGTCAAGGTCAAGCATAAATTGATTCGTCAGTCTAAATCTAGATTGGTTGGTCCTAACTGTCCAGGCATCATTAAGGTAAATATTCAATGTTCTTGCAGAAATTTAACGATAAATTGAGATAAGAAAATATTTTTATGGGCATTCCACTCATTTTCAAGTAGGAGGTGATAATTCTAAAGTAGAAGGGGGATCCTGCAAAACCAATATGCAAAACAACTCGATATTTTACATTGACATTTTCATTTTTGAAAGGGGGAAAAATGCAATTAGATGGGCAATTTGCCCGTTGCCCGGCTGCTGTGGAATGCCCTGTTTCATATGTGTTGTTCTGGTGTAATCTTGAAGAACAATCAAGTAGAGTGATATGAGAGAGAAAAACATCAAACCAAAGTGGGTGGCCTTTTTGCTCTGATTTCAATGAAATTGTCCTATTTCTGTTTTGGTTTGTTGTTTGTTTAATGGTGTTTAATGCCACTTTCAACAATATTTCAGTTATATCGTGGCGGTCAGTTTTATTGGTGGAGGAAACCGGAGGAAACCACCAACCTGTCGCAAGTCACTGACAAACTTTATCACATAATATTATACACCTCGCCCTGATCGAGATTTGAACTCACAACATCAGTGGTGATAGGCACTGATTGCATAGGTAGTTGTAAATCCAACTACCATACGATCGCGACCACGACGGCCCCTGTCAGCTTTTGGAAGTCAGTGCTTTTTCACCTATATAGCCATACTTTTTCTTCCATATTCACACAAGGAGCTCCCATGTGCCTAAGGTATGACCCATACAGAGTTTGATATTCCATGTTTTATTCCAAACTTTTTGATTGCATCTTTTTAGCTCACCTGGCCATAGGTCATGTGAGCTTTTGTCATGGGTAAGCGTCTGTCCATCCGTTAGCTTTTCACATTTAACTCTTCTTCTCTGAAACCGCTGAACAGATTTCAACCAAACTTGCCAGAAATGTTCATTGGATGGTCCTCTACCAGATTTGTGTTTTTGGTGCTGATTTGAAATCCAACATGGCTGCCAGGGTCCATAATGGCTGAAATTTTAAAAATCTTCTTGTCAGAAACCACCAAGCCAATTGAATTGTGACTTTGCAGGAATGATCATTGGGTGGTCCTGTACTAAACTTGTGAATCGTTTGCCGATCGGAAATTCAAGATGGCCACCATGACTCGACTAATTTTAACATAGGACCCTATGGAAAAAATGTTTAAAAGTATTCTCCTCTGAAACCAGTAAGTCAATTTAAAGCAAACATGGCATGAATGGTCCTTAGGTGGTCAACTTTCAAAATTATGTCCTGTGACCCCGACCTCCATCCAAGATGGCCACCATAAGTGGACATAGTTTTAACATAGGACCCTATGGGAAAAATGTTTAAATTTTTTTCCCTCTGAAACCAGTAAGCCAATTTAAAGCAAACATGGCATGAATGGTCCTTAAATGGTCAACTTTCAAAATTATATCCAGTGGCAGTGACCCAGACCTCCTTCCAAGATGGCCACCATCAGCGGACATAGTTTTAACATAGGACCCTATGGAAAATATGTTTAAAAATCTTCTCCTCTGAAACCAGTAAGCCAATTTAAAGCAAACATGGCATGGATTAAGTGGTCAATTTTCAAAATTGTGTCCGGTGACCCTGAACTCCATCCAAGATGGCCACTTTCAGCAGACATAGTTTTAACATAGGACCCTATGGGGAAAAAATGTTTTAAAATCTTCTCCTCTGAAACCAGTCAGCCAATATAGCAAACATGTCATCGATGGTCCTTAGGTGGTCAACTGCCAAAATTGTATTCAGTGACCCTGATCTCGGTCCAAAATGGCCGCCGTCAGCGGACATAGTTTTAACATAGGACCTATGGGAAAATTGTTTAAAAGTCTTCTCCTCTGAAACCAGTCAGCCAATTTAAAGCAAGCATGGCATGGATGGTCCTTGGGTAGTATACTTTCAAAATTGTGTCCGGTGACCAAGACCTTCATCCAAGATGGCTGCCATGAGCAGACATAGTTTTAACATACATTGTAAAACCCTATGGGATTTGAATAGTAAAACTTAGATGTATTCGGCATGCAGACATTCTTATGAGGGCTTATTTATGTCAGGTGAGTTATACAGGCTCACCTGAGCCTCTAATTTTAAATTGTTGAGTAATATGTTTTTGTTTTGTGAAAAATAGGGGAAGATATACTGCAGTGGGGAAAGAAACATTAAAACATTTGAAAACTCTTTGGAAGTCTCACAGATTTCCCCTCACTTCACCCTTAGGTCAACTGAAAGAGAAGTCATGTCACCCTGTTTTTACACAGTGTGTAAAAATCAATATAATTTGCCATTGTTGTAATGCCAAATTACTTGATTGATTTTCAAAGTGATCATTAATAATTGCAATAATAAACAATTAAGAAAATTGTCACTTGTGAGTTCTGACAACTGCAAATTTTATCTTTAATCAGATGATAAGATGTTCATTAAAGAAAAATATTTAATTGGAACAATCAAATATTATTATAACCTATTAATAATTATAATTATAATCGATTAAATTTCTTTTCATAATTAATAAAAAAAAAATAAAAATGCACAGCCTATATGTTACGCTGTTATAGATTGCATGTCCGTTCAAAAGCAATTAAATTTTTTTTAGAGAACCCTCAGGCTCTACATCTGAGGATGACATTTCCAATTTTCTGCAAATTAAGAATTTCAGGCTGAACATAGAAAACAACCTTCACTAACTGACTTTCTTCAATGTGCCAGTTACCTATAACAAACTTGTGGGGTTTTTTTTAATAACAAGAAAGGATATGGATGTAAATTATAGTAAATGAACAAGAGAAACTATCAAACATTACACTTAGATGCTAGTTAATGAAAGGGAACAGGTTTTTTTACTGTTCTGCAGTTACAGTTAAACCTGCCTAACCTGAACCCTGTATAAAATAGAATCCTGTATCAATCAGTCTTTTTATAGAGACCCAATGTAGGAAATCTTTGTTAATTTAGCCTATATAAACCAAACACATGTCTATTCTGAACACAAAAGTTGGTCCAAAGGAGGTTTATATAGGTTTCACTGTATATACAAAATAAGATATTGTTCTAGTACATGTACATGCATGTTTTGCAACTGTTACATTTTAGTCTTTAACTGACAAAAAAAGTGTACATTATTTAAAATAATACTTTTTTACACAAAAATGTTCTCTGGATAATAACTAGATATCGTTTGCACATGCCATGCACCAAGTTTTCTTGCTGTTCTACATGTATAATTGTACAGAGTAAAATTTCTCTATTGTAGCCTGGGGAATGTAAAATAGGTATTATGCCTGGACACATCCATAAAAGAGGGAAAATAGGTAAGTTTTTTTTTAATTGATGTAAGAAATTTGTACTTTAGCAGTACCGTATTAAAAGACATGTTTAATTTATACTTGTACAAACAAGACAAATAAAATCCCAAATTTTAGCCCAAACAGTTATTTGAACTATACACCATATCAACCTATGACCTGTGAAAAATAGTACAAATGATATTTATAAGGTTCTCTGCAAAGATTGCATGTTTCTGATTGGCTTAAATATTAAAAACAGTTTCCTCTGAATCTACCATGTCATTATAATATAATTATCTTGATACTATTGGTAGTTGATTCTACTGTTACTGTCGAGTGTAACATTTTATTATCAGCCTATAGCTAGGGGAGACCAGTTTATGAATACTTTTACTATAAAATTTATAAAATCATCTCTAAAAATGTTGTGGTCGTCATCATGTATTGATAATTTACCATTGTAGAATTTCAGTGTCTTAGCTCCTTGGAGAAATATTGCTGATAAAGTATTTGAATGAACTTTTTTTTTAATTGAAAATAAACTTTATTTTTTGGTTACCAAAATAATTTTGTAATTGGAATTATCATCCTTAAATAAAATTTACCCTGCTTTTGTTGTGGGATTTGCATTGCTTAATCTTTCAGATATATTTTTATTAGCAGCATATCTTTAAATCAGAAAAATTAGCCTTAGATAAAGTTCACCCCGGTTGTTATGTGGGGTTTGTGTTGCTCAATCTTTTGCAATTAATTTCATTAGAAACAAATACATTCTCCTGGGGCCTCTGGTATTCTATTACTATTTCCTTCATCACATTGCTATGTGTTTTACAGGAATTGTATCAAGATCAGGAACGTTAACCTATGAAGCTGTTCACCAGACAACACAAGCAGGCCTTGGTCAGTCATTGTGTATTGGTATTGGTGGAGATCCCTTCAATGGAACTAATTTTATTGACTGTTTAGAGGTCTTTTTAAATGATCCAAATACAGAAGGTATGTTCTTACAGACAAATTTTGTATCTAAAGTTATTCAAATAAAATGCATCAAATTCATTCTGTCAGTAATATATTTTGGTACAGATATCAGTTGGCTCTTGTTAAATAAGTTCAACCTTTTTCACGTGACATTTTTTTAAATAAATGTATAGCTATTGTACTTTGATTTCTACAGGTCACATGCAAATTTATGTAAAATGTTTATAAAACTTTCCTGAGACCACACATTCAAGTAAAAAGATTATAAGTTTCACATTTATGTCATAGCTAGTATACTTAAAACTTTGTATGTACATGTATTGTGACCTATATTTCACTGTCAAGAGGTTAATAATGACCAAGGATAACGAATTTAATAAGAAATATCTGTTATATTTAACAGGGATAGTATTAATTGGAGAAATTGGTGGTCAAGCTGAAGAGAAAGCATCAGAATATCTTAGAAATAATAATTATGTAAGTCATTAATGTCATTTTAATACGATTATAGCTTTCTTAGTCCATGCGATGTGGGTAAGGCTGTTCTCAAGTAGTCATTGGTCAAAAATGTTCATGTAACATCAGAATTCTTCAACATTTCAACAATAGTGTTCATCTATGACAATGTCATTAACCATTATTACTGGCATTTGCTTTTAGTCATTGGAGAAATAAATTCTTATGTGATAACCAGTGAATTATTACATTTATTCACTCCTGAAGGTTATATTATTGAATTTTAAAGTCCTAGACTCTGACTATCTTATGTTTAATACAGTTACAGTTAAATAATCTTCATTGACAAGCATGGGAGAATATACTACAGAAGAATGACAGCAAGTGTGAGATGAAGAGAAAAAAACACTTTTCCATAATTTTTTGTATTTCACTTGTGGTACATCAACATTCATTGATGTTAAACAATAAGTCAGAATCAGATGATAAATACAAGTTATTTAGAATTCTCAGGGGTTGTGTATTGTGTAAAGCATACTATAAATAAGGTCACAGTGAAACCTGTACAAACCGAACCGTGAATAAATGGCAATCCTGTGTAAATTATACTTTAAATAAGATTCCATTATATGAAATCTCTGACAATATAACCTGTATAAACCAAACACCTGTCTATTTGAAACACAAAAGTTTGTACCAATGAGGTTCGGTTTAGACAGGATTGACTTTTAGGTATTTAGACTGAGTGATTTAGATAATTTTTGCATTACATGTATCAACTTACAGTGTACCAGTATTCTTTAAATGCTTATAATGCTATGCAGTGTAACTTGCCTTACTAGTCACCTTAAATTAGTGGTTAACTGCCGTAATTTCAAGTAAATAATTAAATTACTTATGATTTCAGGGACCTAATGCTAAACCAGTAATATCTTTCATTGCTGGGATTACCGCACCCCCGGGACGTAGAATGGGTCATGCAGGTGCCATCATAGCTGGTGGTAAAGGTGGAGCAGAGGAGAAGATTGAAGCTCTACGAGATGCTGGCGTAGATGTTACAATGTCTCCCGCTCAACTAGGCACAACTATGGCAAAGGTATACAACTTCAATGTATCATTTTATTAGTTCACCTGGACCAAAGGTCCAGGTGAACTATTGCCATCACTTGGCGTCCGTCGTCTGTCGTCTGTAAACTTTTCACATTTCAAGCTTCTTCTCCGAAACCACTTGGCCGATTGGAACCGAACTTAGCAGGAATGTTCCTTGGATGGTCCTCTACAAAGTTACTGTTTTTCGTTCCAGTTGAATATTCAATATGGCTGCCAGGGCCAATAATATGCTCTGATTGGCTGAAATTTCAAAGATCTTCTTCTCTGAAACTAATGAACTGACTGAACCCAAACTGTAAAGGAATGATCATTGGAATGTCCTTTACCAAGTTACTGTATTTTATGCCGATCGGAAATCCAAGATGGCCGCCATCGCAGGACATAGATTAACATTGGACCCTATGGGAAAATGTTCAAATGCCTTCTTCTCAGAAACTACAAATATGATTAAAGCCAAACTGTACATGAATGTTCATTGGATGGTCCTCTACAATCTTAAGGTTTTTTGTTCCGATATGAAATTCAAAATGGCGGCTACGGCAGGAATTAGTTTAACATTGGACCCTATGGGAAAAATGTTTCAAAACGCTTCTTCTCTGAAACCACTTGGATAATTGAAACCAAACTGCCCAGGAATGATCATTGGAAGGTCCTCTACAAGGTGTGTGTTTTTTATGCCGATCGGAAATCCAAGATTGCCACCACCGCAGGACATAGATTAACATTGGACCCTATGGGAAAATGTTCAAATGCCTTCTTCTCAGAAACTGCAAATATGATTAAAGCCAAACTGTACATGAATGTTCATTGGATGGTCCTCTACAAACTGTACGTTTTTTGTTCCGATATGAAATTCAAAATGGCGGCTACGGCAGGACTTAGTTTAACATTGGACCCTATGGGGAAAATGTTTTAAAACGCTTCTTCTCTGAAACCACTTGTATAATTGAAACCAAACTGCCCAGGAATGTTCATTGGAAGGTCCTCTACAAAGTTTCTGTTTTTTTATGCCAATCGAAAATTCAAGATGGCCGCCACCGCAGGACATAGATTAACATTGAACCCTATGGGAAAATGTTCAAATGCCTTCTTCTCAGAAACTACAAATATGATTAAAGCCAAACTGTACATGAATGTTCATTGGATGGTCCTTTACAACCTTAAGGTTTTTTGTTCCGATATGAAATTACAAATGGCGGCTACGGAAGGACTTAGTTTAACATTGGACCCTATGGGAAAAGTGTTTCAAAATGCTTCTTCTCTGAAACCACTTGGACAGTTGAAACCAAACTGCCCAGGAATGATCATTGGAAGGTCCTCTACAAAGTTTCTGTTTTTTATGCCGATCGGAAATCCAAGATGGCCACAACCGCAGGACATAGATTAACATTGGACCCTATGAGAAAATATTCAAATGCCTTCTTCTCAGAAACTACAAATATGATTAAAGCCAAACTGTACATGAATGTTCATTGGATGGTCCTTTACAACCTTAAGGTTTTTTGTTCCGATATGAAATTACAAATGGCGGCTACGGAAGGACTTAGTTTAACATTGGACCCTATGGGAAAAGTGTTTCAAAATGCTTCTTCTCTGAAACCACTTAGACAGTTGAAACCAAACTGCCCAGGAATGATCATTGGAAGGTCCTCTACAAAGTTTCTGTTTTTTATGCCGATCGGAAATCCAAGATGGCCACAACCGCAGGACATAGATTAACATTGGACCCTATGAGAAAATATTCAAATGCCTTCTTCTCAGAAACTACAAATATGATTAAAGCCAAACTGTACAAGAATGTTCATTAGATGGTCCTCTACAAACTCTACGTTTTTTGTTCCGGTATGAAATTCAAAATGGCGGCAACGGCAGGACTTAGTTTAACATTGGACCCTATGGGAAAAATGTTTCAAAACGCTTCTTCTCTGAAACCACTTGGATAATTGAAACCAAACTGCCCAGGAATGATCATTGGAAGGTCCTCTACAAGGTGTGTGTTTTTTATGCCGATCGGAAATCCAAGATGGCCACCACCGCAGGACATAGATTAACATTGGACCCTATGGGAAAATGTTCAAATGCCTTCTTCTCAGAAACTACAAATATGATTAAAGCCAAACTGTACATGAATGTTCATTGGATGGTCCTCTACAAACTGTACGTTTTTTGTTCTGATATGAAATTCAAAATGGCGGCTATGGCAGGACTTAGTTTAACATTGGACCCTATGGGAAATTTTGTTCAAAATGCTTCTTCTCTGAAACCACTTGGACAGTTGAAACCAAACTGCCCAGGAATGATCATTGGAAGGTCCTCTGTTTTTTAATGCCGATCGGAAATCCAAGATGGCTGCCACCACAGGTCATAGTATGAACACAGAACCATATGGGGAAAATACAGAAATATATTCTTCTCTGAAGCTATTGCACTGATTGAACCTAAACTGTGCATCAATCATTGGAAGGTCCTTTACAAACTTTGTGTTTTTTATGTTGATCGTAATTCCAAGATGACTACCACTGCAGGACATAGTTTTTACATAGGACCAATTGTTTTTTTTTATTACCAGGTGAACGATACAGGCTCTTGAGAGCCTCTGGTTATATTTTTAGGATTTTTAAATCTTACGGCTGCCTTAAATGAAACAACTTCCTGTTTGCAGATGTTGAGAACCGAAATATTTTTTCACATATTAATTATTTATAAATAGTTAAAAAGTTCTACTATTGTGAGTAATTGATTACTTTTCCCTTTTTCTTCAAGTTTTATAGGGGCTGTCGTGGTAGTATGGATTTACAATTACCTATGCAATCAGTGCCTATTGCCACTTAAGTTGTGAGTTCGAATCCCACTCATGCTAGGTGTACTTGATACAACATTAATGTGAATTTGTCAATGACTTGCAGTAAATCATGGTTTTCTCTGGGTACTCTGGTTTCCTCCACCAATAAAACACCTCCATGATATAACTGAAATTTGTTGAAAGTGGCATTAAACACTGCAACTCTAACCCTTCAAGCTTAATAATTAGAAATTGTTGATTATATAGTGAACCACAACAACAGTCACTTTATGAACAATAAATATTTTGTTGTGTATTTTTGTAAATCTCTCTTTTTTTACTGTATTTTAAGTATTTATTATTTATTTAAACCCTTTTTGTTTTTGTTTTTTTTTCAGGCAATGAGTGCACGTGGAAAATTATAGTTATAGATTTTAGTTCTTCAGATGAATGACTTCATTTATAGATGATTTAACAATAAATGATTTGTGTGTTACAATCATGTGATTGTGATAATTTATAATTAATAAATTATATTATTATTATGTATATACAGTGTCTTCAAAAATATTTGATCAATTTCTACTTGTCATGCTTGATATTATATTCAAAAGTTAAACTAGTCGGTGACTTGATTAATGAAATATTTGCCCATATAGATCTGTCTGTAGTCATTTGGATGAACCGCATTGGTAGCGTAATGGTTAGCGTGCTTGCCTTGAGTGCAGTAGATCTTGGTTTCAAGGGTTTCAAGCCCCTGTCGGGTCAAACCTAAGACTATGCCATTGGTATTTGCTGCTTCCCCTCTGAACATACAGATATAGGGAGTAAGAGCAAAGACTGGCTCGATATTAAGATAATGTGTGCAAGTGAAATGACATGTCGTCATGAGCAAGATTCAAACTCATAATACACTTATTGCAGAGGTAGTTGTAAATCTAACTACCATACAATCACAACTATGATGGCCCCTGGCATTAGAGAACAATCACTCACTCATTTGGATGAACATCTCCGAAGAAAAGGATAATTTTCTATCACATACTTAAAATAAAAAGTTCAAATGTTTATATAATATAATTTAAACTGTAATTAGTAACTACTTGAACTGGATCTGATTTGCTGAAACTTTAGAACTCTTCCCAATCAAGCTAGTGGGAAAACAGAACCCAAACTTTGCGGTAATGATGTTTGTGGGGGGGCTTTACAGAAATTCCTCATTTTTACTGGATCAAACAAAAGACATGGCCACTATTGAAGAGTCATGTTTCTGATTGGCTTCATGAGGGCATTTCCAAATTCCTATTGCAGATTGATCTGGCAAAAGAAGCATGGCATCATGGGCAATTCTTCATTCTAATTGGCTAAATCGTAAAAAAAATTATATCCTCTGAAAGTTTATGTATAAATGACTTGTAAGTTGATGCAATTAATACATGGACCTCACAGAAATTCTCATTTTGTCTAGATCCTGCAAAAACATGGCACACCATGCACTGATTGGTTGAAATGTAAAAAAAAATCTCCAAATCTACAAATCAAAATGATTTATTAGTTGGTACAAATAATGTATGTAAGGTTCTCCACATTAATTTCTCATTTGTATGAAGCTGGTGAAAAACATGACTGTCATAGGAAATTCTTGTTTCAGATTGGTTGAAATTTGAAAAATATCTGCAACTACGACCATACAAGTACACCCTCCATATATGCAATATGGATTCAGTTTTCCCACCATTTTTGTCAATTTATAAATGTAGTTCAATATAAAGCTAACACCACCACCTACTCTGGAGTGTATTGACCAAAGGAGGGAAACTTTTGTGAGTTCAATTCTGAGCTATTCAGTAAAGTTGGTGTCTGGGTCAGATTATGGAGGAGATGCATTCCATCAAAATTGCCATTTATGTATTCAGATTGCACATGTTTTTTTTTAATTTATAGTTCAATGTAAAGCTAATAACAACCCAGTGCTGCATGAACCTAAACCGTGAATCTTTTGATTTTGTTTTTGTTTTGTTATGGGGGGGCATAATAATTCAGTAATTGCTAGAGTTACTGACAATTCTTTATAAGGACAAGACGGCCTATATACATTGCGTTGTTCGATCCGAACTATTTTACTATTCCTCCTTTAAGGAGAGTAGGTGGGTTCTTTTCGTTATTCTTGTTGATGCAATCCATTATCATTTTTTCTTGAATTCACATTTCGTCATCATACCATAGGAACTACTGTGGACGCTGGCTTGTTGCCACTATGTCCAGGCGGACATAAATCCACATCATTGATACGCGACTTTACGTCACTTCCGGAATTTGATCTTATGTTTATGTTTGCCGTAAAGTCATATTTGCACTCTTGGTGCTTCCAGTGCTCATCTAGGCCGATCTCAAATTTTTTAACTGTTTTTGCCTGTATAACTGATTCTGGGAGGCTATTCCATATTTCGACAATTCTAACGACGAAGGTATATTTTCTCACATTCAGCCTACTTGTTTTTATCTTCATCTTCTTGCTATGTCCCCTTGTGTTTGAAGTTGTGTTTAGTTCAAACATATCCACTGTTGTTAGAGGATCATAAATATCATTTATTATTTTAAATACTTCTATCATATCTCCTGGCATTCTTCTATACTTCAGAGTGGGCATTTTGAGTTTCTTTAGTCTTTCGTTATATTCCATGTTTTTTAAAGTAGGTACTTGTTTGGTGGCTCTTCTTTGTACGTTTTCTATTTTTTCAATATCCCCCACTTTAAATGGAGACCAGATTGCTTCGGTGTATTCTATATGAGGTCTAATCAAAGCTTGGAATAAATATTTGAAGCTTTGTTCATCTAAATATGTATAAGTTCTTCTGATTAATCCCATGATGCTGTTTGCTTTGTTCACCTGATTTTGTATATGCTTATTAAAGGACAAATTTTCATCTACAAATACTCCTATGTCTTTCTCCGTCAGATTGTTCTAACTCAATTCTGTTGCCATAGTTATTATATAGGTGGTAGTGTTTTGTTCCTTTGTCCACGCTTTTATTGGCAACTGACATCACTTTGCATTTGTTAGGGTGGAATTTTAATAGCCATGTATCTGACCAGCTTTGTAAGTTATCTAAATCTGCTTGAAGCATTTTCTCATCTTTTTTCCTCTCTAATTTCTCTGAAAATTTTTGTATCGTCAGCAAACAGATAGGTGGATGACTACCATCTCTGGCATGTCGTTGATATATATAACGAAGAGTATAGGCCCAGGACACTACCTTGTGGTATCCCACTTGTGACATGATGGCATTTGGACTCAGTGCCATTTACAATTACTTTTTGTGTTCTGTTGCTAAGAAAACTTTCTACCCACTTAATTACTTTCTCACTTATTTTATACCTATGCATCTTATGCAGAAGTCTTCTATGTGGTACTTTGTCAAAAGCTTTCATAAAATCCATATATACTGAGTCAATTTTCCCACCCTTGTCAAGAATTGTTATCATCTATCAAAATTGTGGCCAAATTCATGAATAGTGTCGTAATCATGATTTTTTTTATAGAGGGTTTGATTTTCGTGAATGAGGACATATTTGTTGAAAGTGCAATTATATCATTATTTCCCAGTTATGAGTTGGAATGCCAATATTTTGTGTCACTGTCTTCTGATTACTAACCTATTAAGTCAAGGTTTTGTTTTAAATCGTCTCGCATTTCAAAAAGTGTATCGGAAGGAATTACTCTTGGTTAAAAAGTATTCTGTGACTTGCGTATAGGTACAGATGAAGAGAGAAGGTATTGGCAATTTCCTTGTTAAAATGTGTACCGATGACCTTGTGTACTATCTATTGTCAAAGTCCATCGGCTCTCTTTTATAGGTTTGGTTTGGTGTTTTTTGTTTATGGTGTTTAACGACACTTTCAACAGTATGTCGGTTTTATTGGTGGAGGAAACCGGAGAAAGCCACCGACCTGTCGCAAGTCACTGACAAACTTTATCACATAATGTTGTATCGAGTACACTTCACCATGAACGGGCTTCGAACTCACAACTTTAGTGGTGAAAGGCACTGATTGCACAGGCAGTAGTAAATCCAACTACCAAGAACTATTATAGAAGTAGTATTACCGGTATACATAATAACAACTTTCCAATTCTGTGTCACGAAGAATGAATAGTTCAAGATTTGGACTCGTCGTTCTTTAAAACAACACAGCTACAGATACATTATGTGTATGAAGATTGGTATATTTTACTCACATGTGGAGAAGACTTGCATGACCTCATCATTTCACTGCTGAGAGGTGAGATATTTACCCATAAAACTAAATTGTAGTTTAACGACAACCCCAACACTTTTTATTGAAGCGCCCGATAAATGAGTGATAATGCATATCTGTGTTAGGGGCACATGGGCCCCTGTAGTATATAGGCCGCGTGACCTCTATGAAAGCGATTCAAGTCCCTGTGGTTAGGGGTATCGATTTTGCCTTTGTTTCTAAAATTCTGGAATCGTTCTGACGGTGTAGTATTTTTTCCCTTCATTTTATCGATCTATGTCACAGCTATTGTTCTTATTCCAGAAATGTACGATTGCTAGGTATTTTCTAAAATATGGGTTTGCCTCCCCGGCTTCTACTCCCTTGTATAGTTTCTAATGCCTGTGGTCTATGCAACTTCTGTCAGGTTAAACACAGCTCCGTTTTGGTATTATTGGGTATACAATTACACATAATCCAAATCTGTTACCAAAAATCTTCTCCAGTAAAACGAATTTGTACATACGTCTACCTTTGCCTGAAACACTGAGCCACATTGAATAAGTTTTAATACCACCGCAAGTTTAAGAAGAATTTGAAGATACCAAAAAGGCAACCAGAATCCGTAAATCTAAGACGGACAGAGGGATAGACTACACAGTCAGTGTCCAAAAGAAAAAAGTATAAAAATAAAATATGCATAACCAAGGATTTATATAGCAGAATACAATATCCTTGGCATAACTAAAAAAAAAAGATCGACAAACAAACGGATCTACGAAGCAATACACAGAAACCCAAAGATCTAGCAAGACGAAAACAACACACACAAAGAACAATTATTATTACAAAGACAAAAAAAAATGAAATAATGGAGACTGCATATATCTCGTGGTGGAAAGTATTTGGTCCCTTTTCATGATTTCGTCAGTGTAAATCAAAGATCGGGTATACTATCTACGGGAATCAATCGTAGCTATATGAGACTTTGTTTTCACTTTTACTTTTTACATTTGATTGGAGCATGGAGACCGCATAAACAAGAAGTTGATGAACGCTTTGTAAACAAAAACAGACTTTAAATGGTCAATTAAAGATGTTAATCTTAAAACACAAGTAAAACAATAAATTGATTAATTGAAAGACTACAGACTTGAAAATGGGAGAGGAAGCTATGCAGAAGAAAGTGGTCAATGGATGTTTCGAAAACTTACCTGAGCAAGAGAGCACTGTCGTCCGTGTATTCTTTAGCTCAACTTTCACTGGTACAAGACATGTTATATATGACATATCATTTATAGTTTGAAACGAAGCTGTTTATTAAATAATAAAATTTTAACTACTGTTTAGATGAGTGGTAAAACAGCTTCGTTTCAAACTATAAATTATATAAACTCTCAGCAATTCATTCATCATTATCTCCCTTTGTTTTCATTAATTTTTGCGGGGAAATTAAAATTTATAAAAAAAAAATTTGATGAAATAAGTTAAGCATGTTTTAATTTGATTCAACATATTGTAAATGTGTACATACATAAGCTCAGAATAGCTTTTTACTGAATATATAATTTAAGATATGTTTTAAAACAGTTCAGGAGTGAGTGAGTGCACAGTAGATACGATAACGTAACCCTCAGTCCGCTTTTGTTCCAGCGAGGGTTACGATTCGGTCCCATTCAACATAATGGAGCAGCGCCTGGAGTGATTCACATCGGGCAGTTTTTTGTCCTAATTCCGTTGAAGTGGTTGGAAAAATTAACGGGGTGAAAGATAAATATATTTAGGTAAAGCTTGAAGTGTTAAGTAAATGCTGCATCAATCCATGGTAGACTTATATCCATCTGAAAATTTGAATGCATGAAATCTTCTTTCTGTCCGACATTTTGTTTACAAGTTGCTATTTCACGTGCACTTGCCTCGTTTTGGAGATATCCTTATTTGGATCGATTGCCGTAAATATTGTAGTAAAAGTTTTCCATATTTGGCATTCAGATCCATATATGGATAGGCTCCATCCATCACTAGAGTCTACGTAAGGTGTCGTGGCAGACAAGAAACAATTTTCGAATACGAAATCAATCGTGATTGTAGAAACTAGGTATTGTAACACTTATTTCGTATCACCATTACTTAAAAATTGTAAGGAATAATAAGTTATGACCACATATGCAAAAAGAAAGTTGAAATATTCACGGAAAGAAAATTTTAATTTGATCCATTACGTTGAATGGGACCGAATCGTAACCCTCGCTGGAGCAAAAGTGGACTGAGGGTTATGTTATCGTATCTAAGTGCACAGTATCTTAACGTTTTATCTAGCGAAATAATAGTGATTTTTCTCTATTTATACAGATTTTTCACTAATATTTTGCTAGATAAAACGTCAAGATACTGTGGTGAGTGATTGTTGTTGAATGCCAACTCAGCAATTTTTCAGCTATATCATGGCAAATACAAGTTAATTTCCAATGCAATGATCATAGATGATGAGGTCCACTAGTCCAACACACTTAGTTGGATTTTTAAGTGGTAGCTCACTGAAACAACAGTCCATGGATAGACACACGCCCCACTCGGACAACTTATTCTAATTCCGAGCCAACCAGTCTGCTCTTTCTCCTTAATGCTGCTTGCTTAACGGAGAAGCAGCAAATACCAATTTTATAGTCTTTGGTTTGACTCAATCGGAACTTGAACCCACGATCTACCACACTCGAGGTGAGCATGCTAACCATTACACCACCGATGCGGTTAAAATTTCGACTTACTCATAGATACTTGTACACCAATAACAAAACCATTGTATATTCTCTTGTAGTTTTCAATGTTAACTTCAAAGTGCAATAAATATTGGTGTAATATTTTCCAGATATGACAGTGGACAGAAATTATCTAATGAGAAATAGTGTTTCAAGAATCAGAGAACACTGTTTAAAGAGAGGACTGGATTTTCAGGTTTTTAAACATAGCTATATATAACAGACAAGTAAGAATATCCATCTGATGATTAGGACATTATGTGATAATGTTTATCAGTGACTGGTGACAGGTCGGTGGTTTTCTCCTAGTACTTTGGTTTCCTCCACCAATAAAACTGACCACCACGATATAACTGAATATTGTTGAAAATAATAACCCTTATCCCTACAGAATAAATTTAGGCTATTCATGTTTGTTGTAATTAATATTATTGATAAATGGATATTATTTCAAGATATAAGAAAGCTGTTGTGGCCGTGATCGTATGGTAGTTAGATGTACAACTACCTGTGCAATCAGTGCCAATCACCACTAACATTGTGAGTTCCAACCCCGTTCATTGTTAGGTGTACTCAAAGCATTATGTGATAAAGTTTGTCAGTGACTTGCTACAGGTCTGTGGTTTCCTACGGGTACTCAGGTTTCCTCCACCAAAAAAACTGACTGCCACGATATGACTGAAATATTGTTGAAAGTCGCATTAAGCACCATAAACCAACCAAACCAACCTATAACTTATGGGCTGTTTAAAAAAAAATGGCTCCAACATGTGAAAAAAATGTCCAAATTAAACTCACCCCTAAAAACTTTCTGCTGATAATTTTCAATATTGTATACATTGAAGTAAATGAAACAAGAAAGAAACTATGAACAGATAAGCAATAAATTTTTAAGAACCTTTTATTGAACACAAATTGGCATGAAAAACATGTAAAGCACATACTTATTCTATATCAGTTAAACAATCTTTAGTCTCAATTATTTTGTATAATGGTTTCTCAAGCAATGCAACTGATATAAATGACTTTTTGTGCAAAATATTGGGTTATTGGTAGTTGTAGTTTTTCTTAAAAGCTATTTTTTAGGAAAAATTCTCAATATTTTTGTCCAATCTACCTGATAAAGTTTTTATTATCAAAATAATAACGAATATTTTTACTTAAGACAGCAAAATTTTCAAACTTTAAAGATAAGTAGCCATTTGTAAAAAAAAATCACATTGATTCTTTGAACGATCACAAAATAATTGGTTGTAGAAAAAACATTTTGTCTATTTTTGTTGCACTCCTGACATTTTATAATAAAGAAAAAAGAAGAAAATATCACATTTTAAAATGCCAACATTGAACAGTGATGTTGCTGTTAACTCATACAATAATTTTTACCTGTTTCAATGAAATATTTGTACAGAAATGACAGTATTTGGAAATTTGTAGCAATTTTTTGCCATACCACTTCTTTAATACCCAGTTTTAGCAGCAATATTTTTAATTACATTTGAAAATTTGTATTATACCACTCTAATATATTTATAAGATAAATCATAAAGAAATAATTAGAATATTTTTATAGGCTAGAAAAGGCAATTTATTATATATTATCATTATTTTATCAATGGTACTATTTTATCAGGATATGTTGCACTCCTGACATTATATTGCCATCAAGAAAAAGAAGAGTTATTAACTTAAAAACAATTCACAGGGGAAAAAATCAGTTGGTGTTCTTTCAAGCATTAGTTTTACCACATCTTAATGATAATTGTTTCTTAAACTAACATTTTTCTAGTTATTTGTAACTTGTTTACAGACATACTTCTCGAAAATTCCAACTTATTTTTGAAATATACTATACAAAAACATTTAAAACATGTATTAATCTAAATTAATATTGAAAATAGATGTTTAATGTACAATTACAAGTATTTTTTGGATACTTAGAAAATTGATTATACCAAATTTCAATGATTTTTAAATATTTATGTCAGGTGTGCAACATTTACATGGTCAACCATAAATTATCTATAAGAAAATAGATAAATGCATTTATCATAAACTTTATCAAGTCAATTAATCTCCAATAGCTAATGAACCTAGAAAACATGTTCCCTTGTCAGAGAATGTCTCTAGTATTAATACCTAATAGATATTAAAGCATGAGACCATTTAAAATGAACAAACATGCTTTATTACATAAAATTAAAAGCACATAAAATGCTATTGGCACTTTGAATTTTTTCAAACATTATTCTAAACTTGACAGAATCTCCTTTTATTTGAATCATCCATATAAAAAGCTATAATTTAGACTGTGTAGAAGATCACTTAAAACTAGTTGCACTCCTGACATGAATCAAATGCTTCTGTGAGAGATATTTTATGTATCTCAAACAGGTAAATGGGTTTTATCTGTTCTCTTAGTCAGTCTCTGTTGAAATAGAAAGACAAATGTGATTTTAGTTACATTTAAAAGAAAATATGTCTAAGAAAATATCAAATGTTGCACTCGACATTTGAGGGTGCTGCCTTTAATGTGACATTCTTGGCCTTACTACTGATTTTAGTGTATCCTTTAACTATGGTTTTGAAGCAGCAATGATGTATTAAGATTTATTTATACCCCATATCTTTGAAAACTAAAAGACAACATTTCTACAATGTAATTTAGGAAAACTTGCATAAATGTTTGTTGCACTCCTGACTAGGTACATCTTTTTTACAAAGCCATATTTTTATGCAATAATAAATGTGAAGCATGATCTATTGCTATCTTAAAGTATGTCAACATATCAAAGTTTGTGATGAAATAGATTTTGATAACATATTGTTGATTTAGCACTGTGGTAGGTTGTTGAAAATTAAGGATTTTTTAAAGTGTCACAAAAAAGTGTTGCACTCCTGACAATTTTGACATGTTTTTTTGGACATGTTGTTTTTGTTATTCTAGATATCTTAAAGATTGTTTGCAGTAACAAAGATCAAATCATTACAGATCTTTTGAACTATTTAGATCCAATAAAATCATAAAAATGAGTAAATTAAACAGATATAGCAGTAGGAGCCATTTATTTTGAAACTGCCCTTATAAGAAAGCTTTTGACTATCTATAATACAAGTCTTTAGATTGGTGATCATGACTATCGTTGATTTTTTTATACAATTTAATTCTAACTATTGCTGACTGATGGTACGTTGACATGTTGTATTCTGTTTTTAGATAGTTGATTTTCGTTGGGGTGTGCGAGATGAAGCCTCGATTGATCACAGTACAAATGACATTGTTGTAGAAGAAGTTGGAAGTTGCAAAAAGTTGTCCAGAGGACCTTATTTTGTCGTGAGTAGATTATAACAACAAAATTAACAAGTACATTTTAGCTTGTCAGCTAAATAGCAAATTTGTTTTCTTATTTATAACACTGAAGTAATTTATTTAAAAAATTAGCTCATTAGAATTTTTCTTAAAATTTCACTAATTAAGCTGAAGATTTTATTTAAATTTTCAGCTCATTTAGACCAAAAGTTTCATGTGAGGTCTTGTTATCTATATATAATTCTTTAAAATATTTGTGTTTTTCGTGTTGAAAAGGAAAACGATATGGTTGCAACCTATGGGCACAGTTTTTAATAGGAACCTATCAGAAAATATAAGTGTTTTATATAATGCAATTCTAATATGACATCCTTCATTGGCTATATCAACAATGCCATGATAAAATTCCTCATATATTTTTATTTGCACATGCATATTGTATGACAAATTGTGGACATCATTTCTAAGTGATTTTATTTATTTTTACAGAACCATAGTGCATACATGTATTGCCTTTGACTTTTGAAAATTTTCATCATCCTGGAACATAGTTTCAAAAGAATGCTTGCAGCATTGACACATAGTTACTGATTTATTTTATGATTTTTTATTAGCGTTTTACTTGTTTAAGTTGCTAAAATCAAAATGCTTTCAAATTGAAAAATGTCAGTAACTTCATAGCAACTAGTTATGTCAATAAATCATATACAAATACACTGTACAACTGCAAATACTGGATTTTATTAGAAGCATTTAAATGCACACTACTTCTTTTCTTCTTTTGCACACATTTTTGTAAAATCTGATGCGAAAATATTATTTACTTTCTCTTGATGTCTACATTTTTAAATATAATATAAATATGTATTAATTTCAGTTATTTCTTGGTGACAAGTATGGATTTAGATCTTTACCAAGAGAGATTGAAGCCAATGAATATAAGATTCTCTTCCGTACTGCAATGAAACTTGGTTGTGATACCTTCTTGATGAGTCAATGGTACAAAAAGGATGACAATGCTGAACCAGCAGTTTTCTATTTTTTACCAATAACTGATGTCCTGCCTAATTACGACAATGATGATCCTCAGAAGTCAGCACTCAAAGAAAAGGTTTGATCTTTAGTGACCATTAAAGCAACATCAAATTGTTACGAATTTTGACTTTTGGAAGAAAAAAACTATTCTATTACAATTGCCATTCCATTTCATTATTCAATTCAATTTCTAATTATGTCTCCCCTTCGAACGAAGGGAGACATATTGTTTTGGTCTGATTTTTTCTTCCACTTCTGCTTCTTTTCAGCGAAGCTTGTCCGGACCATAACTTTTTTGTCTTTCCAGATAGGTCAATTATATTTGGTATGTGGGTGCATGACCATAAGGCGGTGTGTCGCTTACCGTAATGACCTTCGTGAGACTTTGACCTCAAGGTCAAATAATTGTTTTTTAAATAGTATTTTCATTAAAGGGAGACATAAGTTTTTTAGGTATCTAAAACAGTTCTTCCTAGTTCAATTCAAATTCAATTTATAATTCAATGTAATTCAGTTTCTAATTCAATTCAATTCAAAACAATTTCTAATTCAATTAAACTTAGTTCAATTTCTAATTGTAATTCAATTTCTAATTCATTTCAACTCAATTCAATTTCTAATTCAATTCAACTCAATTCAAATTCTAATTCAATTCAATTTCTAATTCTAATTCAATTCATTTTCTAATTCATTTCAATTCAATGTTTATGGATAATTTTGAATGTATCAACCTCAACCGTCTTCAAATTTTTTTAAATAAATTTTCATAAGTATTTTCATAGTTTTCTTAAATGAAACGGAGGGCTCTTTCCTCAATTTTTCCAATTTTTGAACTATTTTAGAATGAAATTTGTCAGTTGTTTTGTTGTAGTAGGTTTTAGTGGTTTTTCAATCATGTCATTCACAATATTGTATGTTACATATTAATTTTATAAGCATTAACACTTTACCTACAAACCTTAACATCTTAATGTCATGTCTATCTTAAACTACCTGTGAAATCAGTGCCTATCACCACTAAAGTTGTGAGGTTGAACCCCGTTCATGGCGAGGTTTACTCAATACAACATTATGTGATAAGTTTGTCAGTGACTTGCGACAGGTCAGTGATTTTCTCCAGGTACTCTGGTTTCCTCCACCAATAAAACTGACTGCCACAATATAACTGAAATATTGTTGAAAGTGGTGTTAAACACCATAAACCTAACCTACCTTATGTGTCTGTGCTATTACCATATCTTTCGACTATCATCTAATTTAGATATTTAATTGATATATTTATATCATTTTAACAGGATCGAAAAGAATGGGCAACTGTGGAAGAAAAGTTGACACAGTATTTCCGCAAGGCTGCAGATGAAGCATATGAAGAAAACCGTATCACTAAAGATCAACGACAGAAATATTTTTACTCAGGTATTCTGTATAGTACATGTGTATTACATTTACAGTGAAGGGGTTGTCGTGGTAATTTCATACTCATCTTAGGGTATGAATTAAGCTCATTGTTGAAGACTCTTACTGTAAAATGTAGAACAGCAATCAAATGTGTTGTTTCTTCACTTTAAATTATGTGTAAGTGTAATATTGGATGGTTTCTCATGTTCATTAACATCTATATCCTTTCCCGCCCTTTGAATTGGGTGATTCGTCATAAGTTGTCATTGTAAATGGTTTGGTTTATGGTATTTAACACCACTTTTGACAATATTTCAGTTATATCGTGGGAGTCAGTTTTATTGGTGGAGGAAACCGGAGTACCAGAAGAAAACCACTGATCTGTAGCAATTCACCGACAAACTTTATCACATAATGTTGTATTGAGTACACCTCGCCATGAACGAGATTCGAAATCACAACTTTAGTGGTGATAGGTACTGATTGCATAGGTAGTTGTAAATCCAACTACCATACGACCACGATGGCCCCACTGTAAAGTTTAATTTATAATTATATTATTTTAGTGACAGAGGCAGAAGCTACGGCAGGGATATTGAACAGTGACTGCATCAGAAATAGAGTTTTAGCTTACTTTAGGACATTTGAGGATTTAAAAGTTACTGATGAAAAAGCAGGTTGGTTGAACTTACTGTTTTATTTATTGTTCCTTTTTATCACCTTTTTTGTGTGTATATTTGAGGGGAAATGAGATGTTCCTTGATATTTGAATTAATAAAAAGTAGATATTAAATTTAGTGTGCACAGCACTTTTCTGAAATAACCTTCATCAGGTACGCTAAATGTCGAAAGATTGGAAAACCAAATAATTTAAAAGGTTTATACATCTTGTCTTTAATATTCTGACACTGTTTTGTGGATTGTTCAGGCCATATTACTAAAATGTTACACTCATGTTTTGCTCTTACTATGAATGTAGGTTAAGAAATTATTTTTACTTGAAGGAGATGTTTTCCTACTTCATGTAACATGGAGATTTCCTAATTAGACCTATTTAATCTACATATATTTATAGTCCAGAAAATGTAGTTGATTATTCTATAAACAGAAACCATTCCTATAAAAAAAAAGTAACTTTTTTTATTACTGCTTAAAAGACGATTTAATTGAAACTGTTATTCAATAAATATGAATGTACAGTCAAACTTGTCTATAGCGACCATTGAAGGGAGTTCTAAAAAAAGGTCGCATAAGACAGAGAGTCCTTGAATAGAGGTTGTGATATTTGCTCCCAAATTCTCGAGAGGAAAAACCTAGTTCGGGTATATAATCTGCATCAACTTTTAACCCGTTCGTGAATAGAGCTTAAATTCTGCCAAGAAAAAAGGTCTAATGAAAAAAAATATGTTAAATTATCGTTAAATATTTCCGTCCTTTGTGGGTGAAATTAATATAAAAAAAGAAGAATATTAAATGATTGAGTTTTTTACTTTCTTTCAACAGCTATTGTTATCTTAATTGTTATCGTAATTAGAATTAATCATTATAGATGACTTCAATCACTCGCCGAAAGCTATAAATAGCCTAATCACACGATCAGCATGTGTTTACCTTGATCTGTTACCGCACGTTAAACGAATGTTGACAGAAATATATGCTGGGAAGCAGTACTTCATACAATAATTTTCAAAATCACGATTATTTATTTATACAACTGAAAGATTAAAACGGTATTGTCCATAATAAGCAATTTTAAATATTTAATTATAAATAAGAAATAAACCCAAATAAACCAAAACAACAATAATAAATCATCACGTGAACAACTTACCTGTAAAAAAAAATGGCAGTCTTACACAATAACGCTAATCGTGACTTCATTTAATATGAAAAATCTATTATTATGAACTAGTAATAGGTATGGACTTTGAGCTAGAGGGATATTGGCAACAATCGCTGCATCAGCTGGGGAAAACGGACATTTTTCCAAAGTCAGGACTGTGTATGTTTATTTATTATCTAACTTCAGGTTTGATAATAATCCTCTAATAGTCGTTATATGAAGGATTTTTACCCAAAGAACACGATCGTTAGACAGTGGGTCGTTATATAAAGGTTGAATGCACAGGAAAACGCTGGGGAGGAATAAATAAGGTGGGCTAACAAAGGAAGTCGTTATATAGAGGGGGTCGCTAAGACAAGTTTGATTGTACTTTATAGCCACTGCCATACATTCGAATCCTGCTCATGGTGGAGTGTACTCGAAACAATTTTATGTAATATAGTTTGTCAGTGACTTGCGACAGGTCGGTGTTTTTTTCCCGGGTACTCGTTTCCTCCACCAATAAAACTGACCGCCACATTATAGCTGAAATATTGTTGAAAGTGGCGTTAAACACCGTAACCCAAACTTAAACTAAACCATTTGTTCCCACTGATCTTATTGTTGACCATTACCTTCATTGCTGCAATTGTATTTACATGTGTAATGAATGCCTATTCCTACTGTCATTCTGAAAGTATGTCAGACATTGGGAAAGGTGCACTAAAATTTGAGTTCTGTACGATTAAGTGTATATTTTGTACTTATATACTAGACAAAATGTCCAATCATATCAGCAGATTTATAGATTCATATAAATCTATGAAATATGGCTTGATCCAGTAAAGTCTACTTTTATACTGGACAGTCTGGAATCAATAAGATTTGCACATTTGAATGACACTAGTAAGGTGTACTTGTTACGATCTTAAGAGATAAAAAGTTAGTGGTCTTCTCTGTGTGTGCATTATGCATTTTGCCACCAATGAAAACTTATAGGAAGGATATACCTAGAATAAGGTTGTTATTAGCATTAAACACCCATAGTCCAAGGGCCCGGGTGGCTCAATGAGTTAGGTAGTTGGATTACCTAACAACTCGTACAAGCCTATCACCAATACGGCGTGGGTTCGCACCCGGCTTTGTAAATTACAAAAACGGATGCACTCAACTCGCAGCCGCAAGTGATAAAGTTTACCAGTTGCTTGCCCATGGTCGGTGGTTCTCTCCAGGTACTCCTGCTTCTTCCACCACTGAAACTGGTCGCCATGATATAGCTGAAATATTGCTGAAAGTGGCGTTAAAACACCAAAAATAAAAAAATCGAAACCCATGGTCCATCCATATTTTCCGTCAACACTAGAGTTTGATTTGTGCCAGTGGCGATTTGTTCTCAGTACAACTTTATGTGATAAAGGTCAGTTTACTTGTAGCAGGTCATTGGTTTTCTCTGTGTACTCCATTTACCTTCATTAATAAAATTAATGCCATGGTGTAGCTCATAATGTTATTTTTCATTTTCGTAAAATTTTCAGTGAGATTTACTGATCTTCGGAAGGATACCAACACTATAGATCAGGAGGCCAAAGAATTGCGTGAACGGCTGAAAATAGCCAAAATTCAACCAAGGCTAATTCCAGATGAAATGAAAAAAGATATCCTGTATTGGACCCCAGAAGGCGTTGATCCTGATGACAAAGATCATGCAGAATATCTCATGAACCTTGATAAACACTTTGAAGAAAGGATGTTGAAGATGATAGATTTCACATTCAAAAAGAAACAAGGGAATATTGCTGAAGAATTGATGTATGAAGAAATTCTTCAACACCTACACTTTGTTAAACGTAAATTAGAATGTTTCTCAGGAAGAGAGGAAGTTCTGGAGGAAATTCGAGATAAAATGAGCGCTGTGCATGGATACCAAGAAGATGAGGTTTCAACAACAAAAGATAACGATAATTCTACTGAACAATCACATGACATGGATGGCGAAGAAAACGTTGATGAATTAAAGGATATGTTTGACTTAGAAACACCTGTATCAAGGGAAGAGGATCAATATTTCCAAGAAGTGAAAGAAAAGAAATTAATTTATAAAGAAAAGGGTATTGTTTATGCTCATGGAGATATGGATCAGGATATCGATAATGACCCAGAAAAAAATCTAAAATTAGAACTGATTAAAAAATGTCATTTAAAGGAGTACTGTCACCCGGTGATTTTGCATGGCGAATCTGGTTCTGGAAAAACATCGCTGATGGCAAAAGTTGCTGAATTGTCAAAAACCTGGTTTCCAGGATGCAGTACAATAGTTAGATTCCTCGGCACATCTGTTGATTCAGCATCGTTACGTGATGTTATGGGCGGTCTGATTAAACAGATATGTAAAGTATGTAACAGAACTCTTCCATCATCTATCGATCTTGGCGGAGATTTTCTCTACCTCACTCAGTTTTTCGAAGCATTGCTCAATAATTACAAGTCTCCACAGACATTGGTTATCATTTTAGATTCTGTTGATCAGCTAACACATCATGACCGAGCTTATTTGATGAATTGGGTTCCACTCAGACTTCCAACAAACGTCCATCTTGTAGTGTCCACGCTTCCAAAAACTAATGGATGTTTGCAGAATATTCGTAACAGGTTAATTTTTGAGCAGCAATATATAGAAGTTCCTGTTCTTCCAATAGACACATCAGATATAGTTATAACTAAAATTTGTCAAACAGTAGGACGAAGAGTGACGAAATCACAAAGACGACATTTGCTTGAAATGTTTTCAAAATGTGGAAAACCATTATATGTGAAGCTATTAACAGACATGGCTACCTTCTGGAGGTCTACCAGGGATGTCTCAGAGTTTAAGGTAGAACCCCATCTACAGGCAGCTGTTAACTTGTTTTTTGATGAACTTGAAAAGAAAAATGGCAAAGTAGTTGTTGAGAAAACATTTGGTATGTAATGGATTCATGTACATTATGTGATAAAGTTTGTCGGTGACTTGCGGTAGGTCGGTGGTTTTCTCTGGGTACTCTTTGTTTCCTCCACCAATAAAACTGACCGCCATGATATAACTGAAATATTGTTGAAAGTGGCGTTAAACACCATAAACCAACCTAAACCAACCTGGATTCATGTAATAATTAAATGGATTTGCAGGATATAGTGAAACCTAAATAAAACGAACTCTGAATAAAGTAGAATCCTGAATAGACTGATTTTTATATAAAGTCCCAGTGTAAGAAATCTTTGTTAATTTAACCTGTATAAACTGAACACCTGTCTATTTTGAACACAAAAACTAGTCCCAATGAGGAGACATGTTTCACTGTACATATTAAACATACAAACATACATATACAATACATTGTTGCAGGTTATCAGTTGTATTATGTGTGATATTTTGAAACAAGGAGAAGTGAGTTTTACTAGCTTGTTTTAAAGTTGAATACAATATAAAATTGATACATTTGACAATTTGTGTATATTTTTCCATATTCTGTAATCTTTCATATTGACGAAAAATAATGAAATATCAGATAGAAGATGTAATTTGAAAACATCAGGAAATGTCTGGTGTAAATTTACTTACTTACTCTTCGGTAAAATACCAAGACAATTATCAGTGACTTGCGTCAGGTTGGTGGTTTTCTTTGGGTACTCCAGTTTCCTTTACCAATAAAAATGGCTGCCATGATATAACTGAAATATTGTTGAAAGTGGCATTAAGCACCCTAACCCCAAGACACTACATTTTGCTGTTGAGTCAATGCGTGCATAGCACAAACATTTAAACAGTAATAAAACCAATGTTCGTTAGCTATTTAGTCAAGGTTCAGTTGGAAATTTGTAGCTCAGCGACGTGGGATATTGGCATCCATTTATGACAACGTAATTGACATCTCACATTGTAAGGATCTTTCCTGAAACTACTTGGCCAATTGGAATCAAACTTTGCAGAAATTATAAATTCCCCATTTTGTCTTGATATGGCAAAAAAAAATATGGCCACTGTGGGCATTCCTTTGTTCTGATTGATTGCAATTTCAAAAATATTCTCATCTGAAACTATTGAGCCAGTTGGAACCAAACTTTGCAGAAATGTCAAATGATGTTTGTGAGGCCTTCTACCAAAAACATTATCGCCATGGGTAATTCTTTGGTTTGGTTGCGGGGCCATCGTGGTCATGATTGATGGTAGTTGGATAAAGTTATGAGTTTGAACCCTGTTCAGGTGAGGTGTACTCGATACAACATTATGTGATAAAATTTGTAAGTGACTTGCGACAGTTCTGTGGTTATCTCCGGATACTCTGGTTTCCCCCACCAATAAAACTAACCACCATGATATAACTGAAATATTGTTGAAAGTGGTATTAAACACCATTAACTAACCAAACTAACTAACTGGTTTTGGTTGCTATTTCCAGGATTTTTGAGTGCTTCTAGAGAAGGTATGAGTCATGCAGAAATAGAGGATTTATTGTCTATAGATGATGAGAGCCTTCAGGATACATATCTGTACCATCTCCCACCTGACCCTGACAACATTCGGATCCCATCATCTGTTTTATCCCTTTTGGTTAAAGATATAAAAGATTACATGGTGATGCAGAAATCTGGTGGCAAGAAAGTCGTCAAATGGTACCATAGACAATTTACGGAGGTTAGTATTTATAACCTTGTACCATTGTTTACAATTTCGGTTTTTATCTTGTTAATATGTGACCTTAGATGATTCTGGCTATCCTGTTTAGGCTCTTTAGTTTTATTGCTCCGAAAATTTAAATTATTTGACTTTCCAATCTTTCAATTTTGAGCGTACCTGATGAAGGTTATTCCAGAAACATGTCGTGCACACTAAATTTTGATAACTACGTTTTTATTCTTAGACATTTCCATACAATGTCTCTTTGATATATGTAATACTAAATATTACACAATTTAATTTTTGAATAGGTTACAAAGAAAAGATACCTGAAGAGTAAAGAGCAGACTTTATGTATCCATCAATTATTAGTGGAATATTTTAGAGGTACATGGTATGACAAAGCAAAACCCTTAGAACTTTACAAAAAGAAGAAAGCCTCATATACTACCTCAAAACGTGGAGTACCCGATCAGCCTCTTTACTTTGATTCAATCCAATGCAATGTTAGAAAGTTGATAGAGTTGCCACTTCATCTTATCAGATGTAAATTGTTTAAGGACTTTCGTGACGAGATGGCATGTAGATTTGAATGGCTTTATGCTAAATGCAAGTATGTATCTGTGTCCAGCTTGGTAGAAGACATGAAGATGGCGTTAGCTGAAATGGATGCCGCTGGAGATATTGATGACGTAGAAACATACAATGATATAAAGACTGTAGAACAGTTGTTATCTCTGGGATTTGAAAACATTAGAAAGGATAGCAGTCATTTGGCACTTCAGGTATATCTAGTCTGAAATCATTGTAAACATTAGATGGTTTAATTTGGTTTGATTTATGGTGTTTAACACCACTTTCAACAATAATTCAGTTATATCGTGGCAGTCAGTTTTATTGATGGAGGAAACGGAGAAAACCATAATGTTGTATCGACTACACCTTGCCATAAACGGGGTTCGAACTCACAACTTTAGTGGTAATAGGCACTGATTGCACAAGTAGTTGTAAATCCAACTGCCATACAATCACGACCACAAAGGCCCTTCACTGCAGGTCCATACAATATAAAACACAACAAAGAACATTGGGTTATTAGGGTATATGGTCAGTCAAATTTTAACATGCTACATCAGTTTGCCAGTATATAGTGGTCAGTATTCATTGAAGTCTTTAAAAAATCATCAATATTTAACTTTCGAGATGTTCGCAATACATGTACATGATTGTACTAATTAAGCTATCCAATTATTAAATTATCAACTAATTGATTGTAAATTGTTAAAAAAAACACATTTCAAAACGACCACCATTTTTTGCCAATTATTTATTTTCCGATAATAGTAATATGTGAATCATTACAAACCCAAACTAATAATTCAGATCTATAGGTCTTAAATAAGCAGTCACTTTTCTTTTAAATGTGGTCATTAGTTTCCCTTTGTCACAAGGGTGACCATTGAATACAAGTTGTACTGTACATGGAAATCTAAATATTACAAACCACCTGGAATTCCAATAGAGAATAGGTATACAGGGACAGAAATTAACGGTCGCCCACTCGCCCATGGCGACTGAAACTTCAGCTGGGCGACTAAATAATACCTCAAAGGAGCCCAGCTGGTGACTAATAATTTTATATTTCCCTGTCACAAGTTTGACGTTTGATGTTTGAAGCGAGTTGTTTACAATACGGCCACGTGAAATATAACATAAACATTTCACTGGTTCTGGTTCTTTCTACTTCTTGTCTACTGTAATTTGCGTAATAATTCCCGGGAACCAGTATGGAAAATAGTAAAGTGATGATTTCATTTCTTAAATTTCTTGACCAATTTTTCCGAGTTTCATTGAAAGAAGGCCTTTAATTTTGGGTGTTTTACAAAATAGGTACATCTCCTCAATCCTCAATCAACGGTCTATGGCACAAATTTGTCTCTTGGTGCTGTTAAACTATCTCATGTGTGGAAAATTGTCACTACATACTCTATGTACTTTAATGCGTTACGTACTTTGATCGAGGTTGAGGTTATTCAAAGCGGCCCGTTGCATCTATGAAATTCGCAACTGCGGCTAGCTTTTCTCTAGTCTCTTCTGGATTTTCCACCTCTAAATATTGTCTAATTTATATAAATAAGACACAAGCACTGAAAAAAACGTAAGGTAAGTATAAATTAAATGTACCATATATACGGGATTTTCCCATACATGTACCTTCTCCATTAACGGACAATTAATAAAAATTTATGAATTTCCGGAAAGTTTCATCAAAACAATATACTATAATCCCTGGTCAGTGTGTAGTTCATGTCTTCTAAATAAGATTTTTTCAATGTGTATTTGATTTAATGAATTACTGATTGAAAGGTCAAACTTTGTCAAAAGGATTAGATGTAGGTCATATTCAGATTCAAACCACTTTTTATAAAATAAGAGTAAAAAAATGCTCTTTTTTTATTCATCAAATATGCTCAGATTGAAGGATTTGCCTTAAAAAAATTCAAAATTTTCATCGGGGGGGGGCATGCCCCCAAACCCCCCTAGCATGTTCGGACCGCTTTGCGGTCCTCACTGGTAGTACCTGGGGCCCTACATTTACACCTGGGCTACCAGATTTTAAATTTAGGGGCCCAGATGCCTACTGCCTATAAAAGTTAATTTCTGTTCCTGGTATATACCAATTTGAATTCACATTAATATCTTAATTTTACTTTATCATAAAAGTTTTATGTATATTTTGTCTCCTTTTTTAGATTTTAGGTCAACTTGGGATAGAATATAATATTTCTTCTTTTTCAGATTTTATGTCAATTTGGGATGGAATAAAAATTTTCTCCTTTTTCAGATTTTATGTCAACTTGGGATGGAATATATTTTTTCTCCTTTTTCAGATTTTATGTCAACTTTGGATAGAATATAAAATTTCTTCTTTTTCAGATTTTAGGTCAACTTGGGATGGAATATATTTTTTCTCCTTTTTCAGATTTTATGTCAACTTTGGATAGAATATAAAATTTCTCCTTTTTCAGATTTTAGGTCAACTTGGGATGGAATATAATATTTCTCCTTTTTCAGATTTTATGTCAACTTTGGATAGAATATAATATTTCTCCTTTTTCAGATTTTAGGTTAACTTGGGATGGAATATAATTTTTCTCCCTTTTCAGATTTTAGGTCAACTTGGTGTGGAGTATAACAGAAGTCCATCTTTGAGGAAGATGGTAAATGAGACAAAGGAATGGGCAGAGAGCAGTGACATATCTCTGTTACTACCTACAGCACAATGTTTACCATCTCCTGATGGTTATATGAAGTGTTTGATAAGTGCACGAGTTGGTAAATATTTAATTATTTATTTTCTATGTTAATGTATTAACTCACCTTTTCACATGAAGAGTGGTGATAAAGTTTGTCAGTGACTTTCACCAGGTCGGTGGTTTTCTCCGGGTTCTCCAGTTTCGTCCACCAATAAAACTGACCGTCACGATATAGCTGAAATATTGTTGAAAGTGGCGTTAAGCGCCATAAACCAACCAACCACATGAAGAGTGTATGTTTGTACATGTACATGTTAGATAAGTGTGAAGATACCAAAGGAGTAATCGGAAGCCGTAAATCAAAGAAGTGCAGACAACACAATGGCCAAAAGAAAAAGGACAAAAGAACAAACAACGGTCTACAAAACACTACACAGAAAACTAAAGATCGAGCAACACATTACCCATTTACGCTTGGGAAATAAATAAATATAGACAATACACTATTATTACGGTTCTTCATCTTAAAGTCACAATAGGGACTATACAGTAGATTTTAAAATGTCAAATAATTGTATTTTAAAAAGAGTTTTCTTCATAAAACCATTTCCAGATGATTTTTTTTTTTTTTATTTCACTACATTGTAGGTGCTTATGACCAGAAGTCTAGAGAACACTATGGACATGTAATGCACTTACAAGAAAATAACAACGTCCTGATTGTGTTGGAAAAACAAAAAGATAATAAAAATGATTATGTCTCCATCTTTGACATGAATGACAATGGATCAGCTGCATTTTCTGAGAAGATTGACAAGAGAGGAACTATTTCTCTGACATGTGTCAATGACAAGTAGGTCTATTACCAGTCTTCACACCAACCCACTTGCCCAAAGCCTATGACAAGTAAAACTGGATTCATATAAGTGAAAATTTGGCTTTCGGGCAAATTGGTGAAAAAATTAAGGCAAAGACTGCATTACACATGTATTATTTTAATTATTATATCTACCATGCACTAATTGCTTTTAGAAATCTTTTTCTTATTTATTGAAAAATCCAGTATTAAATAAATACATACCGCATAAGTTCTTTTTTTCGAGAGAACTAACTTTCATGATTATCTTCCAATTTAAATTAATTTTTTTAGCGGAATTTAATTTTCACGATCTTAAATACATAATGTATGTCTTTAGTATTCTTGTTAAAATGCCACTTATTACAATTGTAAAAATAACCTATAGTGAATAAGAATTATAGAAATAAAGCAGGCTAGCAGCTTTTTGCTTTTACAATTTCATAATTGGCAAATAAATGCTCGTTATGCAATAAAAGTAATTCATATTATCGATGATTTATAAATTTTCTCTTTGATCTTTACACATGATGCATGTAATATCATTATAAAGTAACTCGTTAGCGTGATATTAACATAATATAACTATTTCCTAACGTCATCTTACAAAATTCTCTATAAGCATACTATCGTTTGTATGTTTTGCTTGAAATGGGCTTCTTATCTCATCTCACATTCTTGCAAAACAAGTCAACCATAGTATATACAGTCAAACCTGTCCATGCAGTCACCTCTATTAAGCAGTCTTCTTTATTAAAAGACCATCCTTTTCTTGTCTTGTCAGAGAAAATTTCAGATGAATTGAACCTCTTTTAAGAGGTCACCTGTCTTATAAGGCCACTTTTTCTTTCTCTCCAAGTTGACCTCTTAGTACAGGTTTGACTGTATATATATTAAACAATTTTGACATTACCTGTAAACATTTGTATTTTGTTTTAGATTCACCATCCTAACACATAAAGGATCTGAAGGGTTTAATGGTTCTAGTCTAAGTGACCAGCTGCTGAATACAGAAACATTTCTTCCTATAAATCTTCCCAATATACCAGACTGTATAACTGCTTCTGATAAATTTGTTGTATATTCTGCTAGTAAGTGTATAAATAGTATTGTGTAGATGTAATGTGATGGGATTTTATAGGTTGTTTGTTAGAAATCTAGGTACAGCAGTCCTGTCTTATAAGTCCACTCACATCAAATGTCACCCCTCTTATAAGGCCACTCACATCAAATGCCAACCCTCTTATAAGGCCACTCACATCAAATGCCACCCCTCTTATAAGGCCACTCACATCAAATGCCACCCTCTTATAAGGCTACTCACATCAAATGCCACCCCTCTTATAAGGCCACTCACATCAAATGCCACCCCTCTTATGAGGCAACTCACATCAAATGCCACCCCTCTTATAAGGCCACTCACATCAAATGCCACTCCTCTTATAAGGCCACTCACATCAAATGCCACCCCTCTTATGAGGCCACTCACATCAAATGCCACCCCTCTTATGAGGCCACTCACATCAAATGCCACTCCTCTTATGAGGCCACTCACATCAAATGCCACCCCTCTTATGAGGCCACTCACATCAAATGCCACCCCTCTTATGAGGCAACTCACATCAAATGCCACCCCTCTTATGAGGCCACTCACATCAAATGCCACCCCTCTTATGAAGCCAGATATCAGATGCACTGAGATAGTAAGATACTATTAAATTGCCCCTTCTCAAGAGAGGTCACTTCTCTAATAAAGCAACTTTTTGATTGCAGAAGCGATGGTCTTAAAAGAGGGTGATTGCTGTAATTAAATAAGAGGGGGGTGTTTCCAATTGATAAATCCCAATACAACATGAACAGATGATGAATGTCATGTGTCAGCGATCTGGCATGAACAGCAAAGCTACACCTAGACAATCCAGGTTTATCACTTGCAGTACTAGTAGACATCACTTGCCGTTAAACAGTAACACGACTGGTGTCATATGTGTAGTAGGAACTGCTGGAGCACCTGAATTCACCTCCGATTTTTAGTGGGGTTCAAATTGCTCGATCTTTAGTTTTCTGTGTAATATTTTGTAGATCGTTGTTTGTTCTTTTTATTTTGGCCATTGTTTTGTCTGCCATTCTCTAATTTACGGCTTCAGATTAACCTTTTGGTATATTCAAACTTTTCCTATATCAAGTTGTCTTCTTGGTGATTTACCTTTGATAGCTACATAATTATAATTGTCCCAAGGTACTAGGGCATCCAAATCTATGCATATGCAATGGAAAAAATATAATTGTGTTTGGCATTATGTATCTTTGAGAAATGGAGATTTAATCTGGTAAAAATAATGACCCCAGTATCTATGGCTGCCTAGTCCTTTGGCTTATAACTATAACCATAGCTTGCTATGGGGAAATAAAAAAAAATCTTTATCTTAAGAAGCAGTTTTTAAAATGCAATTGTACGTGGCATGCATCATAATTGTGATATGTCTATTCAATTTGCCACAAATTTATGTCCTTTACTTGATGGTTTGGTTTAGGTTAATGGTGATTAATGCCACTTTCAACAATATTTGAGTTATATCATGGCAGTCAGTTTTATTGGTGGAGGAAACCGGAGTACCCAGAGAAAACCACTGATATGTCGCAAGTCACTGACAAATTTTATCACAAAATGCTGTATCGAGTACACCTCGCCTTGAACGGGTTTCGAACTCACAACTTTAGTTGTGATAGGGACTGATTGCATAGGTAGTTGTAAATCCAACTACCTTATGATCATGACCACGACTGCACCCTATGGAGGAAGTGTTAAAAAATCATTACCTTAAGAACCAGTATTTGAAATGCAATTTTCTGTGGCATGCATCATCATTGTGTTATGCACATTCAATCTGGCACAAATTTACGTCCTTTACTTGAATGCAATCTATGTTTATCTTATAATACATATATCATAATGTGACATTTTATATACCTCTTTCATTTCAGTTACTCAGATCAACATTTGTACCATCGGAGAAAACACGGCTGCATTATCAGTGATACATTCAATACAAATGGAGGATAAAGTTACTTACCTAATTATCTCCCCTGATAGCAAATACCTTGTAGCATTCCTCGATAAATCTCTGTCTGTGTTTTCACTGGAGAATTTTGAAAAACTGCACACAGTGAAAAGTGAAAGTGAATCATTTCATTCTGGTAGCACTCCTTACAGATCTCTAGTGCACATCTTGAAAAACAACCGACTTATTTACCAGGGTTTTGGGTACAAAGATAATAAAAAGATGTATGTAGTAGATCTTGAAAGTGGCAAGAACCTATATCATGTTAGTCACTATAAAGAATATTCTTCTACAGTAGTATCTGTACATCCTTCAGAAAGGGTTGTTGCATTTGGAACTGGGAGTACCGGAACAGTTAATGGTGACTGTGATAAACGATGGTACATACACCAGGCTGATGATGGCAAACAGGTATCAGAATGTACAACAGAATTTTCCGGTAAATATGGAGTCACATGTTTGTGCTTGTTTGGCTCGGATAAAATATTTGCTGCATCAGCGCTCATGTTTAATGAAAAGAATGATATTAAAATATTTTATGCTGGCACAGTAGACCATCCGTTGACAACAGTAGTACCATGCCAGTCTTTGACAGGACATAGTCAGGAAATTGTTCAACTGCTATTTAACAAGGATGAGAATATTCTTTACACAGCCTCTAAAGATTGTACTATAAGAGTTTGGAATGTTGGTCGAGTTGTGACAGAATTTAATGACAAATATCTTCATTCAGACAAACAATTTGATGAGACAAAAACTTTAGAAGATTACAGAACAGGAATGAAGACTTCTACAACAGATGCCATAAAGATTGGCAGGTATGCTTACTTATAGCAGGCCTTTCAATAAGGGGCAGTACTGTACCCGGTATTTTTACCCACTTACAATGGTAATTGGTACCTCCTAATTTCAAAGGGCCTGAGTGGCTCAATGAGTTTGTTGGATTACCTAAGAACTCATACAAGCCTATCACCAATACGTCGTGGGTTCGCACCTGGCTTTGTAAATTACAAAAAAGGTGCACTCGACTCACAGCCACAAGTAATAAAGTTTACCAGTTGCTTGTCCAGGGTTGGTGGTTCTCACCGGGTACTCCGGCTTCTTCCACCACTAAAACTGGTCGCCATGTTGAAATATTGCTGAAAGTGGCGTTAAGCACAATAAATCAAATCAAATCCTAATTTCAAAGAGTGTTGCATAAGATATTCATGAAAATTTTTCAAATTTTAAGAAAAAGTACCATCAGTAAATAGTCCTGGCACAGTTGAAATATATTGAAAGCCCTCTTATAGTGATTTTAAAAATACAATAACTTGAGTAAATATGATTTGATTAAGTCTCACAAATGAACTTTGGGAGACTTATTGTTTGCGTTCCATTTCTTACTTCTCCCATAAACTTTTCTGTAACTTTTTTCAAAGACTATTCGTTCAAACTTTATGAAACTTCCAAGGAAGTTTTCCCACTATTTGTAGATATGCAAGCAGGTATTCAAATTTTCAAACTTTTATCCAAGGAGTGAGAAATATAAACCCAGTCCGGCCAATCAAACTATTACAAAGTAGACATCAAAGTATATATATGACAATATTCTTGTTATAATACAGTATGTAGACTGATCATTAAATGATAAAATACCGTAACTCAGTGAGTTTGAACCCTGTTCATGGCGAGGTGTACTCGTATTGAGTACAGTATATGATAAAGTTTGTTAGTAACTTGCGAGAGATCATGGTTTTCTCTGGGTACTCCGGTTTCCTGCACCAATAAAACTGACTGCCAAGATATGACTGAAATATTGTTTAAAGTGACGTTAAACATCATAACCTTAACTAAATGATAAAATACAATACTTAGTACCATAACTCAGTTTGTTTTGTAGTGATGACAAGACAGTACTACTAGGAATGTCTGATGGTCAGTTTGTGGTACGTGATCTGTTAAATAGGACCATTATACATGAACAGAATGTAGGAAGGAGCATTACTCATCTTTTGACTTCAAGGAGTGGGAAAGAAATCATAGTTGTTCCCAGAAAAGATGATGTTTTAGTTATCAATAGTCAAACATGTAAGTAGTTGTTTATTTACAGGGGCTGTCATGGTCGTAATCGTATGGTAGTTGGATTCCGACTACCTGTGCAATCAGTGCCGATCACCACTAATGTTGTGAGTTTGAACCCCGCTCAGACGAGGTGTACTCGATGCAACATTATGTGATAAAGTTTGTCAGTGACTTACGACATGTCAGTGGTTTTCTCCGTGTACTCTGGTTTACTCCACAAATAAAACTGACCGCCACGATATAACTGAAATATTGTTAAAAAGTGGTGTTAAATACAATAAACGTAAACCTGTCATTTTGACATATACATATAGTTTTAAAAACCCCACATATAATTTGTTTTAAGTAGAAACTCAGCTTGTGTATCTTTGATGCAATCTACTATTTTCTTATATTATTGGCTAAAATTAGTAATTTTTAGACCAGCTACATGTTTAAGAAGACCTATGTTTAGAATAGTCCTGTTAAATTTTTTTTTTGTATGCAATACAGAAAGTGTATATTAAATTAATAACATAATATTTTTAATTATTTTCAGACGACGTGACTCAGAAACTACATGTGCCATTCCTGGTAAATTGTGCTGCAGAAGCCAATGATATCTTAGTGGTTGGATGTGGAGGAATGGA
Organism: Bathymodiolus septemdierum; assembly: GCA_963383655.1. Classification (NCBI taxonomy): domain Eukaryota; kingdom Metazoa; phylum Mollusca; class Bivalvia; order Mytilida; family Modiolidae; genus Bathymodiolus; species Bathymodiolus septemdierum. The sequence continues at coordinate 53,522,404 of OY726520.1, read as the reverse complement.
GGCTAAAGGAATAGCATTTAACATTAAAGATGGTATGTCCTGTCCTAACTTAAAATTATTTGGTACAATATTTTTTAGTCATACTTGGAGGCTAGGTTAATATGTTCCTTCCAGTGCCTTGACAAATGTTTGAATCAACAAATCTATGATTCAGAACTCCTATTATGAGAATCTTGTGAAATTCTGAAATGACCACGATATGACTAGTTTAATACTGCACATCTATAAAATTACTTTGTTTAGTATGTTGTAGTTGCTATGAAACTGCTGTAAATATATAATAGCTATGATACTACTGTTTAAATCATCTCTATTAATTTTAAGTTATCAAGGGTTAAATATTTGTCCCCTGGTTATTGCAGTTGCTTTCATACTGCTGTATACAATTTTTTATATCTCGCTTGCAATGTGGTCCGATATACTCAGGGGTTAAAAAAAAATTCCAAAAGTTTACTGGTCCAGGACCAGTGAACACCAGGAATCTACTGGTCCTGAATATCGGAATGAAGGAACTAAAATTTGTCAAACACAAAATTAATTACTAGTAGCTGAGTAACATAAATACCTGATCAGAAGCTGCGGAAAGAGTTCCTTATGGCACCCCCACCCAGAATAGTATAATTACCCAAACCCTTACCGAAGCTGCTGTACACTTAATTTTATTAAACCTGTTTTTCATTTTGTCTTGGGCTATCAAACAGTCAATTATCATATCTTGGTTGTACCTTTTAAATAAAGCACTGTTTTTTGTGGCACATTCTGGATATATTCTCTAATCTGTTGAGATACAGAGCAGAAAATGACTTCAGAAGTTTAATTTAAACGAGATTAGATCGCCGGGGTTATCAGCCTAACGCTTGCCTCATCCCAAGGAATTTTTTCCTTCCACAATGTTTGAAATGTTCTCTTCTGTTTAAGCGTATCTTTGATCTTTTGTTAGTTGAGATGTTTTTTCATTATGTAATTTATTGTTGTCAGTATCATGAGCCACTCCGTTAACCTTAAAAAAAAAGTGGTCAATGACTTGGGCCATTTTTATGTTTGAACTGCTTCACTAATACGCTTAAGTATTATCGAAAGAATTACCTTTTCCGTAAAGCGCAAAACTGATCTTAAGCTATTCTGTTACAACCATCCCAGGTGTGTGTGCTCCGTTAATTACCGGAGGTTCATACAGAACAAAACACACTTGGTAAAGTGCTAAAATGATCTGGAATTATTTTAGATTACGTAATCTAATGTTAACAATATTAAAAGAGGCAATCAGTGTTGGATTAAAATTATGCAGTAACATATCTGTCACTCGGACTTTTAACCTCCCATTTAATTCAAGTCCGTAATTGGACAGTTTCAACTGGTCCGTCGGTCTTTACAGTATTAGAAAATGTTAGGTCCGAACCCACAAATCGCCGGGACCTCGGACCAGCGGATTTTTTAACCCCTGATACTATTGATTTCTTCTCTTATTTTGGGTAGATGCTATGGATTATCTCCCTTTGTATATTTTAGTTGCCATTACATTGTGTAAATTATCTTCCCTGGTTGTTGTATTTGCTATGATTCTGTTAAATGGTATATTTTAGTTTCTCTATTCTGCTCTGTAAATGATCTCTTTAAGCATGTTGTGTTTGCTATAAAACTATTTTGTAAATGACAATTTCCTGCATCATGTACATTCGAACACGATCGAGTCGAAGGTAGTTGATTGGAATAACACTTATGTCTTGAAGTAGTCTGCAGGTTTTGACTTTTTGCTCTTATTCTCTATAAATTTGACATGGTTTATTGGAACACACTTGAGCAGGAAACATTGCTAGTGTCCCAACACATTTTCAAACCTATATTTACAGATAAGTAGGGACCGTCGTGGTCATGATCGTGATTGTATGGTAGTTGGATTTACAACTACCTGTGCAATCAGTGCCTATCACCACTGAAGTTGTGAGTTCAAATCCCATGGCCATTCATGGTGAAGTGTATTTGATACAACTTGCGATAGGTCTGTGGTTTTCTGCGGGTACTCCAGTTTCCTCCACCAATAAAACTGACCACCATGATATAACTGAAATATTGTTGAAAGTGGCGTTAAACACCATAAATCCCAAACTTAAACCAAATCTCCACTTAATAAACAGATAAGTAGAAATTTACTCTGCATAATTCTAAGAGTAATAATTTTTAACCTATAGATTCTACTTTCTTAGCTAGTAAGCTTCCAGCATTGACCCTGCTGTCCATGTATGTTAAATTTTGTGATATTTGGTTCATGAACTGGTTAAACCCAGCCACATTTTTGTTCCTGTGCCAAGACAGGACCTGGATTTCCACACACCATAATTATGTTGTGTTCAATAATTTGAGGTGAGAGGCAGTTGTTCCATTTTGTTGATATTAGTGAAATTGTTGACAATCACTGTTTAAACAATCTTTTCATAATTCTGTATAAATTATCTCCCCTGTTAGTTGGTTGCTGTAATAATACTGATTTATAAATTATTTCCGCTGTTACGTAGTTGCTGGTATAATACTGATTTATAAATTATCTCCCCTGTTATTTGGTTGCTGTAATAATACCGATTTATAAATTATCTCCCCTGTTATGTAGTTGCTGTAATAATACTGATTTATAAATTATCTCCCCTGTTATGTAGTTGCTGTAATAATACTGATTTATAAATTATCTCCCCTGTTATGTAGTTGCTGTAATAATACTGATTTATAAATTATCTCCTGTGTTATGTTGCAGGTACTATGATAAAAGAATTTCAACTGCTATATTCCTTACGTCAAGTAGCCATTAATTCTACAGGTACAAAGGTGAGTCATGTTTGTTTACAATAAGACCATACATGATGGATTAGAGTTATGGTTATGGTGTTTAATGCCACTTTCAACAACATTCCAGATATATCATGGTGGTCAGTTTTATTGGTGTAGGAAACCAGAGTACCCGGAGAAAACCACCGACCTGTCGAAAGTCACTGACAAACTTTATCACATAATGTTGTATCGAGTACACCTCGCCTGAGTGGGATTCAAACTCAGAACATTAGTGGTGATAGGCACTGATGCATGGGTAGTTGTAAATCAAACTACCATACGACCATGACAGCCCCAGGATTATGGGGTCCTCTCCTAATCTTACATGACCAAAATGCTACCGTTAAGATTTTTTTTGTACATACATGAGCATATTCATCATAAAAAAACATTTCTCACTTTCCTGCCTTAATATGAGATAGGAAGGTGGTCAGTATTTGGTAGAAGTACTCTTCCTAGTTCTAAGTTGGATTACTTGTTCATTTGACATGCTTGACTGACACAACATTGAGCAACGTATATTGAAATATTTTGTGGGACATCAACTCTTTTTTTTTCTCATTGTTACCATATAGAGATGCAAATATCAGATTTTTTCCCACTTTATCATACAGGTATCGGAACGTTACCATGACTACTCCTACATTTTTAGCTGACCTGACTGAAAGGGTCATTAAAATTATTACCATCAGTTTTTAGTTCACCTGGACCAAAGGTCCAGGTGAACTATTGCCATCACTTGGCGTTCGTCGTCTGTAAACTTTTCACATTTCAAGCTTCTTCTTCGAAACCACTGGGCCGATTGGAACCAAACATAGCAGGAATGTTCCTTGGATGGTCCTCTACAAAGTTACTGTTTTTCGTTCTAGTCGGATATTCAATATGGCTGCCAGGGCCAATAATGTGCTCTGATTGGCTGAAATTTCAAAGATCTTCTTCTCTGAAACTAATGAACTGACTGAACCCAAACTGTAAATGAATGATCATTGGAATGTCCTTTACCAAGTTACTGTTTTTTATGCCGATCGGAAATCCAAGATGGCCGCCATCGCAGGACATAGATTAACATTGGACCCTATGGGAAAATGTTCAAATGCCTTCTTCTCAGAAACTACAAATATGATTAAAGCCAAACTGTACATGAATGTTCATTGGATGGTCCTCCTCTACAATCTTAAGGTTTTTTGTTCCGATATGAAATTCAAAATGGCGGCTACGGCAGGACTTAGTTTAACATTGGACCCTATGGGAAAAATGTTTCAAAATGCTTCTTCTCTGAAACCACTTGGACAGTTGAAACCAAACTGCCCAGGAATGATCATTGGAAGGTCCTCTACAAATTTTTGTTTTTTATGCCGATCGAAAATCCAAGATGGCCACCACCGCAGGACATAGATTAACATTGGACCCTATGGGAAAATATTCAAATGCCTTCTTCTCAGAAACTACAAATATGATTAAAGCCAAACTGTACATGAATGCTCATTAGATGGTCCTCTACAAACTTTACGTTTTTTGTTCCGGTATGAAATTCAAAATGGCGGCTACGGCAGGACTTAGTTTAACATTGGACCTTATGGGAAAAATGTTTCAAAACGCTTCTTCTCTGAAACCACTTGGACAATTGAAACCAAACTGCCCAGGAATGATCATTGAAAGGTCCTCTACAGAATATTTGTTTTATATGCTGATCGGAAATCCAAGATGGCCGCCACTGCAATACATAGATTAACATTGAACCCTATGGGAAAATGTTCAAATGCCTTCTTCTCAGAAACTACAAATATGATTAAAGCCAAACTGTACATGAATGTTCATTGGATGGTCCTCTACAAACTTTACGTTTTTTGTTCCGATATGAAATTCAAAATGGTGGCTACGGCAGGACTTAGTTTAACATTGGACCCTATGGGAAAAATGTTTCAAAACGCTTCTTCTCTGAAACCACTTGGACAATTGAAACCAAACTGCCCAGGAATGATCATTGGAAGGTCCTCTACAGAATATTTGTTTTATATGCCGATCGGAAATCCAAGATGGCCACCACTGCAATACATAGATTAACATTGAACCCTATGGGAAAATGTTCAAATGCCTTCTTCTCAGAAACTACAAATATGATTAAAAGCCAAACTGTACATGAATGTTCATTGGATGGTCCTCTACAAACTTTACGTTTTTTGTTCCGATATGAAATTCAAAATGGTGGCTACGGCAGGACTTAGTTTAACTTTGGACCCTATGGGAAAAATGTTTCAAAACGCTTCTTCTCTGAAACCACTTGGATATTTGAAACCAAACTGCCCTGGAATGATCATTGGAAGGTCCTCTACAGAATATTTGTTTTATATGCCGATCGGAAATCCAAGATGGCCGCCACTGCAATACATAGATTAACATTGAACCATATGGGAAAATGTTCAAATGCTTCTTCTCAGAAACTACAAATATGATTAAAGCCAAACTGTACATGAATGTTCATTGGATGGTCCTCTACAAACTTTACGTTTTTTGTTCCGATATGAAATTCAAAATGGCAGCTACGACAGGAATTAGTTTAACATTGGACCCTATGGGGAAAATGTTACAAAATGCTTCTTCTCTGAAACCACTTGGACAATTGAAACCAAACTGCCCAGGAATGATCATTGGAAGGTCCTCTACAAAGTATATGTTTTTTTATGTCGATCGGAAATCCAAGATGGCCGCCACCGCAATACATAGATTCACATTGGACCCTATGGGAAAATGTTCAAATGCCTTCTTCTCAGAAACTACAAATAAGATTAAAGCCAAACTGTACAAGAATGTTCATTGGATGGTCCTCTACAAACTTTGCGTTTTTTGTTCCGATATGAAATTCAAAATGGCAGCTACGGCAGAACTTAGTTTAACATTGGACCCTATGGGAAAAATGTTTCAAAATGCTTCTTCTCTGAAACCACTAGGACAGTTGAAACCAAACTGCCCAGGAATGATCATTGGAAGGTCCTCTACAAATTTTATGTTTTTTATGCTGATCGGAAATCCAAGATGGCCGCCACCGCAATACATAGATTAACATTGGACCCTATGGGAAAATGTTCAAATGCCTTCTTCTCAGAAACTACAAATATGATTAAAGCCAAACTGTACATGAATGTTCATTGGATGGTCCTCCTCTACAATCTTAAGGTTTTTTGTTCCGATATGAAATTCAAAATGGCGGCTACGGCAGGACTTAGTTTAACATTGGACCCTATGGGAAAAATGTTTCAAAATGCTTCTTCTCTGAAACCACTTGGACAGTTGAAACCAAACTGCCCAGGAATGATCATTGGAAGGTCCTCTACAAATTTTTGTTTTTTATGCCGATCGAAAATCCAAGATGGCCACCACCGCAGGACATAGATTAACATTGGACCCTATGGGAAAATATTCAAATGCCTTCTTCTCAGAAACTACAAATATGATTAAAGCCAAACTGTACATGAATGCTCATTAGATGGTCCTCTACAAACTTTACGTTTTTTGTTCCGGTATGAAATTCAAAATGGCGGCTACGGCAGGACTTAGTTTAACATTGGACCTTATGGGAAAAATGTTTCAAAACGCTTCTTCTCTGAAACCACTTGGACAATTGAAACCAAACTGCCCAGGAATGATCATTGAAAGGTCCTCTACAGAATATTTGTTTTATATGCTGATCGGAAATCCAAGATGGCCGCCACTGCAATACATAGATTAACATTGAACCCTATGGGAAAATGTTCAAATGCCTTCTTCTCAGAAACTACAAATATGATTAAAGCCAAACTGTACATGAATGTTCATTGGATGGTCCTCTACAAACTTTACGTTTTTTGTTCCGATATGAAATTCAAAATGGTGGCTACGGCAGGACTTAGTTTAACATTGGACCCTATGGGAAAAATGTTTCAAAACGCTTCTTCTCTGAAACCACTTGGACAATTGAAACCAAACTGCCCAGGAATGATCATTGGAAGGTCCTCTACAGAATATTTGTTTTATATGCCGATCGGAAATCCAAGATGGCCACCACTGCAATACATAGATTAACATTGAACCCTATGGGAAAATGTTCAAATGCCTTCTTCTCAGAAACTACAAATATGATTAAAAGCCAAACTGTACATGAATGTTCATTGGATGGTCCTCTACAAACTTTACGTTTTTTGTTCCGATATGAAATTCAAAATGGTGGCTACGGCAGGACTTAGTTTAACTTTGGACCCTATGGGAAAAATGTTTCAAAACGCTTCTTCTCTGAAACCACTTGGATATTTGAAACCAAACTGCCCTGGAATGATCATTGGAAGGTCCTCTACAGAATATTTGTTTTATATGCCGATCGGAAATCCAAGATGGCCGCCACTGCAATACATAGATTAACATTGAACCATATGGGAAAATGTTCAAATGCTTCTTCTCAGAAACTACAAATATGATTAAAGCCAAACTGTACATGAATGTTCATTGGATGGTCCTCTACAAACTTTACGTTTTTTGTTCCGATATGAAATTCAAAATGGCAGCTACGACAGGAATTAGTTTAACATTGGACCCTATGGGGAAAATGTTACAAAATGCTTCTTCTCTGAAACCACTTGGACAATTGAAACCAAACTGCCCAGGAATGATCATTGGAAGGTCCTCTACAAAGTATATGTTTTTTTATGTCGATCGGAAATCCAAGATGGCCGCCACCGCAATACATAGATTCACATTGGACCCTATGGGAAAATGTTCAAATGCCTTCTTCTCAGAAACTACAAATAAGATTAAAGCCAAACTGTACAAGAATGTTCATTGGATGGTCCTCTACAAACTTTGCGTTTTTTGTTCCGATATGAAATTCAAAATGGCAGCTACGGCAGAACTTAGTTTAACATTGGACCCTATGGGAAAAATGTTTCAAAATGCTTCTTCTCTGAAACCACTAGGACAGTTGAAACCAAACTGCCCAGGAATGATCATTGGAAGGTCCTCTACAAATTTTATGTTTTTTATGCTGATCGGAAATCCAAGATGGCCACCACCGCAGGACATAGATTAACATTGGACCCTATGGGAAAATGTTCAAATGCCTTCTTCTCAGAAACTACAAATATGATCAAAGCCAAACTGTACATGAATGTTCATTGGATGGTCCTCTACAAACTTTACGTTTTTTGTTCCGATATGAAATTCAAAATGGCGGCTACGGCAGGACTTAGTTTAACATTGGACCCTATGGGAAAAATGTTTCAAAACGCTTCTTCTCTGAAACCACTTGGATAATTGAAACCAAACTGCCCAGGAATGATCATTGGAAGGTCCTCTACAAGGTGTGTGTTTTTTATGCCGATCGAAAATCCAAGATGGACACCACCGCAGGACATAGATTAACATTGGACCCTATGGGAAAATGTTCAAATGCCTTCTTCTCAGAAACTACAAATATGATTAAAGCCAAACTGTACATGAATGTTCATTGGATGGTCCTCTACAAACTTTACGTTTTTTGTTCTGATATGAAATTCAAAATGGTGGCTACGGCAGGACTTAGTTTAACATTGGACCCTATGGGAAAAATGTTTCAAAACGCTTCTTCTCTGAAACCACTTGGATAATTGAAACCAAACTGCCCAGGAATGATCATTGGAAGGTCCTCTACAGAATATTTGTTTTATATGCCGATCGGAAATCCAAGATGGCCGCCACTGCAATACATAGATTAACATTGAACCATATGGGAAAATGTTCAAATGCTTCTTCTCAGAAACTACAAATATGATTAAAGCCAAACTGTACATGAATGTTCATTGGATGGTCCTCTACAAACTTTACGTTTTTTGTTCCGATATGAAATTCAAAATGGCAGCTACGACAGGAATTAGTTTAACATTGGACCCTATGGGGAAAATGTTACAAAATGCTTCTTCTCTGAAACCACTTGGACAATTGAAACCAAACTGCCCAGGAATGATCATTGGAAGGTCCTCTACAAAGTATATGTTTTTTTATGTCGATCGGAAATCCAAGATGGCCGCCACCGCAATACATAGATTCACATTGGACCCTATGGGAAAATGTTCAAATGCCTTCTTCTCAGAAACTACAAATAAGATTAAAGCCAAACTGTACAAGAATGTTCATTGGATGGTCCTCTACAAACTTTGCGTTTTTTGTTCCGATATGAAATTCAAAATGGCAGCTACGGCAGAACTTAGTTTAACATTGGACCCTATGGGAAAAATGTTTCAAAATGCTTCTTCTCTGAAACCACTAGGACAGTTGAAACCAAACTGCCCAGGAATGATCATTGGAAGGTCCTCTACAAATTTTATGTTTTTTATGCTGATCGGAAATCCAAGATGGCCACCACCGCAGGACATAGATTAACATTGGACCCTATGGGAAAATGTTCAAATGCCTTCTTCTCAGAAACTACAAATATGATCAAAGCCAAACTGTACATGAATGTTCATTGGATGGTCCTCTACAAACTTTACGTTTTTTGTTCCGATATGAAATTCAAAATGGCGGCTACGGCAGGACTTAGTTTAACATTGGACCCTATGGGAAAAATGTTTCAAAACGCTTCTTCTCTGAAACCACTTGGATAATTGAAACCAAACTGCCCAGGAATGATCATTGGAAGGTCCTCTACAAGGTGTGTGTTTTTTATGCCGATCGAAAATCCAAGATGGACACCACCGCAGGACATAGATTAACATTGGACCCTATGGGAAAATGTTCAAATGCCTTCTTCTCAGAAACTACAAATATGATTAAAGCCAAACTGTACATGAATGTTCATTGGATGGTCCTCTACAAACTTTACGTTTTTTGTTCTGATATGAAATTCAAAATGGTGGCTACGGCAGGACTTAGTTTAACATTGGACCCTATGGGAAAAATGTTTCAAAACGCTTCTTCTCTGAAACCACTTGGATAATTGAAACCAAACTGCCCAGGAATGATCATTGGAAGGTCCTCTACAGAATATTTGTTTTATATGCCGATCGGAAATCCAAGATGGCCGCCACTGCAATACATAGATTAACATTGAACCCTATGGGAAAATGTTCAAATGCTTCTTCTCAGAAACTACAAATATGATTAAAGCCAAACTGTACATGAATGTTCATTGGATGGTCCTCTACAAACTTTACGTTTTTTGTTCCGATATGAAATTCAAAATGGCGGCTACGGCAGGAATTAGTTTAACATTGGACCCTATGGGGAAAATGTTACAAAATGCTTCTTCTCTGAAACCACTTGGACAATTGAAATCAAACTGCCCAGGAATGATCATTGGAAGGTCCTCTACAAAGTATATGTTTTTTTATGTCGATCGGAAATCCAAGATGGCTGCCACCACAATACATAGATTAACATTGGACCCTATGGGAAAATGTTCAAATGCCTTCTTCTCAGAAACTACAAATAAGATTAAAGCCAAACTGTACAAGAATGTTCATTGGATGGTCCTCTACAAACTTTGCGTTTTTTGTTCCGATATGAAATTCAAAATGGCAGCTACGGCAGAACTTAGTTTAACATTGGACCCTATGGGAAAAATGTTTCAAAATGCTTCTTCTCTGAAACCACTAGGACAGTTGAAACCAAACTGCCCAGGAATGATCATTGGAAGGTCCTCTACAAATTTTATGTTTTTTATGCTGATCGGAAATCCAAGATGGCCACCACCGCAGGACATAGATTAACATTGGACCCTATGGGAAAATGTTCAAATGCCTTCTTCTCAGAAACTACAAATATGATCAAAGCCAAACTGTACATGAATGTTCATTGGATGGTCCTCTACAAACTTTACGTTTTTTGTTCCGATATGAAATTCAAAATGGCGGCTACGGCAGGACTTAGTTTAACATTGGACCCTATGGGAAAAATGTTTCAAAACGCTTCTTCTCTGAAACCACTTGGATAATTGAAACCAAACTGCCCAGGAATGATCATTGGAAGGTCCTCTACAAGGTGTGTGTTTTTTATGCCGATCGAAAATCCAAGATGGCCACCACCGCAGGACATAGATTAACATTGGACCCTATGGGAAAATGTTCAAATGCCTTCTTCTCAGAAACTACAAATATGATTAAAGCCAAACTGTACATGAATGTTCATTGGATGGTCCTCTACAAACTTTACGTTTTTTGTTCTGATATGAAATTCAAAATGGTGGCTACGGCAGGACTTAGTTTAACATTGGACCCTATGGGAAAAATGTTTCAAAACGCTTCTTCTCTGAAACCACTTGGATAATTGAAACCAAACTGCCCAGGAATGATCATTGGAAGGTCCTCTACAGAATATTTGTTTTATATGCCGATCGGAAATCCAAGATGGCCGCCACTGCAATACATAGATTAACATTGAACCCTATGGGAAAATGTTCAAATGCTTCTTCTCAGAAACTACAAATATGATTAAAGCCAAACTGTACATGAATGTTCATTGGATGGTCCTCTACAAACTTTACGTTTTTTGTTCCGATATGAAATTCAAAATGGCGGCTACGGCAGGAATTAGTTTAACATTGGACCCTATGGGGAAAATGTTACAAAATGCTTCTTCTCTGAAACCACTTGGACAATTGAAATCAAACTGCCCAGGAATGATCATTGGAAGGTCCTCTACAAAGTATATGTTTTTTTATGTCGATCGGAAATCCAAGATGGCCGCCACCACAATACATAGATTAACATTGGACCCTATGGGAAAATGTTCAAATGCCTTCTTCTCAGAAACTACAAATAAGATTAAAGCCAAACTGTACAAGAATGTTCATTGGATGGTCCTCTACAAACTTTGCGTTTTTTGTTCCGATATGAAATTCAAAATGGCAGCTACGGCAGAACTTAGTTTAACATTGGACCCTATGGGGAAAATGTTTCAAAACGCTTCTTCTCTGAAACCACTAGGACAGTTGAAACCAAACTGCCCAGGAATGATCATTGGAAGGTCCTCTACAAATTTTATGTTATTTATGCTGATCGGAAATCCAAGATGGCCGCCACCGCAATACATAGATTAACATTGGACCCTATGGGAAAATGTTCAAATGCCTTCTTCTCAGAAACTACAAATATGATTAAAGCCAAACTGTACATGAATGTTCATTGGATGGTCCTCTACAAACTTTACGTTTTTTGTTCTGATATGAAGTTCAAAATGGCGGCTACGGAAGGACTTAGTTTAACATTGGACCCTATGGGAAAAATGTTTCAAAACGCTTCTTCTCTGAAACCACTTGGACAATTGAAACCAAACTGCCCAGGAATGATCATTGGAAGGTCCTCTACAGAATTTTGTTTTATATGCCGATCGGAAATCCAAGATGGCCACCACCGCAGGACATAGATTAACATTGGACCCTATGGGAAAATATTCAAATGCCTTCTTCTCAGAAACTACAAATATGATTAAAGCCAAACTGTACATGAATGCTCATTAGATGGTCCTCTACAAACTTTACGTTTTTTGTTCCGGTATGAAATTCAAAATGGCGGCTACGGCAGGACTTAGTTTAACATTGGACCTTATGGGAAAAATGTTTCAAAACGCTTCTTCTCTGAAACCACTTGGACAATTGAAACCAAACTGCCCAGGAATGATCATTGAAAGGTCCTCTACAGAATATTTGTTTTATATGCTGATCGGAAATCCAAGATGGCCGCCACTGCAATACATAGATTAACATTGAACCCTATGGGAAAATGTTCAAATGCCTTCTTCTCAGAAACTACAAATATGATTAAAGCCAAACTGTACATGAATGTTCATTGGATGGTCCTCTACAAACTTTACGTTTTTTGTTCCGATATGAAATTCAAAATGGTGGCTACGGCAGGACTTAGTTTAACATTGGACCCTATGGGAAAAATGTTTCAAAACGCTTCTTCTCTGAAACCACTTGGACAATTGAAACCAAACTGCCCAGGAATGATCATTGGAAGGTCCTCTACAGAATATTTGTTTTATATGCCGATCGGAAATCCAAGATGGCCACCACTGCAATACATAGATTAACATTGAACCCTATGGGAAAATGTTCAAATGCCTTCTTCTCAGAAACTACAAATATGATTAAAAGCCAAACTGTACATGAATGTTCATTGGATGGTCCTCTACAAACTTTACGTTTTTTGTTCCGATATGAAATTCAAAATGGTGGCTACGGCAGGACTTAGTTTAACTTTGGACCCTATGGGAAAAATGTTTCAAAACGCTTCTTCTCTGAAACCACTTGGATATTTGAAACCAAACTGCCCTGGAATGATCATTGGAAGGTCCTCTACAGAATATTTGTTTTATATGCCGATCGGAAATCCAAGATGGCCGCCACTGCAATACATAGATTAACATTGAACCATATGGGAAAATGTTCAAATGCTTCTTCTCAGAAACTACAAATATGATTAAAGCCAAACTGTACATGAATGTTCATTGGATGGTCCTCTACAAACTTTACGTTTTTTGTTCCGATATGAAATTCAAAATGGCAGCTACGACAGGAATTAGTTTAACATTGGACCCTATGGGGAAAATGTTACAAAATGCTTCTTCTCTGAAACCACTTGGACAATTGAAACCAAACTGCCCAGGAATGATCATTGGAAGGTCCTCTACAAAGTATATGTTTTTTTATGTCGATCGGAAATCCAAGATGGCCGCCACCGCAATACATAGATTCACATTGGACCCTATGGGAAAATGTTCAAATGCCTTCTTCTCAGAAACTACAAATAAGATTAAAGCCAAACTGTACAAGAATGTTCATTGGATGGTCCTCTACAAACTTTGCGTTTTTTGTTCCGATATGAAATTCAAAATGGCAGCTACGGCAGAACTTAGTTTAACATTGGACCCTATGGGAAAAATGTTTCAAAATGCTTCTTCTCTGAAACCACTAGGACAGTTGAAACCAAACTGCCCAGGAATGATCATTGGAAGGTCCTCTACAAATTTTATGTTTTTTATGCTGATCGGAAATCCAAGATGGCCACCACCGCAGGACATAGATTAACATTGGACCCTATGGGAAAATGTTCAAATGCCTTCTTCTCAGAAACTACAAATATGATCAAAGCCAAACTGTACATGAATGTTCATTGGATGGTCCTCTACAAACTTTACGTTTTTTGTTCCGATATGAAATTCAAAATGGCGGCTACGGCAGGACTTAGTTTAACATTGGACCCTATGGGAAAAATGTTTCAAAACGCTTCTTCTCTGAAACCACTTGGATAATTGAAACCAAACTGCCCAGGAATGATCATTGGAAGGTCCTCTACAAGGTGTGTGTTTTTTATGCCGATCGAAAATCCAAGATGGACACCACCGCAGGACATAGATTAACATTGGACCCTATGGGAAAATGTTCAAATGCCTTCTTCTCAGAAACTACAAATATGATTAAAGCCAAACTGTACATGAATGTTCATTGGATGGTCCTCTACAAACTTTACGTTTTTTGTTCTGATATGAAATTCAAAATGGTGGCTACGGCAGGACTTAGTTTAACATTGGACCCTATGGGAAAAATGTTTCAAAACGCTTCTTCTCTGAAACCACTTGGATAATTGAAACCAAACTGCCCAGGAATGATCATTGGAAGGTCCTCTACAGAATATTTGTTTTATATGCCGATCGGAAATCCAAGATGGCCGCCACTGCAATACATAGATTAACATTGAACCATATGGGAAAATGTTCAAATGCTTCTTCTCAGAAACTACAAATATGATTAAAGCCAAACTGTACATGAATGTTCATTGGATGGTCCTCTACAAACTTTACGTTTTTTGTTCCGATATGAAATTCAAAATGGCAGCTACGACAGGAATTAGTTTAACATTGGACCCTATGGGGAAAATGTTACAAAATGCTTCTTCTCTGAAACCACTTGGACAATTGAAACCAAACTGCCCAGGAATGATCATTGGAAGGTCCTCTACAAAGTATATGTTTTTTTATGTCGATCGGAAATCCAAGATGGCCGCCACCGCAATACATAGATTCACATTGGACCCTATGGGAAAATGTTCAAATGCCTTCTTCTCAGAAACTACAAATAAGATTAAAGCCAAACTGTACAAGAATGTTCATTGGATGGTCCTCTACAAACTTTGCGTTTTTTGTTCCGATATGAAATTCAAAATGGCAGCTACGGCAGAACTTAGTTTAACATTGGACCCTATGGGAAAAATGTTTCAAAATGCTTCTTCTCTGAAACCACTAGGACAGTTGAAACCAAACTGCCCAGGAATGATCATTGGAAGGTCCTCTACAAATTTTATGTTTTTTATGCTGATCGGAAATCCAAGATGGCCACCACCGCAGGACATAGATTAACATTGGACCCTATGGGAAAATGTTCAAATGCCTTCTTCTCAGAAACTACAAATATGATCAAAGCCAAACTGTACATGAATGTTCATTGGATGGTCCTCTACAAACTTTACGTTTTTTGTTCCGATATGAAATTCAAAATGGCGGCTACGGCAGGACTTAGTTTAACATTGGACCCTATGGGAAAAATGTTTCAAAACGCTTCTTCTCTGAAACCACTTGGATAATTGAAACCAAACTGCCCAGGAATGATCATTGGAAGGTCCTCTACAAGGTGTGTGTTTTTTATGCCGATCGAAAATCCAAGATGGACACCACCGCAGGACATAGATTAACATTGGACCCTATGGGAAAATGTTCAAATGCCTTCTTCTCAGAAACTACAAATATGATTAAAGCCAAACTGTACATGAATGTTCATTGGATGGTCCTCTACAAACTTTACGTTTTTTGTTCTGATATGAAATTCAAAATGGTGGCTACGGCAGGACTTAGTTTAACATTGGACCCTATGGGAAAAATGTTTCAAAACGCTTCTTCTCTGAAACCACTTGGATAATTGAAACCAAACTGCCCAGGAATGATCATTGGAAGGTCCTCTACAGAATATTTGTTTTATATGCCGATCGGAAATCCAAGATGGCCGCCACTGCAATACATAGATTAACATTGAACCCTATGGGAAAATGTTCAAATGCTTCTTCTCAGAAACTACAAATATGATTAAAGCCAAACTGTACATGAATGTTCATTGGATGGTCCTCTACAAACTTTACGTTTTTTGTTCCGATATGAAATTCAAAATGGCGGCTACGGCAGGAATTAGTTTAACATTGGACCCTATGGGGAAAATGTTACAAAATGCTTCTTCTCTGAAACCACTTGGACAATTGAAATCAAACTGCCCAGGAATGATCATTGGAAGGTCCTCTACAAAGTATATGTTTTTTTATGTCGATCGGAAATCCAAGATGGCTGCCACCACAATACATAGATTAACATTGGACCCTATGGGAAAATGTTCAAATGCCTTCTTCTCAGAAACTACAAATAAGATTAAAGCCAAACTGTACAAGAATGTTCATTGGATGGTCCTCTACAAACTTTGCGCTTTTTGTTCCGATATGAAATTCAAAATGGCAGCTACGGCAGAACTTAGTTTAACATTGGACCCTATGGGAAAAATGTTTCAAAATGCTTCTTCTCTGAAACCACTAGGACAGTTGAAACCAAACTGCCCAGGAATGATCATTGGAAGGTCCTCTACAAATTTTATGTTTTTTATGCTGATCGGAAATCCAAGATGGCCACCACCGCAGGACATAGATTAACATTGGACCCTATGGGAAAATGTTCAAATGCCTTCTTCTCAGAAACTACAAATATGATCAAAGCCAAACTGTACATGAATGTTCATTGGATGGTCCTCTACAAACTTTACGTTTTTTGTTCCGATATGAAATTCAAAATGGCGGCTACGGCAGGACTTAGTTTAACATTGGACCCTATGGGAAAAATGTTTCAAAACGCTTCTTCTCTGAAACCACTTGGATAATTGAAACCAAACTGCCCAGGAATGATCATTGGAAGGTCCTCTACAAGGTGTGTGTTTTTTATGCCGATCGAAAATCCAAGATGGCCACCACCGCAGGACATAGATTAACATTGGACCCTATGGGAAAATGTTCAAATGCCTTCTTCTCAGAAACTACAAATATGATTAAAGCCAAACTGTACATGAATGTTCATTGGATGGTCCTCTACAAACTTTACGTTTTTTGTTCTGATATGAAATTCAAAATGGTGGCTACGGCAGGACTTAGTTTAACATTGGACCCTATGGGAAAAATGTTTCAAAACGCTTCTTCTCTGAAACCACTTGGATAATTGAAACCAAACTGCCCAGGAATGATCATTGGAAGGTCCTCTACAGAATATTTGTTTTATATGCCGATCGGAAATCCAAGATGGCCGCCACTGCAATACATAGATTAACATTGAACCCTATGGGAAAATGTTCAAATGCTTCTTCTCAGAAACTACAAATATGATTAAAGCCAAACTGTACATGAATGTTCATTGGATGGTCCTCTACAAACTTTACGTTTTTTGTTCCGATATGAAATTCAAAATGGCGGCTACGGCAGGAATTAGTTTAACATTGGACCCTATGGGGAAAATGTTACAAAATGCTTCTTCTCTGAAACCACTTGGACAATTGAAATCAAACTGCCCAGGAATGATCATTGGAAGGTCCTCTACAAAGTATATGTTTTTTTATGTCGATCGGAAATCCAAGATGGCCGCCACCACAATACATAGATTAACATTGGACCCTATGGGAAAATGTTCAAATGCCTTCTTCTCAGAAACTACAAATAAGATTAAAGCCAAACTGTACAAGAATGTTCATTGGATGGTCCTCTACAAACTTTGCGTTTTTTGTTCCGATATGAAATTCAAAATGGCAGCTACGGCAGAACTTAGTTTAACATTGGACCCTATGGGGAAAATGTTTCAAAACGCTTCTTCTCTGAAACCACTAGGACAGTTGAAACCAAACTGCCCAGGAATGATCATTGGAAGGTCCTCTACAAATTTTATGTTATTTATGCTGATCGGAAATCCAAGATGGCCGCCACCGCAATACATAGATTAACATTGGACCCTATGGGAAAATGTTCAAATGCCTTCTTCTCAGAAACTACAAATATGATTAAAGCCAAACTGTACATGAATGTTCATTGGATGGTCCTCTACAAACTTTACGTTTTTTGTTCTGATATGAAGTTCAAAATGGCGGCTACGGAAGGACTTAGTTTAACATTGGACCCTATGGGAAAAATGTTTCAAAACGCTTCTTCTCTGAAACCACTTGGACAATTGAAACCAAACTGCCCAGGAATGATCATTGGAAGGTCCTCTGTTTTTTATGCCGATCGGAAATCCAAGATGGCTGCCACCACAGGACATAGTATCATAGATGCCAACCATTACGATTTTTCCGTAATTGTTACGAATTTCGGGCCAAAATTACGGTGTTGCGGTCAACAGTCTACTTGTTACGGATTTCCGATTATTGCCGGCACGAAACCGTTCCCATTTAAATATCATTGTGATCATTTAGACGCTTCATTGTATGTTAAAATCACGTAATGATAAGCGCTTGAGGGATTTCGATTATTTAATCCTTTAGGGATTCTCGGGACTATCTATAGTAGAAAACGATCTATCCATTTCTTGTTTGATCCCGAGTAGTTAATGAACACAGCACGTTTTTGTCAATTTCGCGATGTCTGAGGGAACAAGTGAAGCTTCTGCAGCGAAGAAAAGAAAATTGGGACAACGATTTCGTCCCGAATATTCTTCTCTTGCCTTATGAAATCGATATGGGAACATTATGCCTATTGCAAATATTGCAAACAAGACTTGTCCATTCAGCACGGTGGTCGGGATGAACACACATATACAACAAAACAGTTCAAAAGTGCCAAGTCAACAACATATCAGGCACTCCAGAATTAGACATTAATTATTCCATGGGAGGGTGAGGGAGGGCCACTTCAGGAAATTTTTATTTCTATTGACAGTAAGTTGAAACATAGAATACATTTGTAAGTGAACATACATGTATTAAAACTTAACTTTTTATTTCTTTTTGTTGCTCATCAATTTTGCATCTAGTTGTCACAAATAAAGGAAATCATTTGCTCATCACTTTGTGCCTAGTTTGTAGTACGATTATGGTAAAATTTTATGAAAAATTATGATTACTGAAAAAAATCACAAATTACTGACATCTCAACTTTTTGTTACTGATTGCACCAAAAAGGGGTTGGCATCTATGTAGTATTAACACAGGACCATATGGGGAAAATACAGAAATATATTCTTCTCTGAAGCTATTGCACTGATTGAACCTAAACTGTGCATCAATCATTGGAAGGTCCTTTACAAACTGCAGGACATAGTTTTTACATAGGACCAATTGGTTCTTTTTATAACCAGGTGAACGATACAGGCTCTTGAGAGCCTCTGGTTGTGTGCTTGTCGTCATTAACATTTCAATTTTCAAACAAACATTGACACAAGGTAGAAAGGGGTGAGAAAAAGAGTCGAAGAGTGAAAGGTGCAAGGTCTTAAAATCTGAGACGCCCTTGAGATATAAATCGTATCCTCGGGTGTCTCAGATTTTAAATTTAAATCTTACCCTCGGGCATCTCAGATTTTAATTGTATCCTCGGATGTCTCAGATTTTAGATTTTAATCGTAACCTCGAGTGTCTCAGATTTTAGATTTTAATCGTATCCTCGGGTGTCTCAGATTTTAGAATTTAATTGTATCCTCGGATGTCTCAGATTTTAGATTTTAATCGTAACCTCGAGTGTCTCAGATTTTAGATTTTAATCGTATCCTCGGGTGTCTCAGATTTTAGAATTTAATTGTATCCTCGGATGTCTCAGATTTTAGATTTTAATCGTAACCTCGAGTGTCTCAGATTTTAGATTTTAATCGTATCCTCTGGTGTCTCAGATTTTAATCGTATCCTCGGGTGTCTCAGATTTTTGAATTTAATTGTATCCTCGTGTCTCAGATTTTAGATTTAAATCGTATCCTCTGGTGTCTCAGATTTTAATTGTATCCTCGGATGTCTCAGATTTTAGAATTTAATTGTATCCTCGGGTGTCTCAGATTTTATTTGTATCCTCGGATGTCTCAGATTTTAGATTTTAATTGTATCCTCGGATGTCTCAGATTTTAGATTTTAATTGTATCCTCGGATGTCTCAGATTTTAGATTTTAATCATATCCTCGGGTGTCTAGATTTTAATTGTATCCTCGGATGTCTCAGATTTTAGATTTTAATTGTATCCTCGGATGTCTCAGATTTTAGATTTTAAACGTATCCTCGGATGTCTCAGATTTTAGATTTTAATCATATCCTCTGGTGTCTCAGATTTTAATTGTATCCTCGGATGTCTTAGATTTTAGATTTTAATCGTATCCTCGGGTGTCTCAGATTTTAGATTTTAATCGTATCCTCGGGTGTCTCAGATTTTAGATTTTAATCGTATCCTCAAGTGTCTCAGATTTTAATCGTATCCTCGGGTGTCTCAGATTTTAATTGTATCCTCGGGTGTCTCAGATTTTAGATTTTAATCGTATCCTCGGATGTCTCAGATTTTACAATCTTGCACCTCTTCTGGTGTAAGACCCTATATGTCTTGTTTTGTATTAGATATTTATGTACCATTGGATAATTAGTTTGTATACCTCAGTAGATTTATTAGATATATTTGTTATTGAAATTTACAGTTCCTAAATACAGTGAAACATGTCTAAATAGAACCTCCTGGTGACCAACTTTTGTGTTTGGAATAGACAAGTGTTCAGTTTATAGTTTAAATATTCAAAAAATTCCTACAGTAGGACTTTGTTTAAAGTTCAGTTTATGCAGGATTGCAGTTTATTCAGTGTTCAGATAGAACAGGTTTCACTGTCAAGTAATTCTTATGAAAACTAAGGTTCTTTTCCCTCAGGGATAGATGACCTTAGAGCCATCCTGTTTAGACCTCTTTGGTTTTCTTGTTACCAAAAACATTTAAATTTCTAATCTTTTGATTTTCAGGAGCATGTCATGCACATTAAAGAATATATCTATGTTTTTAATACCTCAGTTGATAAATGTAAATATGACTTTTTCAGATTGTCAGTACCATGTTTGATTTCCCATTGGTTTATTCCTTAACCAATGAAGATGAAACAGATTCAATGGAAAACATGTCATTTAATGATACAATGATGAGTGGTTGTTCTGCCGTCAGCATTAGTCCAGATGATAAGTATGCTTTCTCAGCATCGGCTGATGGAGGAATCAGAATTGTTGAGATGTCGGGAAAATATATAATGAGGTTTGATCAAAAATCGTCGGCTGTAGCTGCGTTATTTTCACCAGATAGCAAATACATTGTTTCTTGTGGTTTTAAAACTATATATGTTTGGTGTCTAGCCGAGGGTGTTTTAAGTTGTAAACTTAAGAAACATGATGATTTTGTTGTTGATTTAAAGTTTGATAATACAGGGAAATACCTACTGACATCATCTCGGGACAAACGACTAGTTTTATGGGACTTTCACAGGGGAATTTCTCTAGCGATGTTTGTAGCTCATTGTCAAGTACAAGTAGTAGATTTATCATCAGATGCCAGGTATGCTGTGTTTATTCCAGACGACATTGCAGATATAGCCATTTTAAGGTTAAACAAGATGTTGACCAATATCATCGAAGGAAAACATCGTTTACAAATTACACCTGCTCTGCTAGGTGCACAAGCCATGGCCTTATCGTTCTCAAGTCAAAAAATGAGGCAAAAAGAGACTACTGGAATTGGATGTCAAGTCATGTGATTTGGCCATTTTGCTGTTCGTGCTAGCTTTAATAGGCATTAATTTTCACCCATGTCTGTATGTCCTGTATTTGGTTTTGCTCAATGATTGAATTTCGCCTCAAGCAAATCATATGATTGATTGATTAGTGCTTAATGCCAAATTTTGCTATATTCAGCTATATTGTGGCATGAACAAATTTTATTAACTTAGACACCTACAAATCATTTGAAATTTATACACAAGGTCAGGGGCCATCAAAGGAAGGCCAAGTTTGATTTTGGACTTATGCCCCTGTTTACTTTAGCTGGAATAGGGAGCTATGAATACATTCTACCATTTTTTTAAAGGGTTTTGTACATTTACCACACAAGTATTTATATTTGTCTAAGTAACTTGATAAAGTCTTCTTTTTTTTATGATTAATATTGAAGAAATGTTTGTGCAAGCTTAATTTTATGATTGTATTGATATACTGTGAAATTATTATTAATCGTGAGGTTCTAATTTTCATGGTTCACTTAAACCACGAAAATTAAAATCCAAAGAAATACAATTTTCCCATTGACTGTTGCCTGTAGTCATTGAAAGCACGAATTCAAGACCCCATGGATCAATGCATTTTGCAGAAACCACGAAAATTGGTGCCAATGAATAAAAGTACTTTCACAGTATTGTTGAGATAAAATGTTGTTATATCCCCACTCATAGAGAGGGGGCTATATTGCAATCACCTTGTCCGTCCGTCCATTCACACTTTCGTTAAAGATGTCTCAGCTGCTACTGGAAGAAATGATTATATTTTTGATACATGACTTTGACATGGTGACTTGTACCATGTCTCCCCTTTCCAGGCTTACCGCACATCTACTTCCTGTTTACCGCGCGACTTAGAATTTTTCATGTTTGCCGTAATGAAAATTTTCGTAACAGATATCTCAGCTTCTACTGGAAGAAATGATTTTATATTTGATATATGGCTTTTGCATGGTGAATTGTACCATGTCTCTCCTTTCCAGGTTTACCGCGCGACTTAGAATTTTTCATGTTTGCCATAATGAAAACTTTTGTAACAGATATCTCAGCTTCTACTTCTGGTAATGAGTGTTGAGATATATTCAAATTTGACACAAATGAACGAGTGGGGGGTATTCTTAGCACGACGTAGCGTGCAACATCTTGTTTGTATTAGCTTTGCACATTAGTACTAATTTTGTAACTGTAAAGTGAGTAATTGTACTAATTAAAATGTATTTTTAATAATATTCCTTATTATTGAATCGTGCAAAGGACCCAAGTACCCGGTACATGTTAAATAACATGATTAATTGGTTGCATTTTATACTGAAAAAACCCAACTAATGTTATTATCTACAAACAATAGCCTGACCTGATATGTGTGTATTTATTTATAGTGCAATTAAATATTTAATACACAGAGGGCATTTAGTTAGCGTAATTGTGTATTCCCTTCTTCTGATGTCCATACTGTCTGTTTTTATTTTCTTTCTGTTTTCTTGTGCAATTCCATAGAATTTTTACAATTTGTTGGTTAAAGTTACTTTTTTATGAATTACTTGTATGTTTATTTTTTTTAATTGAATTCTGTATATTTTTTTTAAATAAAATTTTATATATATTATATATTTTTATTTTTTTATTAAATTCTATAAAGATGTATATACATTTTTTTTTTATAGAATTCTATATATTTTTTTAATTAAAATTGTTATCTATTTGATTGAACTGTGATATAAACCCTAGCTGGAACCCCTAAGTATAGAAATAGGACCTAGTTTCTCTGCTGTGAAGTACAAACTCTACAAAAGGGTGTCCATTAGTTTGTGTGGGACAAATCAAATTCAAACTTAACCTTTGGGTGGTACATAAATAAACGCCTTCTGTATGGAGAATGACAATCTCCTTGCATGCTCTGCCATGATATAGCTAATATTGCTAAAGTTGGCATTAAACACCAATCAATCAAACTACATGATCCACAACTCACAGCAGCACATATTATGATGAATTTTGTTATGATTGGTTGTTGGTGGCCCATTGCCAGGCCAACATATTCTGTCTGCATCCATTATTACCTCGTTTTTATTGTGGTAATCTAAAATTCTAGGCCTATATCCTACTGTCACCTTTTTACTTACATTATATATCGTTTGTAAATGTTGTGTCATGAAAAATTCTGAAATACTGCTAAATTTGATGTTAAACAACAATCAATCAACCAGTCATGTGATATACCTATGTATGTTATTAGTGCAAATGCATGTAGACATTTTCCTGGTTAAATTTTATTCATGTTCTAAAAAAAAAAAAAAAAAAAAAAAATATTTTTTGACAATTTTCAGTGGAATTTCTACTGTTAAACCATGCTCATTTGTAATATTTCATTTGAAGATTTAAAAAAATGAGATTGAAATTAAATTGTGCCAAAATCAACATATTATTGATCTATATCAGAAATGACTCAATTTGTAGTTATGTTAAATATTATCTGTTATTGGTAATCAACTTTAGGGATACACAATTACCATCTATTGTTTAGGGGCTGTCGTGATCGAATGGTAGTTGGATTTATAACTACCTGTGCAATCAGTGCCTATCGCCACTAACATTGTGAGTTCAAACCCCTCTCAGACGAGGTGTACTCGATGCAACATTATGTGATAAAGTTTGTCAGTAACTTGTGACAGATCGATGGTTTTCTCCTGGTACTCGTGTTTCATCCACCAATAAAACTGACCGCCTCAATATAACTGAAATATTGTTGAAAGTGGCATTAAGCACCATAAAAAACCATCTATTGTTTAAATTTGTTGAAGCCAATTGTTCTGTACCGGTAATACATGACTGAATTTTCAGTTACTAACAACTGTGATATTTGTGATACATGTATAACCATTTTTGTATGCTATTTGCAATATTTATATTTTTTGTAGAATTTGTTACATTTATTATATATATATATATATACATATATTTGTTTGTGTTAACTACACATGCACTTTACACATGTTTATTGTTTTTTTTTGTGTACGATCGTAAATTTTACACGCTTTAGGTCGTATTATGTTGTGTTTGTTGTTGTCTCCAATCTATAGAGAATGGTTTCTATGTAATAACTTGTTCTAGTTTACCGATCCTTCTGAAATTTTAACATATTGTTCATTGGCACAGAATAAAGGTTAGGATTGATTGGAGGATTCTTTCCCTGGAAGTTTTCCAAACAAGAGGCCCAAACATTCTAATTAAGCTGTTCAGTTTTTCTTGGTCTGTGGAGTTTCTTTTCAACTAATTTTAGTGATATTATTTCTTTATATTCCTTATAATATTCTCTTTTTGTGGTATGCCAACAGATTTTGTTACCATATTCAAGATATTAGGGGGTCAAAATAGGACCAACACCCAAAATTTTAAATTTCAGTTTTGATGCTTTTTCTTCTCTAAATTCCTTCCTTCACTTTTCAAACAGATTCTACCCTGCGATGACTTTTTCTAGATAATAATAATTTTCAGTAAAACTGGTTTAGGAGCATAAAGCCCTTGTTTACTTACTGCTGTTGTATAGTGCTGTGCTTAGAATATCCTTAATTGATTTTAGTACATAAATGATAAAATTATTGTTTGTATAGACAAATTTTATTCATGAAGGATGCTGTTGTAACTTGTATAATTGTCGACTCAAATATCACTAAAATTTAGTAAAATGCAACATATTCTAATACAAAGTTAAAAGAAACATCTAAAGTGCAATTAGTATTCTGTAAATTGTTTATTTTTGTTGGTATTATTGTCCTGGCATGACAAAAAAATGCATAGACCTTGCCTGCAAACTTTTATGAAAATCTCTATGGGTACTTTTGTTTTTGTTTTTATTTTGTGCTGCATTATAGTCTTGACCTACAAATTTGGCGTTTTAAGTGATCTTCGTGGTCGGTGGATGAAAGGATCTCTATATAAAAGATCTTGGGTTATTGGGATCTCAGCACTAAGAGGAAATAGACTGCCATGTAAAATTAAAATACAGTCAAACCTGCCCATGCAGTCACCTGTATTAAAAGGTCACCTTTTTCTTGTCCTGTCATAGATAATTATGTCTCCCCTTCGAACGAAGGGAGACATATTGTTTTAGTCTGATTTTTTCTTCCGCTTCTTCTGCTTCTTCTCAGCGAAGCTTGTCCGGACCATAACTTTTTTGTCTTTCCAGATAGGTCAATTATATTTGGTATGTGGGTGCATGACCATAAGGCGGTGTGTCGCATACCGTAATGACCTTCATGAGACCTTGGTCAAATAATTGTTTTTTAAATAATATTTTCTTGTCCGGGCCATAACATTTTTGTCTTTCGAGATAGGTCAATGATATTTGGTATGTGGGTGCATGACCATAAGGCGGTGTGTTGCATACCGTAATGACCTTCGTAGGACCTTTGACCTCAAGGTCAAATAATTGTTTTTTAAATAGTATCATTCAACTCATAATGTGTAACTTATTGTTGTACAGATAGCCACATTAAGGGGAGACATAAGTTTTAGGTATCTAAAACAGTTCTTCCTAGTTTCATATGAATTGAACCTCTTTTGAGAGTTCACTTGTCTTAAAAGACCACTTTTTCTCTGTCCCAAGGGTGACCTTTTAATACAGGTTCGACTGCATCATCTTTCTAAGAACAAGGAATGGAAAAAGATACTGTATTTGGCATGAAGCAGCATTGTGATATAAAGAATAAATTGTATGTCCATTATTGTCCCAAGATCTATTGAATCAGAGTCCTGGAGGATAAAAATGGAACATGTGCTATTATAGATTATTATACTTCGTGTAAGTTTCTGTAGTGATATTTGGTACTGTAATATTTTGGCATATTACCTGGACAATTAGACACTCGGTATAATAATGATATTAATGTGGTCTTGTCCAGGTAATATGCCAAAATATTACCCAGGTCTGAGAGACATATTACCCTCCCCTTCGGTCGGGTAATATGTCTCTCTTCTGTGGTATAGATTGTACAATTTTTATTTTGTTTGTGTTATAAACAATAAAATATGCACTATTTTCTTTAAATAAAATACAAAGTTTTTTTAAGATGTGTGATATGTATTTGTTATTGTTCCCCTTCTGTTATGATTTCTATTATGAAGAAAAGTTCCCAAAATACCAAAGGAGAAATCAAGATCGTAATTCTAAGAATAGACCTTACAATTGGCAAAAGAATATGGACAACAACAAAAAAGCAAACAATAGTTAACAAAACACTGCAAAGAAATCTGAAGATTAAACAATACAAACCCCACTTTAAACTGGAGGGGAACTCATGTGCTCTGGAATGGTATGTAGTTCCTGTTCCAGTGGTGGCACCGGTTATGTAACTCTTGTTAACATCCAGTGATAAGTCATGCAAGTTGTAATGGCAGTAGAATTAGCACACTGTGTATTTACAATAGATTATAGAAACACTATAAATTTGTTATTTGTTGTTTCTCTGTTAAGCATGCATCACTAAGGAGTAAGAGCAGAGACTGACTGGCTCATCAAATCAAAGAGCTTTAAACAGGAGCATATAATTGACATGAGGTGATTTGTCTCAGAAATTAAATAATTGGATCATGACCATGTACCCGATAATGTTCCACTTTTGTTGTTGTTTTCATGATGACAATAACTAAAGTCTTGACCAATGAAAAAAATGAATACCTTCAAAGATAATGTTTGTTTAATAGTGTATATGGTGTTAAACTGAATACAGAGGTTGTGGCAGTGTACATGTGCTTGATTATTGACAATAAAAGTTAGAGAATACTGAAGGGGCAATGAAAAAAGGACAATCCAGAAAACTGGCGACACAGGACACACAACACGAAGAAAAACAACACAATATGTGTTGGACACCATCATACGAAAACAAAAATAAATATGAACACAATCAATTTGAGTGCATCCTGTAGAACTGAAGTTATTTGTACAAATTGTCCCATGTATTACTGAAGTACAATTGTCTGTTTATTTAACAGGAGTCATATGTCCCCAAGTCTTTCCAACGCTGATTGACACTTTTATTGGAATCTTCAGTACCACAACTGATCCACAGAGTCCCTTACAATCTTCCATCACAGATTTTACTAGGTCTACAAAACAGTAGTGTTTTATGATAAAAACATATGAAGTCAAATTAAAGACTTGTCTATTTAACAATATAAAGAACATACAACATTACAATGTTACACAAGAATGGTAAGGGGATTTGGGTGACCAAATTCGTGTATATAGTCTGCGTAGGACGACAAATGCATGAATAAAGCTTAAAATTTGTCAAGGAAAATGCAATGAAAAAGTGTTTAAATAAAGGTAATTATCTCAGTCCCTTTTGATTAACATTTAGAAAAGAATAGCTCAACTAAAAGATTGCTTACTTTCATTTAATTTTTAATTTAATTATGTCTCCTCTTCGAACGAAGGGAGACATATTGTTTTAGTCTGATTTTTTCTTCCACTTCTGCTTCTTCTCAACGAAGCTTGTCCGGACCATAACTTTTTTGTCTTTCCAGATAGGTCAATTATATTTGGTATGTGGGTGCATGATCATAAGGTGGTGTGTCGCATACCGTAATGACCTTCATGGGACCTTGACCTTTGACCTCAAGGTCAAATAATTGGTTTTTAAATAGTATTTTCTTGTCCGGGCCATAACATTTTTGTCTTTCGAGATAGGTTAATGATATTTGGTATGTGGGTGGATGACCATAAGGCGGTGTGTCACGTACCATAATGACCTTCGTGGGACCTTGACCTTTGACCTAAAGGTCAAATAATTGTTTTTTAAATAGTATCATTCAACTCATAATGTGTAACTTATTGTTGTACAGATGGCCGCATTAAGGGGAGACATAAGTTTTCGGTATCTAAAACAGTTCTTCCTAGTTTTAATTTATTTTAAGTTGAGATTTAAAACGGGTATATCATTTAATTTTAAAATTAAAACCCTGAGGAAATTAACCACTATGCAGTATTCTGTGGCATTTGAGTGTTGTCTATATTCATGAGGGGCTGTCGTGGTTGTGATCGTATGGTAATCGAAATTACAACTACCTGTGCAATCAGTGCCTATCACCACTAAAGTTGTGAATTCGAAACCCTTTCATGTCGTGGTGTACACGATACAACATTATATGATAAAGTTTGTCAGTGACTTGCGACAGGTCAGTGGTTTTCTCCAGTTTCCTCCATCAATAAAACTGACTGCCACGATATAACTGAAATATTGTTGAAAGTGGCATTAAACACCATAAACCTTACCTAAACCTTAAAAGACTTACCATTAACTGCACTTATATCATCATCATGAACCTCAAGCAGTAATTCATCATGTATTTGAAACAATTGCCTGAAAAATAATATTATAATGTAAAAGAATTTTTTTTTTAAATACAAAAAACACATACAAAAAGAAAACTAACTTTATGATTATCGTGATCTTATCTATTATTGTACTACAGTAAAACCTGTCTAAATGTAACTCTGAATAAACTGAAGTCCTGTATAAAATGAACTAGATAAAGTCCTAATGTAGGAAATCTTTGTTAAATTAACCTGTATAGACAAAATACCTGCCTATTCTGAACACAAAAGTTGGTCCCAAGGAGGTTCAGTTTAGACAGGTTTCAATGTAGTCAATCCTGTATTAAGAGACCACCTTTGGGACAAAGAAAAAGTGGCCTTATAAGACAGATGACCTCTTAAAAGAGGTTCAATTCATATGAAATTTTCTACGACAGGACAAGAAAAGGTGTCCTTTCATTACAGGTGACTGCATGGGCGGGTTTGACTATATGTATTTCAAAGAAATCAGAATATAAATCATGACCATATCAAAGATATATAGAATCTAACACCGGGGAGAGTACAAGATAGGGAAATCTCCGACACAAGAGGGTAAGATTTCAATCGTTCTCTTTACGAGGCTTGCCGAGTTAGAGAACGATTGTAATCTTACCCAAGGGTGTCAGAGATTTCCCTATCTTGTACTTTTTCTGGTGTTTGATTTTATTTCTCACTAAACCACCTAATTGTTTTTGCTTACATTCCATCGAGTGTTTTCCCGCAATATATTTTTCCATTGCTGAAGTAAATATTCGATTTATCCATATGCAACCGTATTTTGGCAGTATTTCAAATGTATTTCATCATAAAGTACAATGTATTTAATAAATATATTATAAATGTTACTACAACAGAGATAAATACCTGTAAAAAAAATATTTGAATTTGGTCAAAGGGAGGTAATTTCTTTCTTTACGTTAGTTACTAACAAGGGAGAGCACTCTATTATTTACTCAAAGTAAACAAACATTGACTGGAAGAGAGCCTGAAAAAGAATCAAACACCATGAAAGGTGCACGTTAGCTAGCAGAATATAATACATAAATGAATTTAAAAATACTTATGTAGTAGAATCGTGGTCAATTGTATATTTTAAAAAGGAAAAGCATGGAGAATTGGGGGGCAGTTGACATAAACTGTACAGCATGCATTTGCCGGTAAAACGCACTTGATTTTTTTGTCTACCACTAGTGCAAGATAAGAAAATCTCACATCGCTAAAAATAGGAACTGGTCTGTCTCAAAAGTGAGAAAGTAATCTATGTCCTTCTCAGACATGTTTTAACTAAATTGGATCAGATTATGTTATGAGTTTAAGATGCTTTGGATATGTATTTTTTTTTAAACACAGTAAAGCAGTCAACACTTGCAAAGTTTGCTTCATATTAGAGGATTTTAATTGTGAATCACCAAGTCCTTGGCATGCACAATTAAAGAAAAGTGTGCAAAACTACTTAAATGTTTACGTAAATAACTGTAAGTTTAAAATCTTACCTAGCTCTAAGATGTTTATGATTTCTCAGGGACTGACTTACCTAGCTCTAAGATGTTTATGATTTCTCAAGGACTGACTTACCTAGCTCTAAGATGTTTATGATTTCTCAGGGACTGACTTACCTAGCTCTAAGATGTTTATGATTTCTCAGGGACTGACTTACCTAGCTCTAAGATGTTTATGATTTCTCAAGGACTGACTTACCTAGCTCTAAGATGTTTATGATTTCTCAAGGACTGACTTACTTAGCTCTAAGATGTTTATGATTTCTCAGGGACTGACTTACCTAGCTCTAAGATGTTTATGATTTCTCAGGGACTGATTTACCTAGCTCTAAGATGTTTATAATTTCTCAGGGACTGACTTACCTAGCTCTAAGATGTTTATGATTTCTCAGGGACTGACTTGCCTAGCTCTAAGATGTTTATGATTTATCAAGGACTGACTTACCTAGCTCTAAGATGTTTATGATTTCTCCTGGACTGACTTACCTAGCTCTAAGATGTTTATGATTTCTCCTGGACTGACTTACCTAGCTCTAAGATGTTTATGATTTCTCAAGGATTGTTCTATCTGTAACATGGCTGCCTTACACAAATCTGCAGCAGATCCTAAATAATTCAATTAATTCAAATAACTGTTGCAGTTAGTACAGGAAAAAGTTTGTTATTAAAAGAACAAGCAATGATTTATTGATTATTGCTAAACGTTCAGCGAGCAGTATTTCAGCCATATTCAGGACGATAACAAGTTCAACAATAAAAACGATATAAAAATGAGGGAGGTATGGGTTAAATCAGGTCAACGACTTTTGCCTTCCACAGGAAAAGTATGTGGAGTTGGGTATGGACAGAAAATTTAGTCTTTTGTAGGTTAATAGCAATGCAGCTACTCTTTTTCAAAAGTGGTCTTTAAACATGCAGGGAGCAAATTTCTCCCATTGGTCAAAGAAATTCTTAAGAATTTATTACTTACCTTGTAGACAAAAGTTAACAGCTTGTCTTTCTGCTTGAGCTCTTAAAGGAGGAGATTTATGCTTGATGTTTGGTATCATTCTTTTTCTTTTAAAAATGGTACTGGTATACCCTAAAATTATTAGAATTTACATTTAATAAGGGAGAATCTTGTCAATTTATTTTTTCAATGCATTTATTATAAAGTGTTTTTCAATAAGCACTGACACTTTGGGAGTGAGTGATTGAGTGATTGTTGTTTTATGCCAAATGAGCAATTTTTCAGCTAGAACAAGTTACATTCGATGAGATGATAATGATTTCTGCTTTGTACTCTATCAACAAGCTTAGTTGGAATTTCATAGTAGTAGCTCACTGAAACAAGTCAGCAGATAGACATGTTGATCCAATCGGACACATTATTCTGATTCTGAGCCAACCAGTATTTGATTTTTCTCCTTAATGCTGGGTGTTTAGTAGAGAACAAACAAATGCCAATTTCATAGTCTTTGGTTTGATCCGACCAGAATTCGAACCCACAGAAAACTTGCTAACCATTACACCACCGATGTGGTTCTGACACTATGGTACAACATAGTAAGATAAATAGGCCACTATAAAATTCCTTTTTAAATTTAAACAGGTAGCATTCGTTTTGAAATGCAACATATGGGTGTTATTTATAAATAAAACATATTTGTATAAAAACAAGATATTTCAAAGCATAATTGACCCATGCAACCAAGATGAATTTCCAAATAGAACAAAATTAATATAGAATGTTGGGGGACTCTTCAAGAAGAACTTCTGCCAAGTTTGGCTCAATCTGGTCCAGTGGTTTGTCATAAAAAGATTGAAATGTGGACAGGTTTCTTACAAAGATGAACACAATTTGATGACAATATATCACACTGACTTTGGTCTAGTGGAGTTACAAAAGAAAAACAAAGCTAATTAAATCAGGAATATAAAAATAGAAATTGACAATGAATGCATGCATTCATGTTAATCTCCCTAAAAGGTTGTCTTTTAAACATGCTACATCTTACTTTTGTACTAATGTATGAAAAGACTAAAGGTGTGCCATGGAAAAATATGGTTAGGGTTAGATTAGGGTTTGGTTTTTAACACCACTTTCAACAATATTTCAGCTATATCGTTGCAGTCACTTTTATTGGTAGAGGAAACCGGAGTACCAGAGAAAACCACCGACCTGCCACAAGTCACTGACAAACTTTATCACATAATGTTGTATCGAGTACACCTCGCCACGAATGAGACCCGAACTCACAATGATAGTGGTCATAGGCAATGATTGCACAGGTAGTTGTAAATCCAACTACCATATGATCACATCCACGACGGCCTCGGGAAAATATGTATCCTTTTCTAAAGTTACAATACAGTATTCCTTTAAGGCATAAAAACTTCCACAGCTACAGTCACAAACAATTACAATAACATACTTACCATGCTTTAAACAGAAATCTACACATTTCTTGGAGAACTGATTTACAGCAGGGAATCTAACTGAAAATAAACAAAAATCACATATTTTTAAACAAATTACATCTAACACTATTAAATTGTATAAAATAAATAAATCACTATATGTTGATGTAAAATGTACACAAGTAAAATAAAAAAAAATTATCTGAATTTAAATTAAACCAGATGGTTTCCATAACCTGCATCTCACAATTACTGGTACACAGATAGTGGACAAAAGTGTTTGGACACTACTAATTTTGGTCAAATTATGCAATAATAGATTACACAATGCTACAGTCTGCCTTCATCGTTATTTTTAGGAATGATTTTATCCAATCATAGGTCGTCAAATAAATGCAACATCATACAAAAGTATTTGGACACTACTAATTTTCACTATATATTTCATATAAAACTACAATTTTTTTCAAGATATTATCATTAAGTAAATTCATGTCCGATTTTGATAATTGTTTTATCAACAAAAGCAGAATTGTACGTAGTTTATAGTAGCTATTTTGAAATAACTTTTAGAAACATTTTTTTCAAATCGTCATGATTTAAATAGAGATTTAAATAAATTGTGTACAAAAGTACTAACATTACATTGTGTTTCTACAGAAATTAATGCAGTTTTGTGTTTAACTTATGTATTCTTAAAAATTTTATCATAGAAAATTATTTTGAAATTATAAAGTAAAACTACAGTAAATTCTGCTTTTATTGATGCAATAATTATGAAAATCAGATCTGAATTGACTTCAGGAAAAGTTTTTGAAAAATTGTTTTATATGAAATATATAGAGAATATTGTAAGTGTCTGAATACTTTGTCCACTATCTGTAGCTAAGGCAGAGAAATGCTAAATTTGTGATTGACAACAAAAACTTTGTAGTAGATTATTCAAAATACTTTCCTATCAAGTCTGATTCACTTTGGGGAAGTAGTTTTTTTAGAAGTTAAGTTTTTGTGCATGCAATAGTTTTCATGGACAAGATGTGTTAAAACTGATAAATAAATGTATACCAGTACTTTTTAATCTTAATGAGTATTCAATAATCAGCAAGTTTGGTTTGGTTTAGATTTATGGTGTTTAATGCTACTTTCAACAAAATTTCAGTACCCAGAGAAAACCACCGACCTGTCGCAAGTTACTGACAAACTTTATCACACAATGTTGTATCGAGTACACCTCGCCATGAACGGGGTTCGAACTCATGTTAGTGGTGATAGGCACCGATTGCACAGGTAGTTATAAATCCAACTAGCATACGATCACGACCACGACGGCCCTAAGCAAGTTCTGAAAATGATTTGTTTCACAGATAACCTAGAGGTTTGTAAACGATAGAGGATTTTTTTTAATGACACATGTTGATTTGTTTATCTGACTGTTTTTGAGTGACATATGTTGAGTTATTTAAATAAAGATGAGATACATACCAAGGAAGCTATTCATAATGGCTTTAGCATCATCAGGACTTATCTTTAGGTATTCTGCAAGCTTTTCTTTTCCTGAAGTTAAAACATAAGCATTTTATATCCCCATATTTACCACCTTGTAAAGAAAACAAATGACACATAGCTGTGAATTCTAAAAATAAATAGGAACACCAAATCATCTACATATATTTTTATAAGGTTTCAAACTTTAGAAAAAATTAATTTTTATATTGATTATTTTCCTTTTAATTATGTTCCAAATAAAAGAGCGGGTGAGTGTTGTTTAAAGTCATCTCAGCAATTTTTCAGTTATATCATGAAGAGAACAAGTTAATTTTCAATGAAATGATGATGGGGTGCACTTTGTACTAGACTAACATGCTTAGATGGATTTTTATAGTGCTAGCTTACTGAAACAACAGTCTGCTGATAGACATGTCGTCCCACTCGAACACATTATCCTGATTCCGAGCCAACCAGTATTTGCCTTTTCTCCTTAATGCTGCATGTTTAGCGGAGAAGCAACAAATGCCAATTTTATAGTCTTTGGTTTGACCCGATCAGGGTTTGAAACCATGAACTACGGCACTCAAGACGAGCATGCTAACTATTACACCACCGATGTGGTTCCATAAAAAAGGAGGGGGGAGGGGTTTACTGGTTCGCCTATGACAAAATAATGGATACTGAAAATCAAACATCTTGGTCTCTAAAAAAAAGATTGTGTAAGTGGTGGTATAAAGGTGATAAAGTTCTTGGTCTAAAGATCTTACATTGATTCTCTACAGAATGACAGAAATCAGACCCC
The DNA here is from genome assembly GCA_963383655.1 of Bathymodiolus septemdierum. Classification (NCBI taxonomy): domain Eukaryota; kingdom Metazoa; phylum Mollusca; class Bivalvia; order Mytilida; family Modiolidae; genus Bathymodiolus; species Bathymodiolus septemdierum. The sequence continues at coordinate 53,487,255 of OY726520.1, read as the reverse complement.
TTTATCAGCTGATTGTGCATCTGGACATTGTCATTATTAATTTAAAATAAAGATGACCTATCAGTATCATTTGTCTTAAACCAACAATGTGTATCTTTTCCCTTTTTGTGAATTTCCATATAGGAGAATGTTCAAGTAACTCTCCATTCCTTAAAAATAATGGAGCCGAGGCCCATTGTTTTTAAGGAATGGAGAGATACGAGGACATTCTCCAACTTAAAATCCACCCATTGTACTTTATTAATTGTATTAATTATTAATCTTGTAACAAAAAAAAAGTCTGTGTATATTATCTAAAGTATAAAGAGAACAATAACTCCGCCCCTGTCCACATTGTTCATAACTCTCCATTCCTTGAAAATAATGGAGAGTTTAGACAATAGATTTACATCACAGGTGGATTTTAAACTAAAATAAGTATCCAATTAATGATTAATGTGCATGTATCATTCTCACACTTGACTCTATTCAAGAAAAAGTATAACAATCCATGAAAACACAAATTGAACACATAAACATCCATAATATCCATCTTATTTCATAAATGTTTACAATATATTTACCTTTTTAAACTGCAAGAAAATTAGCAATGAATGTATGTTATTATCAAAGTGAGTATAAATTAACTAACTGAACACATGCCCTACAGCAAAGCAAAGAAATTACATGAACATGTATACCTATAAATAAAATAATTACTGCCCTTCATTAGAAATAGTATTTAGAAAATTCTAGTTTAGCATTTTTTTTTAAGACATCTTTGTCAAAAGTTTAAATATGAACAAATTCAACAATGACAAGCTGAACGTATTTAACAAATTTTTATTTTAATTCACCTTTTAAATAATAGTTTCTTTGCTAAAATCATTTGTCAATTTTACCTCTTCTAAACAAATATCATTAATTTTATATCTTATATTACATTTCTTCCTTTGCAAATCCAGTTCTCACTTATAGATGTTAAGATAATGGGCTTATTGTTTAGCCCAGTAACACCAATAAGTATATTACTGGTACCCTGAATAAGGGTCAGCTCCTAAATAGGGGCAAAAGGAGGAGTAGGGATAGTATTTAGGCATTAGGGCTAAGGGTGGGGAAAAGGGGCTAAGGGTATGGCATTAAAAGCAAAAGAGCTGTTGATTGTCAAAGAGAGACACAATATACAATACAATAAAATAAATAATAAATATTAGATGCCACATGTTTTACATATTATATTTTATAAATTTACAGATGTATTCCTATATAAAAAAAAATATGCAACAAAACTAGTAACTTTCTTTAGAATATCAAACATTAAATATGCAAGCAACCTATGAAAGCAGTATTTCTTGTTTCAATGGAAAATTACTATGACTTAACAACAAATATCTTTAAAAAAGTTAATTGTTGCCCCAGGTTTAAAAAATCCACATTCCTCAGTTTATGAAGCAGAACAGAACTATGTGTATCCCGGATGGCACGGTCCCACACCACCAATAAAATTTGCATGTATTTTTGTTACAATGAGATATCGCTATACTTATTCTACAAGCATTAATATGTCAAAAACTATCAAAGTAGTATTTCTATTACATTTGTTACCATTTGATGCGGCATTTTCTAAGACTCAGACTGAATGTGAATGTGTAACTAAAGCTGGTATCATACCAAAACACACCAGTTGTTAACTATAACTGGTGTCAGACCAATATTGGGTTTAGAGAATAACTATAACTAGTGTCAGATCAATACTTTGTTCAGATAATAATACGCTTGTTTAGAATCATTTCCATTCCTTCAAAAGTTTTTTTTATTTTCCTCTGCCAAACCACATGATTTTGATGGAATGTTAGGCACTGGGCTTCCAGTGTCAAAGTACACAACAAAAACTCCAATCAATATGTGGTGTTTTAACGTTCTTCAACTTAAAGAATTCTTAACATTTTCTGTAAAAGACAGATATCAATTAAATTATTTCATTTGTATCAAAGCATAGACAATTATTTCCTTAAAATTAAATTAGTTTTCTATCTTTATTTACTACCGTCAGCATCATGAAAGGAAAACGATCTGTCTTGATATATTTTTGTTATCAGACAGTGGACTACCGAACCCCAGCATTTACTCCGCCGTTTTCTTGGCCTCCCCATATTATAATCACTTATAATCAACCGCATCTACGACTATGATATGCTGATGTTGTCACAGTAATAATGTATACATCGGAAGTCGTCTACCTAACATTTCAGACGTCCAGACACGAAAAAGACGGAACATGGTCGGAATTGACATGATTCGAAACAAGCGTATCACATCTAGTGTCAGAATAATACTGCATTTAGAAAATAACTATAACTGGTGTCAGAACAACACTGGGTTTATAAAATAACTACATGTATAACTAGTGTCAGACCAATACTTGGTTTAAAGAATAACTATAACTAGTGTCAGACCAATACTTGGTTTGAAGAATAACTATAACTAGTGTCAGACCAATACTTGGTTTAGAGAATAACTATAACTAGTGTCAGATCAATACTTGGTTTAGAGAATAACTATAACTAGTGTCAGACCAATACTTGGCTTAGAGAATAACTATAACTAATGTCAGACCAATACTTGATTTAGAGAATAACTATAACTAGTGTCAGACCAATACTTGGTTTAGAGAATAACTATAACTGGTGTCAGACCAATACTTGGCTTAGAGAATAACTATAACTAGTGTCAGACCAATACTTGGTTTAGAGATTAACTATAACTAGTGTCAGATCAATACTTGGCTTAGAGAATAACTATAACTAGTGTCAGACCAATACTTGGTTTAGAGAATAACTATAACTAGTGTCAGACCAATACTTGGTTTAGAGAATAACTATAACTAGTGTCAGACCAATACTGGGTTTAAAAAATAATTATAACTAGTGTCAGACCAATACTTGGTTTAAAGAATAATTATAACTAGTGTCAGACCAATACTTGGTTTAAAGAATAACTATAACTAATGTCAGACCAATACTTGGTTTAAAGAATAACTATAACTAGTGTCAGACCAATACTTGGTTTAAAGAATAACTATAACTAGTGTCAGACCAATACTTGGTTTAAAGAATAACTATAACTAGTGTCAGACCAATACTTGGTTTAAAGAATAACTATAACTAGTGTCAGACCAATACTTGGTTTAGAGAATAACTATAACTAATGTCAGACCAATACTTGATTTAGAGAATAACTATAACTAGTGTCAGACCAATACTTGGTTTAGAGAATAACTATAATTGGTGTCAGACCAATACTTGGTTTAGAGATTAACTATAACTAGTGTCAGATCAATACTTGGCTTAGAGAATAACTATAACTAGTGTCAGACCAATACTTGGTTTAGAGAATAACTATAACTAGTGTCAGACCAATACTTGGTTTAGAGAATAACTATAACTAGTGTCAGACCAATACTTGGCTTAGAGAATAATTATAACTAGTGTCAGACCAATACTGGGTTTAAAGAATAACTATAACTAGCGTCAGACCAATACTTGGCTTAGAGAATAACTATAACTAATGTCAGACCAATACTAATTACTTGGTTTAGAGAATAACTATAACTAGTGTCATTTTGTAATTTGCAATTACCTTTACACCGGCTTGCATTAAAGATATATGTTTATGTTAAGTAAAAAAAGTATAAATGACAATAAAAAAAATAAACCACTAGTCTGGAGACACTCGACAAATAATCCATATTTCCCATACCCATAGCGAACTCACGGAACCCAATTACGAACAGCCAATATTTTAATTATAACATCATAAAGATAAACAAAATATGATTAAGTTTGAAAGATATGATATTTTTATATTCTCAAACTGATCTACAAACAATAATATATCATACTCAAATTTCATTCATTTGGGAGGCTAAACCAACAATACAAACCTGCCCCATACATAACAGAATACACAATCCTTTTTGTCTGTTCTCTTTCTGATGAGGTTACATCAATCACAGCTTTTCCAAGCCTGCAAAATATAGATACAGTAATAGATGAAAAGTCTTTCTGAACTAAAATATTCCCATTCTAAACTTCTGAGCTATTGTACAATTTTTTTTTTAAAACAACTCCTGACCAAAAAATGAGGCAAATCAGTTTTACACCAATGGGTATATTTTGCTTTCATGAAAGACAGTTTAGACAAAAAATAAATATAAAACTTACTTGACAAATTATGCTTGAAAAATATTAGAAATTAAATATGTAAAATGTTCATTTGACAATGATGTTAAAGATTCTCTTTATATATCATTTCCTTGTCCATTGAAAATTATATAAAAACTTGTTTTGAATAAAAAAAAACGTTTGCTTTGTGTATGTTTATGACTTGGGTGTTTTGCTGTGCAGGAGGGCAGATGAATTTAAGATAAATCTATGTTTGTATTGAGGGGATAGACATCTGTATGAAGTTACTTTGAGTTTGACAACTACAGTCAAACCTGTATATACAAGACACTGAAGGGAATCTGAAAATGTACCCTTTATGAGCAGTTGCCTTTATATACAGGTTAAAATTGTATACAATATTCATTAAATGTAGAAAATGAATTATAGACAGTGTTTTGCTATATACAGGTGCCCCTTAAGACAAGCTTGACTGTATATTCTTTTTAACATATAAAACTTATATACATGTATTTACAAACAAAGGTTTGAACTGTACAAATTCAAAGTCTACAGATACATTATAGACCTACCATTGTGAAGTTAATTCCACAAATATATCCGAATCACCTTGGTTCTTAAACATTTGGAGAAGAATATCATCATCTGCTAAATGGGATAATAGTCGCAGTTCTATTTGTTGGAAATCTGAGGAAAAATAAGTTTACAAAGGCAGATAATATACAGTTATTTAATGGAGGTGTGTGCAATAATTCAAAATATTTGGCCTTCGATAATGGATATGATCAAGTGAACTATTGCACAAGGCCAATTAGACAATTAAAATAAATAACAAAAAATAAAGTCTTAAACATTTTGATGACACAACTCCAACATAATCAAGGTGGTCACATTCTTCACAAACTATACCATACATTATGTTAGATGTTCTACAGTCTATTGTTTCATCAGTTTAAACAGTGGCTCCATTTTTTGACTAACTAGTTTGTCAAAAAAAGTTTCTTCAGCAACTGGTTAGTATCTTAGACATTTATAGATTTAATTCTTTTTCTTTATCAAAGCCCTCATTTTTTCCGTCTAATAAAATGTCTGTAATATTCTCTTAAAATTTCAATTGCACACATGGGTGGCATATGGAAAGCTTTTTGAAGTCTACATTTGCAAGTCATTACCAGGGACAGTCGATTGGTTTCCTTTCTACTTGTGGAAAGTCCATCAGATCTCAATACTAGATGTTTTGGTAAAATAATAAAAAAAAACTAGGAAGAACTGTTTTAGATACCTAAAACTTATGTCTCCCCTTAATGCGGCCATCTGTACAACAATAAGCTACACATTATGAGTTGAATGTTGCGGAAAAAATGTCATGAAAGCAAATATTTGCAAGCAGTGGACCAAAGTAATTACTATTATAGTATCTTCCAATGAACAGTTTTGTTGGATTTATTTGAATTAATTGACCTTGAGGTCAAAGGTCAAGGTCCCACAAAGGTCATTATGGTACGCGACACACCATCTTATGTTCATGCACCCACATACCAAATATCATTGATCTATCTCGAAAGACAAAAATGTTATGACCCGGACAAGAAAATACTATTTAATCATACCTGTTAACCCTCCCCCTTTTCGCGGGACTCTCCCGCGTAAGAGCCTTATCTCCCGCATGGACTGGGTCTCATGCGCGGGAGACATTAATCTCCCGCATACACCTTTTCCTCCCGCACGATATCCCCCAACAAAAAAATCAAGTACAATAAATAAAAAATCTTGACCTACATTTTGCGATCAATATTTCTGGAAATCCCCCATTTGGAACTCCCGCGCTGATGAAAAACGCTGAGAGATACGAATGGTAAAGGTGTTTAAATGATATCCGATTATTGATCTGTTTGACACCTTTACAGGTAAATTGGGTCATGGAGATTAATTAAGGTGTTGATGATTATACAACAATTATCCACTGATTGACAGTTAATTGAGGATAAGGAAGTGGGTTTGTGGCACACGCTTAGATGATTAGAAGTGTGATATCGGCAATTAAAAATAGTTATAAACCGTTGTGCAAACAGGAGTCGGACAACCTTTGATGCCGAGGAAAACTTCTTATTTCGATCAAACGTGCAATGAATTCATCTCGGATTGAGTTATTATGGCTTGTTTGGGACCAAAGCCGATCAAAGTATTATTTAAGGACTAAGTTCCAGGATGGAATTGATAAACCACAAAATGCCAAAACGTATGCTATCACCCAACGCACCAGCAGCAAAGTGACTTTTTAATTTTAGTGCTCTATGACTTTATTGTTCAGAGAATTATGTCTTCATTGTTATTGCTTTGTTATAACCTTATGATTATGAATGATTATGAATAAATTATAAATACAGTTTGTATCCTTCATTCATCATATGAAACACTACTAATAAGACAGAAATGTAAACAATATATATTGAAATGGGATGCAGTTGGTTCAATACTGAAACAAACAAAAAGAAAACATCAATTAACAATAAAAACATGCATCAAATACGTCGATAAAAAATCTCCAGTTATGAGACCAAATCTCCAGCCAAAAATTTACAAATCTCCAGTTGTAGCATAGCAACTCTATCACATGTATGCAACTACAAGGTACAATTTTGTGCGTTTAAAGGCGACGCACAAAATCTCCCCCTTAGAAGAGTTGGTAGGGGGGATATCTCCCCCCTAGCAGTTCCCAGAGGTTAACAGGTATGATTTAATAAACAGCTGCACCAAGAGCGCATGATACACCCGTCGTCAACATTCATACAATAATTGTAAAGACTTTCTTTCCCATAACTTTTGAATGAAAAATCTAAATTTCACCAACAGCTGCACAATAAACACGAATTGGAACATTTATACATACGACACATTTTTTGAGAAATCAGTAAAGACTATCAATTCCAATAACAGTACAAAGTTTGAAGTCAATTGGTGAAGGGGTTCTCAATTTACAGCGCGACATATGAAAAATCACCTACAATTTGATGAATAAAGTCCCATAACTCTGGAATGAAAAATCGAAATTTCATCAAAAAGTATACAGACCGTAAGACCATCAATTCCAATAACTCTGTGAAATTTGAAGGGAGTTGGCCAAGAGCGTGACATGTGAAACGGACGGACGGACAGACAGACGGACGGTCGGACATTGGTATACCATAATACGTCCCGTCTTACAGACGGGCGTATAAAAAAAACATTATTTGACCTTGAGGTCAAAGGTCAAGGTCCCACGAAGATTATTACGGTACGCGACACACCATCTTATGGTCATGCACCCACATACCAAATATCATTGACCTATCTTCAAAGACAAAAAAGTTATGGTCCGGACAAGCTTCGCTGAGAAGAAGCAGAAGAAGTGGAAGCGGAAGAAAAAATCAGACTAAAACAATATGTCTCCCTTCGTTCGAAGGGGAGACATAAATATTTGGTAAGTTACAGTTGTAAGTCATGAGAAAAAGTAAACGAATTGAAAGCTCTCATAATGATCTACAAATGTAGACTACAAAAAGCTTTCCCGATACCACCCATGTGTGCCTTTAAATTTTTCAGAGAATAGTAGACATTTTTGTATGTAACTTACCAATTATTTCTAAAATTATACTTTATTTAAATGGTTTTCTTATTGTATTTAAAAATTGGATCAAGTATTCACCTGCAGCCAGAAAAGACCAACCAGATTTACTCCTAAAAATATCTCTTGCAAATATCTCCAAAGTATCATTATTTTCTTTGTCTGCAAATAAAACAAAACTAAATGAAATATCTGATGTTTGTTATCTCCTTATCTAAAACTTGGTCATCATTCATATAAGTTCTATAGAAAATAAAAAAATCGACAATGAAAAAAATATAGTATTTTGATGTGGCTTCAAAAGCTAAGTAGATGTTTCTTACTGCTCACCATCTAGTTTTCAACACAATGACACATACTCCAGCATTAAGACTAATCTTAAATTATGTCCAACAATAATGGGCGCCACAGGTTTCCAAATACATTGAAATCTGTCTAAAAGGAACCTCCTTGGAACCAACTTTTGTGTTCGGAATAGACAGGTGTTTGTCTGATATATACAGGTTGAATTAACAAAGATTTCCTACAGCAGGACTTTATTAAAAGTTTGGTTTATACAGGATTTCAGTTTATTCATGGTATGGTGTAGACATGTTTCACTGTAATACAAAACAAACTCTGACAAATATTAAAGGACCATGTAATGATCATACATGTAAGCTATATAGTTCAGTGGTTTCTAAGAACATTGATTTACCTCTGGTTAAACTCAAACCCTTAAACACAGGCAAGATAATAACAGTAACTAATAGAAAACGGTTCTGATTTGGGACAGACAAAAAATGTGGTGGGGTTAAACTGGTTAGTGGGATCCCACCCATCACCTCTTGTTTGAACAATTTCCTACAGGAGTTCTTTGTCATCAAAGGTGGTGAATATTTCAAATTTCTAATTAACAAGAAAATCCTAAACTATGTAAAGAAATATACAAAATTTATGCAGTTTATATTTAAAAATAAGTATCTGTATCTGTAGACTGTATAAAATCTGGTACTTGGCTTTTCATTATTTGAAATTTGCTGCTCACTACAGTAGCCCCCCTCTTACAAGCCCCGCCCACCAAAGTCAATCCCTCTTATAAGGTCAATCCCACCAAAGGCCACTCCCACCAAAGGCCACCCATCTCATCAGGCAAGATTTCAGACATACTGAGATAGTAAAATGCTACTAAATTGTCCCCTTCAAGAAATGCCACCTCACTTTTAAGACCATATTTCATTGCAGAAGGGATCCTTATAAGATAGAGACTGTGCTTATATGCAAGAAATGGTTTACAATATGTTTGCATAGTTCAAATAGATGGCATTTCTCAAAAAGCCCACTACAGTAAAACCTGACTTAAACTAACTACTTGGGACCAGCTTTTGTGTTCGGAATAGACAGGTGTTTGGTTTATACAGGTTAAATTAACAAAGATTTCATATATTTGGACTTTATTTAAAGTTCGGTTTATACAGGATTCCAGTTTATTCGGGGTTCAGTTTAAACATGTTTCACTGCATATACCCTATATTGTAAATCGGCTCATCATTATGTAGCTATAGCTTAAAATTTCATATTATTAAGGTTTTAGCCATTCATAGAAATTTTTACTTCTAGAAATTATGGCCATCTTAAATTGAAGAGGAGACCATCTCCACCATGTTTAATCAATTTAGTCTGGTAGTTTCAAAGGAGAAGATTACAAGATGAAAATATTATGACATCTGTGTACCACCTGATGACAAAATATCACATGTCCTTTTGTCCAGGTGAATTAAAAATGGTACCATTATTAATGCTTTAGGACATATACTGTTGCACATATGACATTATATCGTACAAAGTTAAGTCATTAAGCCCCCTTTCCCCTAACATGGAAAAACAGGAGCAAAATCTCCTTATACACCTGTAATTGTTATACTGTTGTTTTATTTCAAATATTGGAATCCTTTTACTCTATTCATCTTTACTGAAGTGCCTGTTCCAGGCCAGGAAAGTGAGCAGTATTGATTTTGTCTGTGTTTCTACGATTTTCTATTAGATTTTTGGACTGATCTGACGGTGTGGTATTTATTGCATTTTTTTATTTTATTCACTGCATTTCTTTTCATACCAACAATAAAATTATCTTTATAATTGCTGACAACTATAGGTGCTTTTGGAATAGCTTGTACATTAGGCTGGTAGGAAGAGAGACGTCCAGTTGCAGCAGATATCTGGTCCCAGTGAGTAGACAGGTGACCAGTCTGTACACAGCTCATAATACCATCCATGTATGTTGATTTCAGTTTCTGAAACTAAAAATTAAATTAATATGAATATGAATAATTCTTCACAAAACAATTTTTAAAATTATGATTCTGAAAGTACATGTAGCATCAAGTTGCCAATTTTATAAACTGTTGAAAATGTTTACTGTTTTTTGTTCCTAGTATCCTGTGTGAGTAAGTGATTGTTGCTTAACGCCAAATGAGCAATTTTTCAGCTATATCAATATTTTTTCATGGCAAGAACAAGTTACATTCGATGAGATAATAATGATGTTCACTTTGTTCTAGACCAACATGCTTAGTTGGATTTTATAGTAGTAGCTCACTGAAACAACAGTCCACAGGCAGACATGTTGATCCAATCGGACACATTATCCTGATTTTGAGCCAACGTTCATAGATGTTTTTCAATTAAAGAACATTTTAATACATGTATTTACCATCTAGGAATGATTTTTTTCTACTGAATTTAAGATTGTTTCCTTATAAGTTTCTGTTATTTTGAACTTTGAACTCAAAAATGTCAATATTACCAATTTTCACCTAAATTTTGGTGTTTTCATTGCCCCATAGTTTTTTGTAATTTTTAATTGTTATAAGATAAACTCTTTCTAGATGAAAATTGAAGAAATTCTATGATAAATAATTTTTAACAATGTAATTTGATCTCACCTCAAATTAGCTAAAAAAAAAGTACTAAAACATGTGTATTTTGTTTGGTTGGTACCGATTTTGAAAAAAACAACTTTCAATAACCTTTCAGAACTATATGGTCTGTAGAAGTCTTAACTTTAGAATCTTAACAAATTGTCAAGACATGCCCATTGTACACAGGTAACTAACCTGTCTATACTCCAGTATAAATCTAGGTAAAGGATGTATACCTGTCCACTGTACACCGGTAACTAACCTGTCTATACTCCAGTATAAGTCTAGGTAGAGGGTGTATACCTGTCCATTGTACACAGGTAACTAATCTGTCTATACTCCAGTATAAGTCTAGGTAGAGGATGTATACCTGTCCACTATACACAGGTAACTAACCTGTCTATTCTCCAGTATAAGTCTAGGTAGAGGATGTATACCTGTCCACTACATACAGGTGACTAACCTGTCTATACTCCAGTATAAGTCTAGGTAGAGGATGTATACCTGTCCACTACATACAGGTGACTAACCTGTCTATACTCCAGTATAAGTCTAGGTAGAGGATGTATACCTGTCCACTATACACAGGTAACTAACCTGTCTATTCTCCAGTATAAGTCTAGGTAGAGGATGTATACCTGTCCACTACATACAGGTGACTAACCTGTCTATACTCCAGTATAAGTCTAGGTAGAGGATGTATACCTGTCCACTATACACAGGTAACTAACCTGTCTATTCTCCAGTATAAGTCTAGGTAGAGGATGTATACCTGTCCACTACATACAGGTGACTAACCTGTCTATACTCCAGTATAAGTCTAGGTAGAGGATGTATACCTGTCCACTGTACACAGGTAACTAACCTGTCTATACTCCAGTATAAGTTTAGGTAGAGGGTGTATACCTGTCCATTGTACACAGGTAACTAACCTCTCTATACTCCAGTATAAGTCTAGGTAGAGGATGTATACCTGTCCACTGTACACAGGTAACTAACCTGTCTATTCTCCAGTATAAGTCTAGGTAGAGGATGTATACCTGTCCATTGTACAGTTAACTAACCTGTCTATACTCCAGTATACATCTAGGTAGAGGATGTATACCTGTCCACTGTACACAGGTAACTAACCTGTCTATACTCCAGTATAAGTCTAGGTAGAGGGTGGATGTCTACTAATTGTTGAAGGACTGATTCTGATGTAGATATCTGATGACCAACTGATGTTTTGGCAAGTTTCATCTTCTGGGGAAGTTTTGTATCTAACCTCAGCTCTTCAAACAAAACCTGGATTTATACCAATAAATGAAAATCTGATATATCGTGCACTTGAATAATAAGAAAATATAATGAGCAGAAGTTCTGTTACAATACATACAGTGGAACCTGTTTAATCCAAGGGACCAGAGAAATTTGCCAGATTGTACAGGATGTCGGACTACTCAGGTTTTATTTTGGTTAACAGAAATACTATCGGACCATAAATTTTTGTCTGATGTCACAGGATGTCGGATTGCACAAGTTCCACTGGCACTGTTTATGAAAAAGAAAAAAAACCTAGAAGTTCCTGTGAGCCTGCATCACTTATCTCTTAAATATTCAATGATCATTTATGTAAACTTTTGTTTCAGTTAGGCTTGAATCCTTTTCAAAGGTGTCCTAAGTAGTGCTCAAAATAATAACAACCCCCTAATTTTTTTATTGTATACAGGAACATCTGAGAAACATTTCAGCCAATTTTTCTAAAATGTTTCAGTGTTAAACTACTTCCACCTAAAAGTCTGATATTAAAGTTTGTTCCATATGCTCTATTCGTTTATGAGAAAAAGAAAGATATGTGAAAAGTTTAGACGGTAGACACAATGTGATGGCAGTACCACAGTTCACACTTTAGGTTAGCTGAGTTAACAAAAACAAAAACTTACTGGCACATGCCACTACTAGTTTTATAATCGGAAGTTATTTTTTTTACATTGTGTTTGATAAATTACAATTCTAATGCAATTTGTTTGTATCGTATTTGATTGGTTACTATTCTACGTAAAATTTTCAATCTAAAAGTCATAGCTAAGGGGTTCAGCTGAAAGGACCCACCATCTTGAAAACGTGAAATCCTACATGTCACATTTACAACAATACACAAAAAAATAATTAAAACCCCTATCTTGCAAACTTATTTTAACTTAAAATTTATCAAAATTTATGCATACACGAAACCAAAAAACGTTTGATCTTTATGTTTTAAACTGGAAATCTTCATATGATATCATGTTGTTTATGTGTCAAAGTCGTCAACAACATTTCGCTGAATTTTAATTTGTTTGATTTTTAGACACAGGGAAATACAAGAATACAATTTTATGTTCAGTATTGCATTAAAATGGAGATAACTGTAGTGTATTTGAAAATTTCACGGCATCAATTGTCGATTTCATGGTAGCAAATATCAGTTTACTGGCGATGCGTAAACTCAATTTGTGACCATCAAATCTCCAATTGATGCTGTGAAATTTTCAAATACAATACAGTTATCTCCTCAATATTAAGTGCCATCATTTTTAATTAATTGTATAAATAAGCTTAAAAAAGAATAATAAAAAGTGATATGAGCAAAAATGACACACTTGACAATTACACTTTTTATAATTAATTTTTAATTATATCTGGTAATCAAATAGATCAGGTATGAATTGTATGGTTATTATTTTATTAAATTAATTCTGCCAGTATTTCAATAAGTATATATACCTGTCTAAGTTGTGCTGGGCTATTTATTAAATTAATTCTGCCAGTATTTCAATAAGTATATATACCTGTCTAAGTTGTGCTGGGCTATTTATTAAATTAATTCTGCCAATATTTCAATAAGTATATATACCTGTCTAAGTTGTGCTGGGCTATTTATTAAATTAATTCTGCCAGTATTTCAATAAATATATATACCTGTCTAAGTTGTGCTGGGCTATTTATTAAATTAATTCTGCCAGTATTTCAATAAGTATATATACCTGTCTTAGTTGTGCTGGGCTATTTATTAAATTAATTCTGCCAGTATTTCAATAAGTATATATACCTGTCTAAGTTGTGCTGGGCTATTTATTAAATTAATTCTGCCAGTATTTCAATAAGTATATATACCTGTCTAAGTTGTGCTGGGCTATTTATTAAATTAATTCTGCCAGTATTTCAATAAGTATATATACCTGTCTTAGTTGTGCTGGGCTATTTATTAAATTAATTCTGCCAGTATTTCAATAAGTATATATACCTGTCTAAGTTGTGCTGGGCTATTTATTAAATTAATTCTGCCAGTATTTCAATAAGTATATATACCTGTCTTAGTTGTGCTGGGCTATTTATTAAATTAATTCTGCCAGTATTTCAATAAGTATATATACCTGTCTAAGTTGTGCTGGGCTATTTATTAAATTAATTCTGCCAGTATTTCAATAAGTATATATACCTGTCTAAGTTGTGCTGGGCTATTTATTAAATTAATTCTGCCAGTATTTCAATAAGTATATATACCTGTCTAAGTTGTGCTGGGCTATTTATTAAATTAATTCTACCAGTATTTCAATAAGTATATATACCTGTCTTAGTTGTGCTGGGCTATTTATTAAATTAATTCTGCCAGTATTTCAATAATTATATATACCTGTCTAAGTTGTGCTGGGCTATTTATTAAATTAATTCTGCCAGTATTTCAATAAGTATATATACCTGTCTTAGTTGTGCTGGGCTATTTATTAAATTAATTCTGCCAGTATTTCAATAATTATATATACCTGTCTAAGTTGTGCTGGGCTATTTATTAAATTAATTCTGCCAGTATTTCAATAAGTATATATACCTGTCTTAGTTGTGCTGGGCTATTTATTAAATTAATTCTGCCAGTATTTCAATAAGTATATATACCTGTCTAAGTTGTGCTGGGCTATTTATTAAATTAATTCTGCCAGTATTACAATAAATATATATTCCTGTCTAAGTTGTGCTGGGCTATTTATTAAATTAATTCTGCCAGTATTTCAATAAGTATATATACCTGTCTTAGTTGTGCTGGGCTATTTATTAAATTAATTCTGCCAGTATTTCAATAAGTATATATACCTGTCTTAGTTGTGCTGGGCTATTTATTAAATTAATTCTACCAGTATTTCAATAAGTATATATACCTGTCTTAGTTGTGCTGGGCTATTTATTAAATTAATTCTACCAGTATTTCAATAAGTATATATACCTGTCTTAGTTGTGCTGGGCTATTTATTAAATTAATTCTGCCAGTATTTCAATAAGTATATATACCTGTCTAAGTTGTGCTGGGCTATTTATTAAATTAATTCTGCCAGTATTTCAATAAGTATATATACCTGTCTTAGTTGTGCTGGGCTATTTATTAAATTAATTCTGCCAGTATTTCAATAATTATATATACCTGTCTTAGTTGTGCTGGGCTATTTATTAAATTAATTCTGTCAGTATTTCAATAAGTATATATACCTGTCTAAGTTGTGCTGGGCTATTTATTAAATTAATTCTGCCAGTATTTCAATAAGTATATATACCTGTCTTAGTTGTGCTGGGCTATTTATTAAATTAATTCTGCCAGTATTTCAATAAGTATATATACCTGTCTAAGTTGTGCTGGGCTATTTATTAAATTAATTCTACCAGTATTTCAATAAGTATATATACCTGTCTTAGTTGTGCTGGGCTATTTATTAAATTAATTCTGCCAGTATTTCAATAAGTATATATACCTGTCTTAGTTGTGCTGGGCTATTTATTAAATTAATTCTGCCAGTATTTCAATAAGTATATATACCTGTCTTAGTTGTGCTGGGCTATTTATTAAATTAATTCTGCCAGTATTTCAATAAGTATATATACCTGTCTTAGTTGTGCTGGGCTATTAATAAGAAAGGAATGGCCAACAGAATCGTGTGCTTTCTGTTCTAATTTCTGTATCTTGCTCTAAATAATAATTAACATAAAAATACAGATATCTCCTCTGAAAATCAAAGTCTTTATATACATACAAATATTTGGTTCATACACATCATGCTTTTTCATTTCAATTATTGTGAAATTTAAATCCAACGAAATACAATTTTCCCATTGATTGTTGCCTGTAATGTTTGAAACCACCAATTCAAGAACCCAATGGTCACTGCAATATGTGGAAACTACGAAAATGTGTGCTAACGAATAAAAGTACTTTCATAGTAGCCAGTGACTATCTTTAAAAGTCAATATCTGCCAGAGGTTTTGTTCAATATTTTAAAACAAAAGAAATTGTTTTCGGCTTTCATTTTCCATAACTGACCAAAAATTGTCACAATAAAAGGTTTATTAAGGTACATTCACCTCTCTATTTCAATGAAGTTGATTCAATCTTATAAATCATCTGTTTAATTAGTAAGAAAGGAGATGGATGTAAATGAGCATGAGAGACTATCCAACATTACACTTAGACATGTATTGAAGTAAAGGAACAGTGATATTATTGCTATTCTGCATTTCACAATCACAAAAGGGTCTTCAACAATGAGCATAACTCATATCCTAAAATGAGTGTGAAACAGTCCTTAGTCTGAAACTGAGCAGTACTCTTAATTTCTGCAGATAAACACCATCTTTATTGCTTTGATGTTACTTGGTGTATATAATTCTATTAAGTATATTTAAAATAACATCACCTTTAAGACTTCAGAAAACATCAAAAGTTTATCTGTATCAATTTGTACTTTCTGACATTCCATAAAAGCTAACAATGGTACTAGCTTAGTTTCTACGCAGCAGAACAAATCCCAGAGTTCTCTAGCCTGTAGTTTCTGGTATAAACGATTCATTAAAGTACCAAGTAGTGTAAAGTCTTCAGTTAGTAAAGTGCAAAAATCTATCACCTCTTTCTGAAATCAATAATTGAATCCAAATATTCTAAAACCTTTTGCAAAATTCTGGAAAATAATATATATATAGCTTTAAATAAATTGACTAATTGTTTTAAAATGTTGTATTTGTATTTGAATCAATATTTTATAATTGGATATTGTTTTGTGGAAAACAATGCAATTTTTTTTTTAAATCAACTCATCATTGGCTAAAAGATCTTTTGTGATAATGGGATTATTCAGAGTTCTGCCTCTCTGTTTCCGTAACGCTAACCAAAAAACAACAAACATAAAGTCGCTATATATGGAGCTAAAGCCCTAAATATATTGATGGAAACTCTTAAGGTAAAAATATTTATAGTGCATATAATCAAGAGAGAAACAAATTCTCCTTTTGCTTGTGATGAATAATGATATTTCTCCACTCTCGATAGTTAAAAATTATGTTGTATCATCAACCAACATGATCTCCCCTTGCTGGAAGTACATTTATTGCATAATTGAATACTCCGGATAACTGAATAATATGCTCTGACATTTATTGTATGCATATAGGCAGAGTTTACTGTACTGATATTTCTCCAATCTCAATAAGGGTATTTCTCCATTCTGAATAATTGATATTTCAATCTCTAGTAGAAAATATTTTTATCCATATAAAGTGTAAGGAGAATCTACATCACATCACAATGACTAAAAAAAATGTAATACTACCTGTTCCTGATAAAGATTAACAGACTTGAGACAGTCATCAAATGATGAAGGGGGATTATCAGGGTCCAGTAACCAGCCTGCTATCTGTGGATCTAGGACTGTCCAATCTTCAATACCAACTGAAAAATAATTAATCAATCAATCTTACATTTTACTTTTAATTTACTATTACATTTGTAAGAGAAAGAACAAATTTATTTCTATATTCAAATACCAGTCTCAAGAAATACTACATCAAATCATGAAATATTGGAAGCAAACATTAGATTTTATAAAGACAGGAGTAAACACCACATGGAAACAATGTATAATATTCATGTAGCTGTACTGGAAATTATCCATAATTTGGACATTTTTCCTTTGATTGTCAATATCAACGAACACTCTAATACTGGAAATTATCGATCAGTGTGTGTCAAACACATTATGATGTTAGCGAAAATACAATAACAGGTTTGAATGTCTCGACATACCTAATGACTAGGATCGCATCTCGTCCCATCGAACTATCTGTGATACTCATGATAATGTATGTCTTGTCCTTCAAACTGTCGTTATTCTTTATTTATTGCACTAATGTTAATACTACCTTTAGTATCTAGGTACACATACTGGAACAATGTGATGAATAGTTTTTTTGCGCCATAACATATCTTTCTTGCTGTACAGCTAAAAACTGTATTCCAAAAAGATCTGAAAAAAAAATCTTCTCTGCTGTCTTAATCCAGAGGCTACCAAGAGCCTGTTATTGCTCACCTGATTTTCAATTTGACTTCCAAATTTTATAGAAAAAATTTGAACATATGCTAAATAAGTTAAAATTCAAATTCCATGTCATGAAACATTATAGAAGTATATATTTTTCAAACATATAATGAGTATTTATTTCTCATTTCCTAATTTTTTCATATTTTTGTACAAAACGTACAGACAAAATACGCATGTTTTCATTGTTTGTTGGCTTGTGGAAATATAGATATCAACACGGAAAGGATGGGATCCCACTAATCAGTTTAACCCAATTACATTGTGGTGTCTATCCCCAAGCCAGGACCTCTACTTCTATCAGCATCTGTCATTGTCATTTCTGTGTTTAGATATTTAAGGCTTGATCTACAGAGGAGTGGTTGATTATCTCAATACTGTTTTGCTTTTTATTTTCAAATGTGAGCCTTATGAAGTACTTTTACCAGAAATAGAAAAAAAACCAATGGTTATCATTATTCTCATATGAAGCCTTATACACACATTTCTACAAATTAAATGATATACAAATGTAATATTCCAAATTTACCAATAAAAATAGTTGCATGCATTATTGTTTCTATACCTTATCCAATCACACACAAATTTGTCCTTGATATCAGATGGAATGCAATAAATATCTGTCAATTTGTCTCTTGTCTTCAATGAAGGTTCCTTGTCAATCAAACTTATTTTTATAGACATAATCTGGAAAAGAAATATCATCTGTATTACAGTTACATTAATAAGCAGATATGCAGTATTGGATGGTTCTTGTGTTTAATGCCACTTTCAACAATATTTCAGTTATATCGGAGTGGTCAGTTATATCGGGGTGGTCAGTTTTATTGGTGGAGGAAATCGGAGTACACAGAGAAAACCACTGACAAACTTAATCACATAATGTTGTGTCGAGTACACCTCACCTGAGCAGGATTTGAACTCACAATGTTAGTGGTAACAGGCACTGATTGCATAGGTAGTTGGAAATCCAACTACCATACAAGCACGACCAAGATGGTCCCTATAGTATTGAATGATGGAAATATTTCAAAACAAAAAGGTGATAAAATTATGAGATGAATATTAATGTTGGATAGTCTTGTGATATACAGGAAAATTTCTGATATTAGAACCCATAAATTCCTATCGCTGGGTCTGAAAAAAAGGCTTCTCTTGAAAAAGGTGAAAAAATACAGCAATATTTATTTCTTTGAAAAAAGTTTATGTTTTTATTAACACAGATGATTTCTATACAAGACTAATACAGGCACATTTTAGGCATATTTTGTACACAACATTATATTTTGCAGAAATAGAAGTTCACCTGGTTATTAATATCATATCTCTCACTTGTTTCCCTGACTGCTATATCAGTGTATTTGAGATTTGACGAAACTTCAGTATGGGTCACATGTGAGTGACCCTATAAGCATGACCTTTACAGTCCAATAAAAATGGTGCTTAGAATACTATGAAAGAGTCATAATCTAAGTACAAATTTCTTTGTTTGCTACTAGCAATCTGATTTGTCTAAAAGGGTCATAACCTTTATTCATCATATCATTAAAAATTCATGACATAGGGTCACTCGCATGCGACCTATAATGTGGTTTCTTAATATATCCCACTATGAGAGATGATTGATGACTATTACATGAAACATTAAATGCATAAAAGTAATGCAACATCATTTTTCATTGATTTGGTTTTACACATCTTGCTGTAATTCCAAATAAAATAGGTCAATAAAGCTTACCTTGTCAGGTGTTTTCGATTTCATATTTTGTGTTTTTTTCTGAAATGTAAAGAGAATATCCAACTTTTAAAGATCAATAAAATATTTTAATTTGATGTAAATAGCATCTTTTGCTACTTGATTTAGAGACTGAAAAAATCAGTTTTTTACACAATAGCATTGGTAATATTTAGTCAGAATTTAACTGTCATATATATATAACATCAGAATTTAAATCCAAAATGTAAATATTTAGTCAGAATGGGTGATGGTGGTGATTTCAGAGAAAAAAATTAATGTGAAACACCAACGGATGCAGACAGCAACAATGATGAAGATAAAAACAAAGTGATGACAGTACCTAACTGGATGACATTTGTTTTCAATGATTTGTAGATAAATTAAATTTGATTTGCCTACATGCTGCAAAAGTTTACCAAACTTAAGAAAAAATGAAAATTTTCTGTTTGATGTTGACAAATAAATGTTACTCACTAAATATAATTCTTTTATCTTACAACGATAAGAATAAAACCAATTATTTAAAAAAAAGGGAAGATAACTCTTTATGACTATACATTTACATGTATTTCACAATATGCAAATAATGTTACATACTTTGCTAGAGTTATCCCTCAGTTGATTTCTCAAGTCTGTATACACTACAGCAATTAGAATTTCCTTGCTACTGTTTACTTTCTGAAGTAAATTCAATCTTCTTTCCTCTGTATCCATAGAGGAAATGTCGATAGAACTGTCAGTCTGAAACAGGAAAGTATAAGCATGGAACATATTACAGGATACTGAATGTACATGAACAGCTGGGCTGGCCTTAAGCCAATTGCTCCCAATTGGGTCCTGCAGCTACTCTCGTCTGTTCAAGTACACACCACAACACACTGCAGGCTTTACAGACAACAGGAATTGGGCACCGCACCTCCTAAGCCTGGTCCTGATGAACAGTATTATTCGCTCAACAATAATTCAATAGTTGATCATCGTAGATCGTAGGAATAGAAAACAGAATATTATTTTTCAAGTGTATAGTAAATCTCTTAAGAATATTGAACTGATTACAAATGATATTCGTCTTGCCTTTGTGTATAAACTTGTGTTATAATTATCCATTTACTAAATAACATTGCACTTTACATAATGAAATCATTTTTCGGAATATATATTTGATCAGAGGTATTTGCTACAGAATTTGGGATTAAACTATAAGTTAGTTATCTAATTTCAACATTGAAGTTCTGTAGTGTAGATTGTCGTTTGGCTGATTTTATTTAAGTTTGATTAATAATCACTGCACTTTAACACCACCTGGTTACTGAATCATTTTAAGGTTTTTTTTTAGTTTTATTTTTGCAAATTATAACAGATTAAAATCAATGACCATAAAATCGGAAAAAGCTCATTCATCAGGGGCATAGCTAGGTATAAAATGAAACGTAGGCACAACTTGCGGCGAGGGGTCTAAGCGGCACCCAGCAGGTCCAGGGAAGAGCCCTGGTGGGGGGTTCAGGGGAGGCAAAGCCCCCCAACAGAAAACGATTTTAAGCATAAATAGATGTACAAATGGTGAAATCTGAACAATAAAAGACATGAAATATATTCTTATTTTATCATGGAAACAATACAAAAATCGAAGTTGTTAATATATTTTTGCTGAATATGAGAGCTTTTGACTGAATGTTACGTATACCTTTAATGGAGTAGCTACACGTAAGCTACTAGTAAGTCCAAAGTATTTCATTAATACATGTACTTCAAAATCAGCAAAGAAAATTAGATCTGTAACTTGTCATTATACGCCTGTAGCCAAATATCAAAGCAGCTCAAAATCTCGAGGTTGTAGAAAAAAGTCCCGATATTATGATTACGGATGATGAACGTGGATAAAGCTATATGCATCGGCTACTTTGTGGCAGGCTAAAAAAAGAATAACGATGTTTTCTTACACTGGCAACACAGAGAGAAATGTCCGGAAGTAATTAAGACCTATAATAACAGATGTGCAAACTTAATTTTATGTAATACATGTATCATTATCAATACAAAATTAAAAAGGAATATTTTTTTTCTTCTAATTTATGTACCTGCTTGGAAATTTGAATATATGAGAGTAGTTCCACTTTGAAGACAAAAGTTTTCGTTTTACTGTGTCATCCATTACAGTTAATTTGGCAATGTCGGGGTATGGAGGTTCAATATTCTGTTGAGTATCGGTGGTTGAAACGGAAGGCTCCAAGTCCGATTTGGTTGCTCCTGTCTGACTTGATTCAGATTCAACTGGTCCGCTATCAGTCTCAGATAAGCTAAGTGCTGGACTTTTCACTTGTATGTGCTAACTGTTCAGGATCATTTTCTGAAGATTCACTTATCTTTCTAAACCTTTCATCCAAAGTTCTAACTTTAAGTTTAGGTTTAGAGCCAGACATTTTTATACTGCAAGCCAGTAGCCCGACAACAGTTCTTTTGACGGTCAATGACAAACTAGTAAATGTATCAATTCATTTCTAGATTCAGATGCTAAAAAGCGTGTGAAAAACAAATTGTGTTTTATCTTATGTCAAGACAAAGCCTTTGAAGATAAATTGAACTGTCAATTTCAAAGAGTTAGTTAAGGTCACAGTACTCATTGCAAATGTTTATCTTTCAACTTGTGGAAGCTTGTCATCTGTACAATAAACATAAAACAGACATAATTAAAATATGTAATGCGTTGTTTGTCATTTTTCATCAATAAAAAAAATTTGGGGAAAAAATTATGCGTAGGCACGTGCCTAAAGCGCCTTACGGTAGCTACGCCCCTGTTCATTATTTGATCTATTTGGAAATTGTTTTAATAGAAAATAAACTGAAACATTTATATGAGCATCCTATTCTTAGACCATTTTACCATCATTGCAAGAAAATCTATTTTACATATGATTCAAGTTCTACAGTGTACCAACTCCTAAACACTGTCAGAACAATAATTTAGATGCAGGTATTTATAGGTATGTTTAGTCCAAGAAACAACGCAGGTATTTATAGGTATGCTTAGTCCAAGAAACAAATACAGTGAAACAGTCTGTCTAAACCAAACCGTTAAAAAAATGGAATCCTGCATAAACCAAACTTTTAATAAAGTCCCAATATTGGAAACCCCTGATAATTTAACCTGTATAAAATTTCACCTGTATAAACAGAACACCTATCAATTCCAAACACAAAAGCAGAACCCAAGGAAGTTCGACATAGACAGGTTTCACTGTAATAACTGAGTAACTGTCAAAAAATTATTGTATAAAAGTATAATGTAATCTAACAATAACAGTAAAACAAGCAACACTATGACATATACCACAACAGGTAAAATCTGACCATCTTCTTTCTCCTCTAAAACCTTAAGTTTCTTATAAGGAGCAAAAAATGAAGAGATTTTTCTCTTATTTGTCTTTTCTGTGCCTTTGACAGCTGCAAAATTCATAAATTTGAAAAACTTTTGCTGAACATTGTTCAGAAATACTTGATAGATGAACATACAAAAAACATCTTCTTGACACTAAAGGCATATAGGTGTTTAATGCCACTTTCAACAATATATATTTCAATATTACAGTTACATCGCGGCGGTCAGTTTTATTGTTGGAGGAAAGAGGAGTTCCGGAGAAAACCACTAATTTATTGCAACTCACTGATGTTATTGTTTTTATCCATTACGTCAAATACACAATAATTTTCAGTATCAGAATCAGTTACTGACATTATCATTTGGTGAGATCAAGTAAAACATCCAATTACCATTAAAAGTGAAATATTCACTCATGACTGACAAAATTTATCACATAAAACTGTATTAAGTACACCTTGCCAGGGAATGGAATGAAATTGTGCATTCCTCCCTCTTTTTTTTCATTCCAAAAAACAAAATGAAATAATGTACTATTTTTTATTTCTAATTAGAAAGGTTTATACCAGTACATGTATCGGTTTTTATTATAATTTTGGAAATTTCAACATTTGAGTAAATATCCTAAGAAGCCGTAAGAAAATAAACTATGTGGGGATGCAGATTCAATTGGGCCCAGCACTTTATCTACTTTCGGCTGTTCAAGTACACACAACGACACACTGCAGGTTTTACAGGGAACAGCAATTGGGTCCCACACCTCATAATGCCAGTCCTGTGAAGATGAAATTTAATTAGGTGTACTATACCAAAAATGTATGACTGCTTGGATTAAAAATATTCAAATAAAATTGTGGATTCCACTAAAAAAAACAGACTAAGTATCACTATAACTGGTATGCATAGGGTCAGCCTTAGGAGGTGCTGGCCCAATGCTGTTCTCTGTAAATCCTGCAGTGTGTTGTTGTGTGTACTTGAACAGCAGAGAGTAGATATCAGCATTGTGCGGCCCAATTGGGAGCAATTGGTCCAATTGGCTTAACTGGGTATGCATGTAAGCAACTTTAATTTATGATCAAGCAAATACAAGCAAATTGTAAAGCTATAGGCGACAAATCTGGAATTTACTGCACTAATAGTACTACTAATTTTCTTCATTTTCTGTCTTATACTTACTAAGTTACTTACCAACTGGCTTGTTTTCCTTTTCCTCTAAATCTTTTCTACAATTAAGACGAAAATATAATCAGTTAAGTGATGCATATACATAGTCATATAATAAATTCTGGAAATTATTATTAAAAAAATATTTCTTTTCAAACTGTTCTTTAAAATTTTTTTTGCAAAGTTTCATACTTTAAATATTTTATGATGCTCACTGACTGTGCATGCTCAAAGATGTAACTTAATTATTCTTTCCAAAGTATTTTTTTCATACTGTTGCTACACAACCATTCTAAAACAAAAAAATATTAAGGGCAGTTGTGGTCGTGATCGCATGATAGTTTGATTTACAACTACCTATGCAATCGGTGCCTATTGCCATTAATATGAGTTTGAACTCCGTTCATGGTGAGGTGTATTCTATACAACATTATGTGATCAAGTTTGTCAGTGACTTGCGACACGTCAGTGGTTTTCTCCGGGTACTCCAGTTTCCTCCATCAATAAAACTGACAGCCACGATATAATTGAAATATTGTTGAAAGTGCTGTGTTACACCATAAATCTAACCCTAACCCTAAAATGTATTAAACTTTAAATATGTTCTTTTGTTGATCTCGCTTTATCATTACAGGTAATAGATGGTTAGATGTTAAATCATTATTGCCTAATCTAACAATGTTAATCACATTCTGTTCAAATATTGTGTCAGTCAGGTATCACTGAGGTAAAGCTGATGACCGTAACTCTAATTACGGTCATCCCAAGATGGCGACATGGAATCTGGTAAGAATCTTTTTTGTCGATTAAATTGTTTCTATAATGTATTTTAAATGACACATGCATTAGTATGATAGTAATCTATGAACTTTCCACAAGGAAATCACAAATTACGACTGAAAAATGTATATGAAAGAGAAAATCCGATTTTAAAAAATCGCTAAGATGACCGTAACTGAACCTTCATCGGCGGTGCAATTACAGTCATCTCAGTTTTTCAGTTACGGTCATCTTAGCGGTTTTTTTAAATCGGATTTTCTCTTTCATATACATTTTTCAGTCGTAATTTGTGATTTCCTTGTGATAAGTTCATAGATTACTATCGTACCAATGCATGTGCCATTTAAAATACATTATAGAAACAATTTAATCGACAAAAAAGATTCTTACTCGATTCCACGTTCGCCATCTTGGGATGACCGTAATTACAGTTACGGTCATCAGCTTTACCCCAGTGAGGTATAGTACCAGAGAAAATTAGATGCTCAACTGGCGTTTAAACCATAAACCCAAACCCAAACAATAATATGTGGGGAAATACAAAATTTATCTGAGTTTGAGATATGAATGAATATCAACCGTATGTAAATAGTCAATTGATGGAATAATCCTAATCCTGAAGTGAGCAATAACAAAGGGTTTCTTAATCTTTTCTAATGAAATAAATATGCACAGGATAATTTCTAACCTTATTTGCTTATGCTCCAGCAATCTTTTAGTTATAGAACACATGTTATTTTCCTGTAATCCTTGATCAGATAAATCAGAATTTAATTTCCTTTTTCTTGCAACATCAGCCTTCTTCTTTCCTATTACATCTGTAACATTACGTCGTTGATATTTGACGTCATCTTCACTGATGTCCATTTCTGTTATTGGAGGAATAAAACAGGTGTCAATAACTTTACTTATGTTAGTTGTGGGCGGTGAAACACCAACATTATTTTCTTTCTCATAAGGCTGGTTTCCCCTCAAATATGAACAATTATCAGGGGCAACTTCTTTTCCAGTTTGAAAAATATTCAATTTTTTCTCAGTAATAATCTCAATTAAATTATCGTCGGCCCTATTGTTTGATGTAACATGTAAATTATGTTCCTGAATCCTATTTGAAACTGTATCATTAATTATATTTTTCCCTTTTCTTGGTACATCAATATTCGTGGCTTTTGTAATAATTTCCAAACTTGGAAACAAGGAGGGTGAAAGTGATAATGGAAGTGATTCTTGAGATGATCTTTCAATTCCTGGATAAGCTGCTCTTTGAAGTGACTCTTGAGATGATCTTTCAATCCCTGGATAAGCTGCTCTTTGAAATGATTCTTGAGATGATCTTTCAATCCCTGGATAAGCTGCTCTTTGAAGTGATTCTTGAGATGATCTCTCAATCCCTGGATAAGCTGCTCTTTGAAGTGACTCTTGAGGTGATCTTTCAATCCCTGGATAAGCTGCTCTTTGAAATGATTCTTGAGATGATCTTTCAATCCCTGGATAAGCTGCTCTTTGAAGTGATTCTTGAGATGATCTTTCAATCCCTGGATAAGCTGCTCTTTGAAGTGATTCTTGAGATGATCTTTCAGTACCTCGATATGCTGGTCCTTGAAGTGATTCTTGAGATGATTTTTGAGCCCCTAGGTAAGCTGCTCCTTGTTCATCACAAGAATCTAATGATGACGTTTGTTCAACAGGAAATTCATGGGATGATATATTGATTTCTGAATTTCCCATACCCCTTTGGCTATAAGTCACTTGAGATAAGCTTGAATTCAATGACAATGGCCCTTGTCTGTCTTTGCTGTGGGACATAACTGTATAGCTTGTATTGATATTCCTCCTGTTATATTCTGGATTATTTTGACTTTTGATATTCATATTCTGTGAATTTTGTACTGTCCGTGGATAACAGCCAAATCTAGATCTATACAAAGACTGGTAATATTTGCTTGGTTCTAAAATACAAAATCAAAATATTTATCACACTGTATGGCCAAAGGTAAATAAAGTTAATTTAATGGTACATGTAACTCTGAATGACAAGTAAAGGAAACTAAATTGTTGGTTGACAATTTCTGTCACATTGTAGATTTAAAACTTGTATAATGTCTAGTTTTCTTTACAAATAAAACAAAAAAGTGTGATAACTATAACATGCTGGGTACCTAGTTTCAGTCATTTAAAGAAGATAGATTAACTTCTAGTTTTGGTTAAATACATTTAGAATAATGTCAGTTATGAAGGTCGAGACACACATTATCGCTAGTATGACAGCGAGTCTGATAGGATCAGCTGTGATACTGGTGATAATGTATGCTGAGACTTTCAAAAATGATGTTATTAGTTTTTATCGGTTACATCATAGTGTGTTTGACATCACACTGACAGATAATTTTCAGTATCAGAATCAGTTTGTTGATACTGACAATATCACTTGGTGAAATCAAGGAAAATGTTCAAATTAACGATAAAAGTGAAACGCTACAAATTTATACTAAAGGTATTAAATAAATTCACACACTTGATTTAAAGTTCATTTTTACCCCCATTTAATCCTGAAACCACATTATCACAGTACACTGGAATTTGTCCACGCATAGATTGTTTTTAACTATATTTACATAAATTAAATATCTGGGAACACATCATTTTTAAACTTTTTCATGTTTACTTGGTTCAGAGAATCACAAGCCATTTTTTTACAGTTCAAACCACATAATGGAAATCACTCCTAGTATTTTACTCTTCCATTCTATTTGGAATACAAATGTTTTGTAATTGGCTCTTAGAAACAACATACAGGTAAAAGAAAATACCTTGTGAACTTTGTCTGTCCATCTGAGATATCAATATATTTTCTTTTTCTTTTTCAAATTGCTTATAAATTGCAGACATAACCTTCTGTGCATCTACAGAGAGATGACAAAATTTATCAATAACTGGTGGCAGTTGGACAGGCTTTATTACTCTTTCCATCTTTTCTGAAAAAAAAATGAAATTTGAATATTAAGTAATAGCTATTCAAAAGGTGCATGTATTATTTTCTTTAAGACCTTGTTCAATCCATTCCATCCAAACAAAACACAGATATATTTCATGGTAGAGTAATTTCTTGTTTCCTCATCTTAGAAATGTGTCAATTATTGAAAAAGAGGCTTCATAGAGCCAATAAATTAAACTCTAATTTTTCAAGCAGTTATAACATTCACATTGACTAGTACAGATAGTTGTCAAATTCAATAGTTCTTGATACACGATAAGTTTACAATGTGGAGAAGTGATATAACAATCGTTCCGGCCCAAGTTAATCCAGCCCGTCAATTTTTTAATAGGAGTTACTTCCCATTTGAAGGCAAATGAAAATAATACTCATTCTAGAAAGAGCAATCATGGAAAGGACAAAGAATTTGAGTGTAATTTTCTTATAATTTGTAGATATTTAAATCTTGTAAAAAATCAGAGGATAACTTTATACATATGATACTCAGATCAACGTCAAGTCTCTAATCGACGTCCGCTCCTCAAATCGGGGTCCACTGACGTCATTATCTCAAATCACGGTCCAATTTTAGGATATTTTCAAATCGGCGTCCTTTCCAAACTCTCATATCTATAGGCCTGTTTACACGATCAAATTTACCATCAAAAATAATTGTAAGGGCAGTTTTTTTTTTAATCTGTTTTTTTTTTCCCATTCTTTAATATTATCAATAGGGGTAGAATCTACTTTGGCGGACCACGGAAGTCAGATATTGTAATAAACAAAGTGCATCACCCATAACCTTTCATTTTGTTACCATGCGGATATGACAACAAAAGGGTTAGGGTTAGGGTTAGGTTTAGGGTTAAGGTTAGGGTTAGGGCTAGAGTTAAGGTTAGGGTTAAGGTTAGGGCTAGGGTTAAGGTTAAGGTTAGGGTTAAGGCTAGGGTTAGGGTTAGGGTTAGGGTTAGGGTTAAGGTTAGGGTTAGGGCTAGGGTTAAGGTTAGGGTTAGGTTTGAAGTTAAGGTGTTAGTGTTAGAGTTAATGTTAGGGTTAGGGTTAGGATTAAGGTTAGGGTTAAGGTTAGGATTAAGGTTAGGATTTGGGTTAGGATTAAGGTTAGGGTTAGGGCTAGGGTTAAGGTTAAGGTTAGGGTTAGGGTCCGCTAAAGTAGAAGTACTCCTAAACACAATAGGATTTTATCTACTGTAACTATAAAATACATAGGCATTTTTGTCATCAAGAACCCGTCATCTGGAATCTGGTCTTGTCCCTTCTCCATCATTGCTTCAAAAACATTCCCTAATGGGTGTGACGTCATTTGAAGTATACGTCAGTGACGTCATTGGACGTCGATTTGAGAAATTGAAAATCGGCCATATATTTGAGAATTGGACGTCGATTAGAGACTGGATGTCAATCTGAGTCTTACATATATAGCAACAAGAAAACTAACACGTTGTTACATTAAAATTTTGGATAAACTATGAGAAAAGTATGGCCAACCACTCGAATTTCGTCCACACTCGTATTTCATCGATTTTATGCCACGTGCACTTTTCTACATTATGACGTCATTTCCAGCCTTCATAAAAGTTGGGAAAACCCCTGCTACCCAAAACCTTGCATTGGAACAGTATGCGGTCAAAATCGTTAAGTCAACGTTATGAACTGTTGACTTCTTTCAATTGTTGACTTTTTGTGACTTTAAAAAAATGATGATTCAAAAATTGTTAAATAGTGTTGAAAAATACAGATATTTTTGTGGACAACCCGACATAAAGGCAAGTGATTTTTCTTCAATATATTTCATTATGCTTTAAAGCAACGTTAATTTTTTTCCCCCCCGTTTGTTATTTTTATGGCATGTATTGCGCATCGTTGAAATTCGAGTGGTGTGGTGTAGAGGAAGTTGGGTAAGGGTCATTCAGTTATGTAAAGAAAGACACAAAATCGAAGTGCAGAATGGTTGTATCTTTTATTAAAATCTATAAACAAGTAATTTTCCAACACGAATGTATCGTCAGTCCTGTCCAATCTGCTTACGGTAAAATGCTACATTGCACATGACATTTTGATCGACGAAATTCGAGTGTACTGGCATATATGTCATTTTCATAGCACTTTGCATGAAATGGGAACTTTTGCTTGCATTATAAAGGGAAATAACTCTTCATTATAGAATCAAGTCTGAAATGTGCAAAAGGTCTACTGCTATTAAGACCAATATAAGACAAAAAAAATATTATTAAAACAATCCTCTAAATTGATGAAAAACATGATCAGATGATTTTCCCCAATCAATTATTTTTAATATTTTAATAATCTGAGACTGAAAGCTGAGAGTTCAAATTGGGACGCACTCTACTCTTTCAAGAGGTGCAGTGGTAATATATCCTTTCCAAAATGATTGATATGGTTAGGATCAACAGAGATACATATTCATTATTTGGGTGTACGTGTAGACCCTGAAGCTCGACAGTTGAAACTCTCTGGCCTCACTTTGAAATGTTGAAACTTTCTGAAAAGTCGTCTGCTGTTTGTTTCCGCCCGTCTTCGGCTCTGAAATTAGATTGTTGCCAGCAGTTTCCGGTTGCACGTTGCAAAACTTTTCAGGTTTCAGAACAGCTGGTTATAACAACATTAACATTGAATAAAGATGCAGTTCGACATCAGAAGGTTGATAAAATGAGTTATTGATTTGTTTATTTCATTTGTTAATTATAGACATATGCTTTCATACTACTTGTGCGAAGTTATCAAAGATAATACAGATATTTTTATCGACCGGTGTATTTTTATTTTGTCTGTTCGTAGAATTCACATCGTAAACCAAACAATTCTGCCTCTACATACTTAAAATGGTACCGGGTCGTTTCGTCCCGAATCCCGTTCGCCCCCTGAGTCGTTTCGCCTCTATTCCCGTTCGCCCCGGGTCGTTTCGCCCTCATTTATTAATAGTGCCTTAAAGTTAAAAAATGAAATATGGAAAATACCATTGCAAATATTTGTATTTTGGATGATGCAAAGCTTGTTCATGGGTACTTTATTTTTGTCTTCCTCATAATTAACATGCTTTCTTGACGTGTTTAATATTATGTGTTGCTTCACTCTTTGTTTGACATCTGATTAAATTTATACTATTTTAGCATTTGATGCGTAATTCATTAAAAAAGAGGTTATTTGCGCACTTGTACAGCATCTTAGTCATTTCATGCACTTTTGCATTGGTACCAAAAAAAACAACCTTTTTACTGTTCTTGTGTGGTTTTTTGTAAATTTTGCAAGAAAAGTTTCACTTGAGATCTTTGACAAAAATAGATTAAAATGAATGAATTATTATTTTTGTTGTATGTACAACTAATAAATAAATATTTAAAGTAGACCAAAATGAATGAATTATTATATTTTTTGCATACAACTAATAAATAAATAATTTCCAAAAAATAGTCGAAAAAGACTTCATCTTTTATAATATAATAGCGATTAAGTGGGGCGAATCGAATCACTTTCGGGGCGAAACGACCCAGGGCGAATCGACCTGGGGAGAACAGGTAATCGGGGCGAAACGACCCGGATTCCTTAAAATATATGATTCAACATTTTATCTTTCATTTGTCTCTTCAGATAAACAATATTATTATATCTAGAAATATGAAAAATGTATATTATTAATACAGTTTGATACTTATTGAAGTTATTCATTTTTTGTAGGTTACTACTTGCATGTAAAATGAATTATTGCTATATCATACAAATTTTGAAATACTGTCAAGAATGTATAGGACAGGAATTTTCTGGATGTATTATTGTTATAAAACTATTCTGATATTACTATTTTGCATGGACTAATGTTATGATATTAATACAACATGATAATATCTATGAAAGCTCAAAGATACCAAAGCCTAATGGGGTAATCAGAAGCCAGAAATTGAAGAGGACAAAAATGGCAAAAAGGACAAAAATACAAACAATGGTGAATCGTTGACAAAACACTACAGAAAAAATTATCAAGAAGAGACCTCTGTAATTTTACTATCCAAATATCTTTGTTATCAATGCATATAAAAGATGAAAAGTTTGTTATGCTGACAAACTTATGCGAAAGTGAAGACTCTGAAGCAAAGACACATTCTTTTTTTTTGTTTTACTTACAGATTTGACATATATCGGAAAGTTCCAAAAGATCTGACGCAACCAACATTAACAGGAGCATGTATCTCTATTTCCAGTGTGTTATTTATTACATATTTGTTTCTGTCGGAGCTATTTCTTTTTCTGACCCATGAAGTGTAAGTACAAAAATGTATGTTTTTTACATTATTTAAAAAAAAGCTTAAATAGTGATGATCAACAATAACCTCTCGCCACAAATCATTGAACACAAAAAAGACCATGCAATGCAGGTCGTATTGATATAAGTACAAGATTGGAGAAGAAATGCAATAGTCTACCTCTTATAAGGCCACCCCTTTTGCAATTGAAAAATGGCCTAATAACAGGGATGACCTTTTGTGGGAATGGCTTTATAAGAGCGGGGTTACTATATTCATCTAATTTTTGTTTGGTACATAATTATGATTGATATCGCTTTGAACAATATTTCAATTATATTGTAGTGGTCAGTCTTATTGGTATGGATCCAGGGCTCACGTTGGAGGGCGATTCGGGCGAAGAAGTCGCCTTGTGGCTGCTCACTTCGCTTTGTACTAGTGCCAAAAGAGAAGTGGAAGTCGCCCTGTAATTTTACCAAGTCGCTTTGCTAATTTTAACTGTTAAAAAACATCGGTATATTTTTACTACAAAATTTCCGTTTTTCAAACCGCCATTGTTAAGGGACGTAATCGAAACAGTTATGAATATAAAAACTGTACTACTGATCCGAACTCGGGGAAAATAACGTCGGTATTGTTTCATTTCATTTATTTGGGGTTTGATGGCAGCTATCCAAAGGGATTGTTAACTTTGTGGATATGATTAGTTTCTTAATTAATATCAATCAGTGATTAAAGAGAAGCAATGTAAATAATATACACTCATTAAAATGTGATTAAATAATTAGCAATTTCACAGCTTGTGGTTGTTTTTTTGGGCATATATTTATCTTATCTAATGATTTGTCATTTTATCTATGTGTGACTTGTTTGAAACAATGCTGATGTCAAAATAAATTTTATTATTCAATTTTATTTATTTATTATTTATTGGACAATAGTTGACTATCATATATGTGCCTTTATCATCTGTGCAAGACAAAACAAAGAATCTGAAAAGGGTTTACTTAATACAAGCAAACAAAAAAACAAATACAAGGATATATGTAAATCAGAGAGATGATATGCTAACAAAAACAAGGAATTAAACAACTACTGAATATACTTTAATGCATAACAAGTACATTATAACATACAAATGCCATGATAATGCCCCGCGAATGTGAAAAGTGGTACAATTAATTAGAGAAATATTTTGACTTCTCCCTGTACTCTCACCACTTCTCCCTGTTGTCTCTCACTTCTCTTTTGTCAGCACCTGAAAGAGAAGTCACTTCTCCCTCTGATTTCAAAGTAGTGGGAGCCCTGGGATCTGCCTGCTGGTGATAATCAACTATGACTACCATTCAATCACAAACATAGATCCCTTTGTTGTTCATAAAAAAAATTATTACAATAATACACCTGCAATTCAATGTCCACTTCAGTGTACTGTAAACTAGTTCTCAGTATGAATATAGTGAATAAGTGATTGTTGTCTAACACCAAATGAACAATTATTTAGCTATATCATGGTGAGAACAAGTTACATTCAAGACAAACTTGCTTAGCTGGATTTTGTAGTGTAAGCCCAACTGAAACAACAGTCCACATGTAGACATGTCGCTCCGATTGAGCTTATTCTCATTTCGAGCCAACTAGATCTTTCCCTTTAATGTGGCGTGATTAGTGGAGAAGTAACAAATACAAATTTTATTGTCTTCAGTTTGACCTGACCGGGACCATGTTCATACTCAAAGCGAGCACGCTTACCATTACACCACCGATTCAATTCATCATGAATAGAGCTGAAATTACAATCGCTTAACGTAAAGCAACAATTATCCTACAAACATCAGCATATCTTAATATTGAAGTTAAAATTATGTATTTGCTGAAAATGACTAATTTCATTTATTATTTTTTTCAGAATTAGTGAGCTAACAGTAGAGGATCCAGTAAGACACACAGAAAAAATCCCTGTATTTATCAATATAACATTACCTAATATGAAATGTGAATGTGAGTACATGTTTTATTATTCTCCAATTGACATTCATGTCTTTTTACATAAAATGAAGGTTCTCCGGGGACAAACCCACAGATTTTTTCAGTACCTTCCTAAGTGGCCAGTAAGGGATGCCCTTTCTATTGGGGTGATTGTCAGGTTATAATACGGAAATCCTGACTGGACCATAGTGAGTAAGGAGTGTCTGACTCCCTGCACATTAAAGGACATCTTTTGTATGTTTTGTTTTAAATGTAGGCACGTCGTTGTAGCCTCTTCAAAAGACTAAATTTTTCGTCGAATTGTGATTGGATAAAAATATCTACTTCCTGTTTTAATTTCAGATCTTGGTATAGATATTCAGGATGACATGGGTAGACATGAAGTTGGCTTTAAAGATAACACAATCAAACAAGAGTTGAATGCTGGGAATGGCTGTAGGATGGAATCTCATTTTACCATTAATAAAGTTAGTAAAATCATGTAGTATGTTCATTATAGATCTTTAATAATCATTCAATAATTAACAAATATAAGATAATGTATTTTTCCTGTCATTGTTTTGTAAGTCTAGAACTTCATCGGAGGTGTAATGGTTAGCGTGCTTGCCTCGAGTGCGATAGATCGTGGGTTCGAGCCCCGATCGGGTCAAACCAAAGAATATAAAATTGGTATTTGTTGCTTCTCCACTAAGCACACAACATTAAGCAGAAAGTGCAAAGACTGGCTGGTCAGAATCGGGATAATGTGTCCGAGTTTGGCGACATGTCTGTCTGCGGACCGTTGTTTCAGTGAGCTAGCTCTATAAAAATCCAACTGATCATGCTGGTCTAGTACAAAGCATAGCTCATCATCATCTCATTGAAAATTAACTTGTTCTTGCAATGATATAGCTGAAAAATTGCAGAGTTGGTATTAAACAACAATCACTCACTCACCCAAATGTATATGAAAGGCATTCAGAACTATTTTGGCAAGAGGAAAATTAATCTCATTCTGATTCTCTCTTTCCAAGATTTTTTTTGGGCTTATCAGGCCAAATCATGATACCAGTATATAGAATAAAAGATAAAACTCTAGGTAACAATTTACAATAAGATGTTATATTAAAATGTAAACAACGAAGACAATTTTTCTTCAAATCAAATGTCTTCTTCTCTAGGTACCTGGTAATTTCCATGTATCTACACATTCAGCAAGATCTCAACCAGAAAGTCCTGATATGACACATTTAATACATAAAGTGAGGTTTGGTATGGATTTACAGGAAGGCAAGGTATGAATTTTGTGGGTTATCTACCCTTTGTTTATTAATTAAAAAAGGGGGGATGTCATGGCCTTGATTGTATGGTAGTTGGATATACAACTACCTGTGCAATCAGTGCCTATCACTACTAATGCTGTGAGTTCTAACTCCATTCATGACGAGGTGTACTCAATACAACATTATGAGAGAAAGTTTGTCATTGACTTGCAACAGGTCGGCGGTTTTCTCCGGGTACTCTGGTTTCCTCCAACAATAAAACTGGCCACCAAGATATAACTGAAATATTGTTGAAAGTGGCGTTAAGCACCATAAAACCAAACCTTGATGAATAAACTATACCAAGACAGACAATAGCTCAAACCTTCATAGAAAATGTTTTCTTTTTTCATAATATACATGTTGTTTGAAACATGTTTTTTTTAATGTACCCTGTAGACAGAAGTGTTTGTTCCTTATAAGTTGAAATAAATCTATATAAAGACAAAATTTGATTTATTTTAAGCCACTACAGTGTTTCAGCTAGACTTTGAAATCTTCGGGACAATTGCCAGTTTTATCGAAATTTCTTCAGGACTTTCTTTAATAATTAAACTTATTATAAATATAATTTTTTATAAAGTTCTTCATGACAATTTGAGAAATAGGTGGGCAAATATTTGAAGATCGATGATTAGCTGATTCACTGCACTATGATATTTTTTCAAATTTTACTGTTGACTAAATATTTAAAGTGTTGAAAACATTTTTTATGTCTTGTGTGAGGGTTGGGAGTGGTAATCTATTCTTTTCTAAAACTGTTAAATTCTATGTTTACAGGATGTAAAAGGATCCTTTAATCCTTTAGAAGATGTTGATAGAACTGCAGGGGAGGGTGAGAATATTTATATTTAACAAAAAATCACATACATTCTACAGTAA
The DNA here is from genome assembly GCA_963383655.1 of Bathymodiolus septemdierum. Classification (NCBI taxonomy): domain Eukaryota; kingdom Metazoa; phylum Mollusca; class Bivalvia; order Mytilida; family Modiolidae; genus Bathymodiolus; species Bathymodiolus septemdierum. The sequence goes on along the minus strand of OY726520.1, from coordinate 53,450,731 downwards.
CACCTGTAGATTTTATGTAAAGATGTTGACCATGAAAATCTAGTTACAACTGTGAAGACGACAAAGATGGTAGACCGTTCTGTTGAAGCATTTTATGTTGATTGCAAAGGAAAAAGAATTCTGATATTTATTACTAAATTGATGACAGTTTAGGATAGTTGCTATTTCTGTACCCTCTACAATTATTATAGGAATAAACGCATTTTTTTCGGAGTTGATTGATGTATAACCTGGACCAATTCACCCACAAACTTACATAAAAGTCCTTTGGACTTTTATTTGTTTGTGAGTGAATTGGTCCAGGTTATACATCAATCAACTCCGAAAAAAATGCGTTTATTCCTTATAATTCTGTAACTAAGTTTTTTTTTCTTCATTTGTTTTGAAAATTTACCTTTGGGGATCCCCAGTACGCACACATTCATTCCATCGATGTGTGTCGGCCATGAATAACAAAATGAACTAACCTTATTTCCTACTTTAAACTAGACGGTGATGTAATTAAGTTACCGATATTTTCCAATTTGATGGCATTTAGCATTTAGCTACTCAAACAAGTAAAATGCCCACAAAATCGTAAAATAAATCAGTAACCAGCTTGTGTCAATCAGCGTCCCTTGTAAACAACGTCACAGGGTGACGATATATTACAAATGTCAAAGTTGATAGATGGTTGTCTTAAGTATTTTTTCCGGAATTTTTTTTTTATGTCAACAATACAACCTTTTTTTTTCATTGGCATTTATTTTTTTATTTCATATCTAACAATAATTGTCGATTATTAACAGTAAACATTGTTTCTTTTATCTTTTTTTATTATCGGGAATCATTACATTACGAAAAAAGTAGTCCACTGAACATCGTCTATCGGAAAATAAACTGACAAAACCCTGCCTCCATAAGCGCTTATACCCAATCAGAGTATAGGATTTCTAATTATGTAAATCATATAAGAATTATATGTTTATAAACTATTATTATATCTTTAAAACCAGTTAAAAATCCATCTGACAAGAAAACAGAAGAATTTTTTTTTTTTTTAAATACTATAATTAATTTATTTTGGTTTTTGTCATTCATTGTTTGTTGGTGGTTTGTTGTTCTGTAAGTTTTTAGTTACAATATTATGCTGAAAAATGATTCATATCAGAATCTGTGTCACTTTGTGTGGAGGGGGAGTGGGAGGGGATAAAGAATAAGTTTAAGATGGGGAATTATTTTTCTTAAATAATTATTCTCTGCAATTGTTATACAATGTATATACAAATACAGTAGTCCCCTTCTTTATAAGGCCATCTCTTCTGCAATAAAAAAAAGTAGACTTTTAAAAGGGAGGTGGCTTAGTAGTACTGTGAATTCATTTTTATTCGTGGTATACCAATTTTCGTGGTTTTCATGGGTGCAAGCAAACCACGAATTTAAATGTTCGACGAAAAATGACCATTTGATTTCCGTTTGGCGGTAAGCAAGGTTTTGACAACACAAACGTTTGTAGCCATGTAGGTAATTCAACATTGTTATACCCCCCACAACAAAGTTGTAGGGGGGTATACTGGTTTCACCATGTCCGTCCATCTGTAGACAAATCCTATGTCATACGATAACTTGAGTTGTGTTTCTTAGAATCTTTTAAAATTTTATCAGCTGCTTACTGGTGAAGAGAGGAGGATCCCTTTCATTTTTGACGATTTTCACTTTTGCCGTTCCAGAGTTATTGGACTTGATATGACGGAAAATAGGATTTTTACCCTATGTCATATGATAACTTGAGTAGTGTTTCTGAGAATGTTTTGAAATTTTATCACCAGCTTACCAGTGAAGAGAGGAGGATCCCTTTCATTTTTGACGATTTTTTACATTATGTAATTGTAATGCATGTCTTGTGAATCTAGAATAAATGTACCTGTGTGTCATTTTGTGATTGATAAACATGTAAACTCTTGGAATAAATTGTTTATTGTTGTGACATTTATGAAAACATTTTGCAGTAATAACTTCCGGTATTTTTGTATTGTTTAATGAAGTGTTGATTTAATGCATCAAAGCCAACTTGATACGAGGTATGTTCTATATATTAGTAGACAAAACTCACTATATATATTTTATTATTTCACATCAAAATTCAACAGTACTTTAACACATAAATAAAAACAATATTAACATACACATACTAACATTATAGTCACCTTTTATAATTGCTGTGTAAACATTTTGATTGACAATCATAAAGTTTATTGGTGATCATAATCAGATTAACGGTCGGTATACTGGTATCATATACGCCCGGAGGTCAGGATTTTAATTTGTTGACACGTGATGTTTAACTGCCGTGACATAAAATTTCACACCTTTTTTCTTTACTGTTTAATGCAACTTTTTTATATGTATCATTTATGGCATGTCATGTTCCCGTAGAGTACAAAGAATTATAATTTAAGTTTTGACTCCTAGTGTGAAGTTTAGCAAAAAACATACCTTTTTTGTGAAATATTAATTAAGAAACAAATGTAAATGGTACTGTCAAAAATATTTTCTCTGTATTTATGACAAGTTGCTCAATGAATAGATTCACGGCTTGGCTTCTTATCTTTTGATCATCTTTCGATGATTGCAAATTATTTCTGATTGGATGTTATTGATTTAATTTGTGGGCTTCTTCAAAGAAGTATTAATTATGAAATCAAATAATTATCAAAATTGTAACAAGCTGATAATATACAACAATGATCCATATTTGTTTGGCGTACTTGTAAATTTGAACACTTTACCGTAGAATCGCGACACGCAAAATCTACGAATTTGAAGTGAAAATCCACAAATTTAAGTATTTCAAAACTTTTTTTAAATTTTTTGTAATCGGCAATCCACGAATTTAACTATCCCACGAAATGCCTTTTTTTCCCAATCCACGAAAATTGGTACCAACGAAATTAAATTAATTCACAGTATTATGCAATCTTAGTGATTCTGAAATTTTACCCGATAAGAGAGGTGGCCTTTAGTAGGAGTAACCTTTAAAGAGGGGTTACCTCTATTGAGGGATGCAGTTTAGTAGTATTATGAAATCTTAGTGTTTCTGAAATTTGGCCTGATAAGAGGGATGGCCTTTAGTAAAAGTAAGCTTTTAAGAGGGTGCCCTCTCTTGAAAAAAGGGCCTGAGTGGTTCAATGAGTTAGGTAGTTGGATTACCTAACAACTCATACAAGCCTATCACCAATACGACGTGGGTTCGTGTCCGGCTTTGTAAATTACAAAAAAGGGTGCACTCGACTTGCAGCCGCAAGTGATAAAGTTTACCAGTTGCTTGTCCATGGTCGGTGGTTCTCTCTGGGTACTCCGGCTTCTTCCACCACTAAAACTGGTTGCCATGATATAGCTGAAATATTGTTGAAATTGGCATTAAACACCAAAAATCAAATCAAATCAAATCTCTTGAAAAAGGAGGGGAGGGTGGACATTTTAGTAGTATTATGCAATCTTAGAGTTTCTGAGATTTGACCTCATAAGAGAGGTGGCCTTTAGTGGGTGTAGCCTTTTAAGAGTGGTACTATTGTAATAACGAAATAATTTGTTATGTTATTTCTATGAATTTGACAGATGTTAGTAAGTAAGTATATAATGTGGTTATGAAGTTGTGAGTTTGAACCCAGCTCATGGAAAGGTGTACTCAATACAGCATTTTGTGATAAAGTTTGTTGGTTTTTACTTTACATTTTTCAATTTTTTAATTACTATTTTAAAATATTTCAATTTTTATTTTCATATATTTTTTATTTCTTTTATTCCTCCAATATATATATACATTGTATTCATAGCTACAGCTAAAGTATAATTGAAATGTGGTAGCAGTTGGCATTGAACACTTTACAAAACCCAAATCTCACCCTATTTACATTCTAACCACTATACCTAGCAACATTTTTATTTTATTTTGATTTTGCCATCTCTTTCTTGTAGCATTAGCAACACACAACTATATAGTAAAAATTGTACCATCAGTTTATGAAGATATGAATGGAAATGTCCGTTATCCGTACCAGTATACATACTCTTATAGGGTTAGTATTGTGTGTATAACTACACGATGGATTGTATACTATTAATATTAGTATGTACATCATTGTGCCGATTTAGAATTTTAAGTTTCTGTTCCTATATTTATAGCTATAGCCACACACGACTACATCGTAAAAATTGTACCATCGGTGTATGAAGACGTCAGCCAAAATGTCAGATACCCTTACCAATATACATATTCCTACAGGGTTTGTATTGCAAATTTGTCATTTCAGACACTGATGTATCATGGGTAATTTTCGACTTCTTTACACAAAATAATGAGTTGACGTTAATCCGTTGGCTAGATTTCTACGTTTTCACGCTTGTTGATCCAACTACGTTTTATTTTGTGTACAGAATTCCCAGAATACATTAGTTTTTGAAATGGTGAATTTTTCTGCATGAACAGGGAAACAGTTAGGCTGTGGTATCAGTAATTTAAAATTTAAGATATTCTTTTTATTATTATAGTCGTTTAACAATCTGAAAACTTCGTCTTCAATACTCTGTCTCAGTTACGTACTGGTGAAAGTTCCTAGCACTCACACCCATACAGATGCTCATTGACTTCCCAGTTAGTGAAAAGGGGGTGCTTTCTCGATGGGGGTTGTCAGGTTATAATGCAGAAACCCTGGACCATAGTGGGTAGCATGTTTGGAGATGGCCATGCTCCCTGCATGTTGAAAGATATCATTTGTAGATTAAAAAAAGAATAGACACATTGTAGATGCTACAAAAAACTAAATTTTTCATCCCTACTCAACTCTCTATAACTTTCCAATGGCAGTCAAAATCACTTGCATACGTCTGGGGATGTTCCCAGGGCTCAAACCCATACAGTTGCTCAGTGCCTTCCCAGTTAGGGATGGGGGGATGTCAGGTTATAATACAGAAAGCCTGACCGTGGACCAACTCTGATAAAATGTATGGAGAGGACCACGCTCCCTGCACATTAAAGACATCATTTGTAGATTTCTAAAAAAAGAAAGAATAAACACATTGTACAAGTTTGTCCCACTTGCATCTGTTACCAGTGAAAGGTCTTGGGAGGTAGAGACTGTTCTCGTTGTAGTTATTAGATTGTTAAACTTTTACAGAAACAGAAAGGTTATAAATGATGGCTTAGGTCTTTACTAATCATAGGTTTGTATTCAGTACAGCATGTTATTAGACTTTGAATGGTTCTATGGCAACTAACTTGTTTTTCCAGAATGTACTGCTGAAGAGAGTATTTGCAGATGGAATGCATGAATAGTAAAATAAACTGGTGGCAGTTATATTAAGATTATAAATCAAACTTCAGATCGTCAATTAAAATAATTATTGCATGATATATATGTATATATTTATTCAGCACTGGGTCTATTTGAGAAGTCAGATTGCATTGACAGGAATTATTTTTTTATCCGGTCACTGACCAAGATATCGCTTTTCTGGCACCTGATTCATGTAAGAGTGAACAGTAATAGTGTAAGTGTGGATGTGTGATAGAGGTCACTCTTGAAAACAATTTGAATGATGCTTGTTTCTGCTCTTTTTAGATAATTCGGCATTAGTTTTAGACATTGCAGGATAAACACAATACATTTACATTTGTGGTAAAAATAAAGATTTATTTGCACTCACTGCGAAATGGCTAGAAAAGCTTTATAAAAGCTTTCTTTTCTACCTGTTTTTAAAACTTATACAAATTTTTATTTTTATTTTCCGGCAATGTACATATATTGGACATATTTAAACAAATCTGTGCAAATGAAGACGTTGAAATACATGAAAATAAGTTTCATTTAAGTGTAGGTACTAGCAGTAATTCAGTAGTTACAGAAGAAGATAGCTACAGTTCAACCTTGTTCTCTAGAACAAAAGATTCATGTTTAACAGTTTAACCCAGTCACATTTTTGTGCTTGTCCCAAGCCAGACCCTGGATTTCCAGTGTCATATGTCATCATTTGTTTTGTGTTCAGTGAGTTAAGATGAGAAAGGTCAACCTATCCGTTGACGAGACGCCCCTTTTTCTGTCAAATACAGACATGTGCTGTTCTACTGAACTGGAATTCAATTCTGATTGACAAATGATTTATTTTAGAGACGAGAAATAATGTGAAAAAAATGTACACAAAAACTTGCTTTTCATATGTAAAAACATCAACATTTAGGCAAAAAAATTGGGAAGAGAAATCAAAACCTCTGACGTTATGACCTTTGTGGATTGAGTAGCTTCTTAGATAAGTTGTATTTTGAGTCAACGTCATAATTTTTAGGACTTTTTTATGCCTATGATTGCAAGGTCATTTGACTTTCAATGACTGGCCCTACTGCTACTTATAGAGTAACCCTGGTATATTTGTGATAACACATGTTTTCATTATTTTTTTCATTGAACCATTACAAATACACTGTTTACATGTAAATGTTTAGAACTAAATAACAGAAAAGTTTTTTTTTTTATTTGTAGGAAGTTATCCAGTACGGTCATGGAGGACGTGTGATGCCAGCTATCTGGTTTAGATATGAACTCAGTCCAATTACAGTTAGATATATAGAAAAGAAAAAACCATTTTATACATTTCTCACCACAGTAAGCATTCTTCTAGTATTTTATACTTTACTGTTTTTCAGTTTTGATTGAAACAAAATGGTGGTGGTTGACAAATCTCAGACAGCATCATGATCGTGTGGTAGTTGGATTTACAACTTCTTGTGCAGTCAGTGCCTATCACCACTAAAGTTGTGAGTTTGAATTCGGCTCATGGCGAGGAGTACCTGATACAACTTTATGTGATCAAGTTTTTCAGTGATTTGTGGCAGGTCAATGATTTTCTACGGGTATTCCGGTTTCCTCCCCAAATAAAACTGACCGCCACAATATAACTAAAATATTGTTGAAAGTGGCGTTAAGCACCATAACTCCTAACCCCCTATCATTCATTTACTACTGAAGATATCTTCATAAAATAACATGAAAAAGAAAGCAGAACAATTTCTTAGCAAAGTATAAAATCTATAAAGACAATAATAATACAATACGCTTGTTTCGAATCATTTCCATTCTGTCAAAAGTTTTTTATTTTCGTCTGCCAAACCACATGATTTTGATGGAATGTTAGGCACTGGACTTCCGGTGTCAATGTACACAAAGAAAACTCCAATCGGTATGTGGCGTTTTAACGTTCCTCAAAGAATTCTTAACATTTTTTGTAAAAGACAGATATCAATTAAATTATTTTATTTGTATCGAAGACTTCAATGCAGAGACAATTACATCTTTAAAATTAAATTTGTTTTCTTTCTTTATTTACTGCTGTCAGCATCATGAAAGGAAAACGATCTGTCTTTATATATTTCTGTTATCAGACGACAGTGGGATACCGAACAACAGTATTTACTCAGCCGTTTTCTTGACGTCTCCATATTACAATTACTTATAATCGACAGCATCTACGACTATCATATGTTGACGTTGTCACAGTAATAGCGTACACACCAGAAGTCGTCTGCCTAACATTTCAGACGTCAAGACATGAAAAAGACAGAACATGGTCGGAATTGACTTGATTCGAAAAAAGCGTATTTAAAGTACCACCAATAAATGAAATTCATGTGATGAATTTTTTCCTATTCAGTTATGACAATAACTTGCTATAAGTTCACTCATCGTCTGTAATCCACATCTGACCACACACTGATACTCTCCACTCATCACCTGTTTGTCAATTAAAACAATTGCATTCGTTTCTGAGCTGAAATATTGTTGAAAGTGGCGTTAAATATCATAACACTAACCCTAATCCTCTAAGGATATTAAAAAAATACACATTTGACCTTTACATGTATTATAGATTTAATATAGGGAGTTGTTGCTGTGTTAGTTTGATAAACATCTGGTTGTACATGTTCAATCAGTTCCTGTCATTACTAAACTTGATTCCCACTTATGGTAAAATGCACTCCAGACAACATTATGTGATAAAGTTTGTCAGTGACTTGCAACAAGTTGGTGGTTTTCTCAGAGTATTCCGGTTTCCTCCACCAATAAAAATGACCACCACGATATAGCTGAAATATTGTTGAAAGTGGCATTAAACACCATAACCCTAACTCTAACCCATTCATGGCAAGATGTACTCCAGACAACTCTATGTGATAAAGTTAATCAGTGACTGACAGCAGGTCGTTGGTTTTCTCCAGGTACTCCTGTTTCTCTTCATAGGAAAGTAACGATCATACGAGTGTATGTATATGACTTTTACATGAATTAATTAAATGTAATAGGGGTCATCGTGGTCATGATCATATGGTAGTTGGATTTACAACTACCTGTGCAATCAGTTCCTATCACCACTAAAGTTGTTAGTTTGAATCCCGCTGATGGTGAAGTGTACTCGATACAACAATATGTGATAAAGTTTGTCAGTGACTGGCAACAGGTTGGTGGTTTTCTCTGGGTACTCCGGTTTCTTCCTCCAATAAAACTGACTGCCACAATATAGCTGAAATATTGTTGAAAGTGGCGTTAAACACCCTAACCCTAACTCTTAACCCGTTCATCGCAAGGTGTACACCAAACAACTCTATGTGATAAAGTTAATCAGTGACTGACAGCAGGTTGCTGGATTTCTCTGGGTACTCCTGTTTCTCCACATAGGAAAGTAACAATCGTATAGGTGTATATATATGACTTTTACATGAATTAATTAAATGTAATAGGGTCCGTCATGGTCATGATCATATGGTAGTTGGATTTACAACTACTTGTGTTACCAGTGCCAATCACCACTAAAGTTGTGAGTTAGAATCCTGCTGATGGCGAGGTGTACTCAATACAACATTATGTGATAAAGTTTGTCACTGACTGGCAACAGGTCGGTGGTCCCTCCGGTTTCCACCACCAATAAAACTGACCGCCATGATATAACTGAAATATTGTTGAAAGTGGAGTTAAGCACCATAACCTTGACCCTTAAATGTAGTAAGATGTTAATATTTTATTTTGTTTTAGGTATGTGCTATTGTTGGTGGTACTTTTACAGTTGCTGGCATCTTAGATTCCTGTATTTTCACAGCTGCTGAAATCTTCAGAAAGGCAGAATTAGGAAAATTGAGTTGATGGCATACAATGTCTTAGTTCTGACTAGTATTTTCTGTGTAAATCTGTTTAAAAGATCTGTGAAGATTTCTTCTTAGAAATTCCATGTTTTATACTCAAATATTCTTATACTGCTAATGACAATGTTTGAAAAAAACTGAAAATAAAACATTTAGAATCGTAGTGTTTGTCAAATAATTTTTTTTTTTTTTTTTGAAATATCAATCTATATGGACTGTAGGTGAAATTGGCTTTTTTTAAATGCTGTAAAAAGTATTGACTAATATGCTGTATTAATTTTGAATTAAAATTTATGGTTTAAGAAGGAAACATAGATAAATGTAAAACAATGATAAATGTATTTGGTGCAATAAGGATAATAAATTATTAGCAAAAAAAAAAGTGTCATAATTTGTTACGGTTTTTTTTTAGGTCAGAAATTATGTTGTGTTTTAATCTTGCCAGAATTAACTCAATTAACTAATTTTTCTCAATTAAATTCATTTGTTACTTTTTAACACTTAATTTCTGGTCAAAAATTTTGTTTAAAACTATTTACTACTTTCATTTTTGGTGCCATATTTCTGAAAAATAGTATGTCTAAATGATATTCTCAACTGACTTATACTTTAAAAAAAAGTCTCAACTTAAATTAAGAAAAATAGGATAAATAAATTCATCAAAATGCAATGTTTTTCATTTTGCTGTTCAAGGATTGTTTACTTAAGAAAATATTATATGTCTCCAATACAAATACCGGTACAATATATATTATTGACTTATTCAAATAATGGCCAGATGTTGCAATGATATAAAGGTATACTGAATTTCTTTTTTTATAAACGATATTTTAATTTTTAGGTAGTTATTATATATGATTACGTACATTCCATTATTTTATTTATTTATACTTGTATTTTACCTTATTACTCATTTTTATAGACAATTTAGAATATTTAATTGTTGTCGCCTTTATAGAGCGAGTATTTGATGGATAACATTATTAGAAAATCTTTTTTTTCATTCAAACCTTTCGGCCACAAGGCCTAAGGAGTGTTTTATTTTATCAATCCTGTTAAATGATGCTACATCTGAGATAAATTTTATAATATAAATTGTTATATTATATCTCGGAAATAATACAATGGCCATTATATTTGAATGAAAACGATTTTTTTATATAATTTTATCAAATTTAGAATAGTTACGGTACAATATTTGAATACATCATGTATTAAATGTTTTCTATGTATAAGATAATCTGACTGATATGTGTTTTATTGACAATACTTGATACTCCTGAAGTGTAACTTTAGGTCATAGGTCAAATGTTTGATGTTAAAGGTCAGTTTAAAGCCAATTTGAAGGGAGGCTACATTAAGATGTTTTTCATACATTTGATTTCATATTTTGTCTTCCTGAAAAATCTCTATTGTAGTTGAACTTTATTAAAATCCCTTAAATAAATGTTAATTATTGTCTCCTCAAAAGGCCCTTTAATATGACTACCCGATGAGGTATTGTTTTAGTACAGTAGGTTTCTGGGGAAAACACTGTTGCAGGATGGAAAATGACATTCAGAATTCTGGAACTTCATCATTTATATCGAAATTTACAAAACATCAATTTCTTTTAAACAGTGACACGTCACTATTCAATTTTTTAAACTTTAATTCAAATCAGTATTTGGGCAACTATTTTTTTTAAAAGTTGATAATTTAAGTTAAACAGTTTTATGCCCTTGGTTAATGACATATCTGAGTGACAGGTCTGTGGTTTTCTCCAGTTTCCTCCTCCAATAAAACTGACCATGATATAACTGAAATATTGTTGAAAGTGGCATTAAACACCATAACCCTAACCCTAACCATATATGATTTATAAGTAAAGATGTGTTACATTAATATATGACAGTTCACAGCCATTCATGTTGTAAGTTGTCATGACATATTGCATGAAAAAAGTATTGCAGATCATCAGCAGCCATTCTGACACTTACACACATTCATTTTTCTATAAAACAACACATATGTCTTTGAAGTAAACAATTGTTGAGCTGAAGTCTATTAACAATACAGTATTTTCCACTTGTAAATAGCTAAACATCTGCATGCATTTGTTATATCAATGTTTGTAATAATCAAGAATTAGTGTATTGGGGGGGAAAAGGAAGTTTCCATATTGCTTTTAATTGAAACACATCACTACAGTTATCTTATGTTTTACAATTGTTCATAGAGTAATCATATATCAAATCTGTATATCTTTATGCTCCTATTAAGAATTTTGTATAAATCTTATCTTGAAAAGAATTGTGATCAAATATGCTTTAATGTTGTCAACCACAAATAAAACAATGGCACGTAAAAATCAAAATTATGATATTTATGACCTCATCATGGTTCATTGACTTTGGTTGAAATTGTATCTTATTTCATGATTATGTCTATTTCTCTGTACTTATTTCACACACCAGGGTATGTACATGTCCACCAATCACTTTTCATCTTGCCATGACCTCATTTAACTTAATACTATCTTAATGTTATCTCACAGGGGGCTTTCCCAAATTTGTGTAGGAGTTGTCGCCCTTGAAAACCTTGGAAACTAGACACATTTGGCATGTAAACACTGTGCCGTTTTGAAAGATGATTTGTAGGAGATAATGTCTTCTTTACCCATCAAATCAAAATCCCATAACTCGATACAACATTATGTGATAAAGTTTGTCAGTGGCTTGTGACAGGTCAGTGGTTTTCTCCAGATACTCCAGTTTCCTCCACCAGTAAAACTGACGGGCACGATATAACTGAAATATTGTTGAAAGTGGTGTTAAACACCATAACCTTTACACTAACCCTCAAAATCCCAGACAGGAAAAAAGTTTATAAAGAAAACATTTATTTCTTCTGAATATTATGATACCTGTTGACAAGAAGTGTTTTATAGAGTTACTTTATATTTAAACAGTATACAGAATGGATGTTGCTATTTTAATATGTTTGGACCAACTGTTTGTGTATATTTTATTATAATTTTTTTTTAATTATTCAAGTGAAACTGCTATTAATTCATTATTGTTTCATTTTGTATGTAAATGTATATGTAAAACACTTCCATAGGTGTTATCAAGTTTTTTAAGGACCTGTAAAGGTTAAAAATGTTGTAAATATTATAAATATTTGCATTTTTACACTATTGACTTGACTATAGGCATTTGAAATGCTTAACAAGTACTGTCAAAAGTTTTCATGACAATGTTCTTAAAAATTGAAATTTTAGTTGGCAAGTCTAAGATTGGTTAGTCCTTCACAAACTTTCATATGGAGGAAGGGAAGGGGTCTTCATAAGTTTTTCTCATTTTCAAATCTGTTTGTTGATAGACAATTCATATCAATATTTTTTATTATTATATACTTGTACCTCTATTTAATATTAAGATGTACAGTAACTTGAAAATAAATCATGGTATATTTGTTGTAATATTGTTTTATGATTGCTTTAGGTGTGGGAGAGTGAAGAAGTATTTATTTTGTTCCGTAAAAATAAAATGGTAAAAAACTCAGTGCAATTGTTTTTGTCTTTCCATAAATATTTGCATTTCAGTATAATCCTTTTACTTTAAAGGTCAAGGCTGACCCAGATAAAAATCTGGTGGGATAGCAATTAAGCCAATATGGAAAGTGGGAGGAGCTTATCTGTGTTATCAGTTATTAATAGTAGACAGCATGGATTGCCAGTAAAGAAACACATGTGTTTATATTTACCTTTAGTTTGAGATATTAAAACTTCTACTGAACATATAAATAGTACATCCCACTGGCAAATAATGTTTGTTGAAAAGTTAATTAATAATGATTAAATAAATAATTATATCGTTTATCAAATTTTAGACAACCTAATATTTGATCAGTTTATCCAAGTAATTTAGAATATTATTGTCAATAAAAACTTGAAATATAACGATTCTAGATGTTTTCACGATAATTGTATGTTAGCTGTTTGTGCACCTTTTTCCCTTTTTGTGTAGCCGGTGCATTAGGATTGCTGGACTTCAAAATTGAAGTATATCCTCTGTCCACATTTTCATTCCAATGGCACACAGCCAGGTCTGAACAAAACTTATATTGTTCATCCCCAAAACAAATTCTCTTATCTTGAAAAATATTCATAACATTGTTAAAGCTTTCCAGATAGAATGTATCTTTGCCCAAAATATAATCCTGGGGATGCTGGTAAATTGTCGATTTACAGATCACATTTTCAAGCATTTTTTTTCGCTTTCCCATTAGTAATTACAATCCTGGATGGCCCATAGTTTGAATCGCGTTTGCATCTGGATGTATTGTGACAGTTAGCATGGTTATTGCAGTAGTGTTCAATAACATTGTCCAGACTTTCCTTAAGCTTCTGTGGATTTTCATCACAATTACGGACAGACCAACTTATGTAGGTAGCTATCTGTTCTACCTTATCCGCTAGTTGCCGACTCCAGCTTATTCCTTCTGAAACTTTTGAAACAGATTTTTGAACAGCCTTAGCAGCATGCCACAAATCTTTGATTTGTTGTGAGCTGTGTTTCCTTCACAAATTTGTTGACTGCCATATTTCTGTCATGTGAATGAATCTTTATTGAAACATTTTTGCTCTCCATATTTTCATACATTTTTTGAGTACCAAGTCTTTCATGTCTCTGGGCAACTTTATCCTGTGATTTGGTAATGTGCACACAGTCCATAACTTTGTGAGTTTGTTCTTCTAATGCCACGACAGAAGTGTCCTTGGAATTTTTTCTCCAACCATGTGGAGCATCTGTCATGTTAATTCCATCCAGTTCTTCATAAGAGGCTATTTCATCATTTACAGTATGTACAAAGGAGAAATCCCATTCCTATTTATGGTCATCACCTACCGAATGATGAATATTTAGTAAATCACAAAATTAACCATGCATTTTTTAGCAGTGGACTTTTACCAGTGCATTATACCAGATTTGCTACTGCAGCAGGCATTGGGTGTATTTCAAAAGAAAGACGATCCAAATTTTTCCATAAATATAAGAACCATGCTCAAAATGAATGTGTTAATTCCATTGACAAGAGACCATAGAACACAGCGCTTTGACTGGCACAAGAGGGACATAATGCCAAAATGTGTCGCAACACTTGTTCGCCATTGGTTTCCCAATCCTGGTGGGTTTCCCTACATGGGACACATGTGGGAATAATTTACATAACAATGATAAAGGAATAGACATTGTTTGTTGTGCTTTGTTATGTTCAACAGTTTTGGAGGGAAAATCAACTAGTGAAAGATTAGATCAGAATTACTGCAGATAATTTTTATTGGGCGATTGTAGGCCATATTTGTGAATTTTTTTTAAAAGAGATTCTGAAAACAGGATAGAAACTTTAAAAGTTGTGTGTCTTTAGGATTAATTTTGAGATGAACTTTTAATAAAGGTAAGAGCATGTGACTTTTCATGGCTGCATGACAACATTTACTTCCTGTGTAAACAAAAACAATACTTAGTATATATACACCCATCTGTCTCAAAACGAATTTCAAATCAAAACTGCTCTGCCTTGCCACTTTTTCTTGTTCAAACATAAAATATAATTTTTTATTTTTTATAATTATTTGGGTTCTTCAAATCAGTTCTAGGATACACAACAAAAAGTTTATTGAATATTGCTTGTTTAAAGGAGTAATTTAAAAAAACCTGTCTCTTGATATGAATGTGACCAGAAAAATTGAATTCCCCACCTTTACTTTCATTGGTTGCTATTTACACTCCTTCCCTGGCCTTTAAGTGGCTTGTAGGTTTAGGTTTCAACAATATTTTAGTTATATCATGGTGGTCAGTTTTATTGGTGGAGGAAACCGGTGTTCCCTGAGAAAAGCACCGACCTGTCGCAAGTCACTGACAGACTTTATCACATAATGTTGTATCGAGTAAGTGGCTTGTAAATCCTTATACAATAATCTGAATATTTTTAGTAATAGCAGCCATCTTGGAAAGTAGACAAGTCTTTTGGACACAATTTTTATAAAGAGGACCAACCCAAGACCATTCTAGCCAGTTTTGTTTGAAAATTGTATCAATAGTTTCATAGGAAATTTCGAAAGTTATGAAATTTTACACACAAATGAAGGACGTCAAGTGATTGCAATAGTTCATATGGACACGAGTTGCTCTCGGGGAAAGCTAGAGTTACTATACATATCAAATATTCTATTGCAGAAGTTATATTGGATTATTAAATGGTATAGGCCATGTCAATTTTATTTTAATACAAAGCAGAAATTCATACAACATATGAGTCAAACCTTGTAATGTTGAAGTGGAAGGAACCAGATATTGTTCTTCAAATTAATGAAGAGAGTAAGTGATTGTTGTATAATGCCAAGTATGCAATTTTTCAGCTATATCACTGGCAGAACAAGTAACATGATTGATTGATAAGTGTTTAACACCAAATTTAGCAGTATTTCAGCTATATCACAACGAGAACAAGTTACATTTTGATGATTATGTCTGCTTTGTTCTAGACCTACATGCTTGGATGTAATTTCATAGTGCTAGCTCACTGAAACATCTGTCTGCAGGTAGACATGTCACTCCACTCGAACACATTATCCTGATGCCAAGCCAACCATTCTTCTTGATATTGTGTGCTTAGCAGACAAGTAGCAAATACAAATTTTATAATCTTCGATTGACCAGACCAGTGCTTGAAAACATCATCTACCACACTTGAAATGAGCAAGCTAACCATTACACCACTGAAAAGGTTCAAATTAACAAACAATACAATAGGGTATAAAAAGCTGATTAGTACAACAAAAGGACTGTAATTGCACTTTGTTTTATCCCAGAAAATGACTGATCCTAGTCTGGGATAAACAAGGCTCTTGTATAAAAAATGGGTAAAAACATAATAGGTTCATCAGATTTATTCTCACTGAGGTTAAAGTACATGACTTAACAGACATCACAGTACATTTATCATTATGCATGAAATAACAATTTATTTACTAGCGAAAATGAGACATAATTTTACTATACTCTGGTTAAATCTTTTGTCAATTATCTTCCAGAGATAACAATTTCAATTTATATTACTTTGCTCCACAGCAGTGTTTAAAAATATTTTATTCATTATGTCTTCATACCTGATAAATATGACATTCTCACATGACTCCACACATTCGATGTGAGATTCATGCATTTCATATCATTAGACCATTTTTTTGGAGTTGCAATGTGAAAAAACATTAAGTCACAATGTAACAAAAAACCTGCCAAAAAATATTTCCTGCAAGTCTTTGAAAAACATTGGAACTTGTGTATTTTTCATTAAACTGCTTAGGTTAGAAGTAAATTATTTTTTTAATAGGGACCATTTTCATGTTGTATATAATATCTGATAATTAGCCAAATGATGCAAGAAAAATAATCGGTGATGGTCAATAATGTGAGATGAGACAACTACACTCTCAGGTTTCATTTTCTTTCATCAGAAACTCACAAAGCCTCGTTTCTGACTTTAAAATGTGAGTCCTCAAGTGGAATTGTGACATCTCAAATTCCAGACCATGACTGATTGTTATAGTGTAAGTTGCCTCTTATCTGTCATGTTAGAGTTTATCAACACTAAAATGTTAAATAAATTGGCCATAATATATCTGATTATCACTACAATTTGGGATATTACAATGCCTTCTAAATTCTAAGTATTTATATCATTTTACAATACAAGTTCTGAAGCACTGCTGCTCTGATGAGTAAAAAAATGACATGTATTTAAACTAAATTGGGACCACAAATAAAAAGTATTCAATAACTTGTAACTGAATCATCACACTGATATTCAAACTAATTATAAAAGGCACCAATATTTGATTTGATTGATTATTTGGTGTTTAACACCACTACTTGTACTTCAATCTTCTTAAGCATATATATTTCCAATACCATTTACAACTTCAAATATTTGTAAACGGTCTTGTAGAGTTTCATTTTTATGAAATTTCTATCAATCTTTTCATTCATTACTTCAAATCTAATGGGACTCTGTCCTTCTAATACTATGAATTACATACATTATGATATCTTTACTGGAGATGTATATAATGACAAAACATGTTTAACAATCCAAGTATCGGAGAATTCTATTGGTCGAAACATTCCTTTTTACAGAAATGTATTGGGAAATTCTATTGGTCAACTGTGATAAAAATAACATGAACATCTTTTTTTAAATTTATAATGCTTAAATAATTTTTATACTCTTACAACTTAAACATCAAACACTAAAATGCAAAAATATCAATTATTTCTTTTTTACCTGAGAAAATTTTTGGTAAATATTGTGTAATATTTTAAGCAAATGTGGTGTTTCTGATGGCATTTTTATTTGTGCTAAAAATAATCCTTACATTGTGAAAAAAAAGTCATATTTCATCTATATCACAAGAGGGTTAGGTTTATGATGTTTAACACCACTTTCAACAATATTTCAGTTATATCGTGGCAGCATACCACAAGAATATACCACATACCTGTATATAAAGGTAAAACACTATATTTTCTTATTTTAAAATATGCATAATTTTCAAAAAATACATTTCTTTGTGTAGCCAAATATCTGACAAAAGTTTTGCTCAAAACACAATTTTTTTATGTTGAAGTCATTAATGTAATTACATGTGTACATTAGATTTTATCATTTGAAACCTCTTTTATTAATTAAAACTGTTGCCTAATATTTATCATTGATTGATTGATTGGTGTTCAATGTCAACCTTAGTCGTATTTCAGCTATATCGTAGCGTTCCTAATATTTAAAAATTAGCATAAATGAAATATTGCATTGTAAGTACTAAATGAAAAAACAGACATTTTTAAACTACTGATATCAGATGCCATGTATTTGTACAAATTTTAATAAATGTTTGTTCTTCAATCTACAGTAAATGTTTCTAGCATTAACTTCCAAAGCACAATGTACAACCATAATAAACTCTACAAGTAACTTAACACCAAGGCCCCTAGTGACTAAAACATTGTACAAGTACTATCTTAACAATAAGTTTATCTACAAATAAACTTACACACTCTACCCTTCATTCAAATTTAACAAGAAACAAGTCAATGGCTCCTTATACTATAAACAATATAATTATATCTGGCTTCCTTTAAAAACAATTATTTTTAAAGTAAATGTAAAGATAATTAGGACAAGACTATTCTTGCCATTTATTTACTCAATACCTTGACATTAAGCTGAAACCTACTTTTGTAGGAAACTCGCCATCATTTTATACAAAATTCTATAATTCTGTAGAATATATATATATTTTTTTTAATTTATCAAGCAATACAACATTTATCTAAATTCAGCGATGGAAGAGGTGTGTACTTAAACTAGCTTCCTTGTTCTCGTTAAATTTTTTCCTTCTTTTGATTACTTTGTCATTAAAATTAGAATGTGTTAATATATATATATCCAGTGCTAAAATTTCAAACTGACCGATTTTCGTGAATAACCTCACATGAAAACTACATTTTTTTTTAATATTGCACATACATGTAATGTACTAAGGAAGTGAAACGTGGGTAACTCTGTCTGAAGTATTACATACAGTAACTATACATACAGTATTTAATATGATATTTACAATGTAGCACTAATTGACTATATAATGGATTTTTATTTACAGCATAAATTTTTGTTGTAATAATTAGTAAAATAAAAAAAAATATTATTATAAAAAAAAACTATGTAAATGAATTCATATAAAGTTAATTGTAAATTTTCACC
This sequence comes from Bathymodiolus septemdierum, assembly GCA_963383655.1. NCBI lineage: Eukaryota > Metazoa > Mollusca > Bivalvia > Mytilida > Modiolidae > Bathymodiolus > Bathymodiolus septemdierum. The sequence goes on along the minus strand of OY726520.1, from coordinate 53,431,758 downwards.
ATCAATTTTTTTTCTTTCTTGCAAAATCAACCATTTTATATATGCATAAAACATAAGTCAACCTATTATCATAACATATTCTTCTTCATGGTTCAATAATTATGTAAAAAATATATTCCAAATTTTGTGTTAAATAAATTTGAAATACCTTAATTCATAAAATATTTTTAATTTCATAGAACTATTAAAAAAAAAAAAAAAATATATAAAATAAATGAATGCCAATATTAAAATAAAACTTATTTGTACATTAAATTATTCAAAATATGAAGAGGAAAATGAAAAATTTACTAGCAATTCACAATATGTTAATAATTAGTAATTAAGTATTGGATAATTTCTATTTTAAATATGAAAGAGATATATTCTATATAATAGAGGTGGTGGTCACTACATTCCCCACCATTTTTATTATAAAAAATAACTTTGTTTCCTCCAATAATCACCAAAAAATATTATGACGTCCAAAATATTTAAATTAACTTTTCATTTCAATTCAAGAAGCATGCATGTATATAATCCCTTTTTTGCCATTTTGCCTGAAAATGTCATGATTGATCTATACACAAATGTAGTCTTTTTTTCAAATAAATTAAGTCTCTTTGTTTCATGAAAGTCATTTAAACTACACCATTTGCAAGGTTGACGAAAAATATGTTGCTGTCTTTTTTTTGCAAAAACTAAAAAAAGGTAGAAAGCTACGATTTTGACCAAAAAAATTATATGTTTTGGAAATTGGTAAATAGCTTTAAAAGGATGAAATAAAGGTAAATATTTCTCATTAAACAGTTTATCGTACCACTTTTCGCCTTTTGAGAACAAAAATTATCATCGATTAGTTATTTCCTTGCAAGCAAATAATTTGACCTCGCTTTCTCGGTATGCAACTGACCAACGAATAATTTGTATTTTGTCGCTTATTAACTGCAAACTTGCATGGTTCTTTGTCTGTAATTAACACCGACTAAAAGCAGATTCACAAAAAATAAGAAATAAGTGCATTGTTGTACTGATTTAATGACGTTTCGACAAACTCCGTAAACAATGTCAATAATTAATAAGATGACGTCCATCTCTTGATCGATCTCAAAACACAAGCAGTTGCACGATTTTTCCCTGACGCACGTACATTTCATAACATTTATAAGTTACAGAAACACGTTTTATTAAAGCATCAATCATATCTGATAGTTTTTATGGGTAACAAAAATTAACGATTTGGCAGATATTGCCCCTTTAACATTATAGTTATCATTGTTTTTTAATCCTTTGTGTTAATTTTGTAATTTGTTTTTTTAATTAAGTATGTTTAAGAAATAAAATATTCTTGAACCAAAAACCTACTACATCACTTCTTAAAGCTTTATTTAAATAAATCACCAAGTGTACATTGAAATTTTTAAAAGAAAAAAATATTTGATAATATTTGAAATAATGAATCAACTACCGGTAGCATGTTCTGATCAAATACATATTATAACATAATGAGATGTGTACACCATCACTTTATATAGTGAGGTATATATAACTGAGAAAAAATAACTGAACACATGGACTATAAATAAGTACAATACAACTATCACTAGCTGGTACTTGTAGATGGCTGTGAGTTATCTCCCCTTATTTGTTTGGCTTCTCCCATTAACGTGGTTAACATTTCATTTAACTGTTCATCTTCTAATTTAATATCACTAGAAATACTGCTTCTAGAGGAAGAATCTGAAATACATAATAAAAAATCATTGTATTATAAGTAAGGCCAAATAAAATAAAAGTTCTGGTTCTCAGAAAACGCCGCCCCCTCAAAATTTCGGCCGATGGGATGTTTTTATTGCCATACAGAAAAAAAATCGCTACCGCTCCATATTTTTGAAGATTTTTTTTTTCAAATTTACTGCCAAATTTAAGTTTTCAAGCGTGCCGGTGACGAGTTTTGACAAACGTTTGAATGACTGATCAATCGAAAACAAAAGTAAAAATTCAGCATGGCTACAAGTGAAAACACTCGTCAGTTTTAATGTACAGTTACGTTCCAAACAAATAGTTCCGTGGACTATCCTGCCTGTTGACAGATTAAACACTATTGTGTTGTTTGTTTGCCAAAATAGCAGAATTGAACTGGTTTGCTTTGTTTTTAAACCGCTGAAAATAAAAACAAAATATAAAAACCCTTCCCATGTTCGATTGGAAATAAAAACAAAAAATAAAAACCCTACCTACCTTGCCCTTTTTTTGAAATCCATTGTCTGAGAACCAGAACATTTTTTTTAGATGGCCTAAACTTATGCAGTTTGATTGTATTTAGTAAGGGTTAAACTTTTTGATCTTGAAAATTTCATTATCATTAGTCTATATGTATGTCTAAATTCTTAATTCAAAATCTCCATTAAGATAGTCACAATTAAACCAGTCTGGGTTTTGCATGATTTCAGCTACATTAGGTCACCATCTTAAACATCATTTTTCAAAGTTGAAAAAAGTGACATTTTGTCCAAAAAAAAATATATTCATGAAGTACAGTCAAACCATTCTTAAAGGCCACCTCTGTATAACAAATCACTGTCTATAAAGGGCAGTCTCACTTTTTTCATTAATGAATAGTGCATATAATATTAACCTGTATATAAAGGGCAACTTCTCATAAAGACCACATTTTTCAGGTTCCCTTGAGTGGCCTTTATATACAGGTTTGACTAGTTGTGAAAACATGCTAAAACGCAATGAGCAACATTTTCTACTGATTGTGTAACAGATTTTAATTTCTACCTGATATTGGTGTGTCATCATATATAGAACTCTTCCTCAGAAAAGATTTCTTCCGTTTAGAAGGCGAAAGTGAAGGTACATCCATTATATGATCACAAGCTTGCTTCCATAATGCTAAATGAAATAACAATAAACATATTAAAATAAATGAAAAAAACATTCTGACAAGAAAGAAACACTTGTACATCTGATTCACTCCTTGATTAACAAGGGGCCATCGTGACCGTGATCGTATGGTAGTTGGATTTACAACTACCTATGCAATCAGCGCCTATCACCACTGATGTTGTGAGTTCGAATCTAGATCAGGGCTAGGTGTACAATATTATGTGATAAAGTTTGTCAGTGACTTGCGACAGGTCGGTGGTTTTCTCCGGGTCCTCCGGTTTCCTCCACCAATAAAACTGACTGCCACGATATATCTGAAATATTGTTGAAAGTGACATTAAGCACCATCAAACAAACAAACAAACCGTAATTAACAGTAAAGGTTGTATCGTCATCAGGACGGTCATAAAATAATCTTGACAACTGTACATCTTTCATAGATGAAAGTGCTCATTGCTGAAGAAAAAGGAAAACCCTTATACAGTACCTGAATACCTCCATTTTCTAGCTGTTTGTACCAAAGAGTTTGTAATTAGTGGAGCAGGAACTGCTAATCTTTCTGGAGCACCCAAGTTCACTCCCGGTGTTTAGTCGGGTTCACGTTATTCGATCTTTAGTTTTATGTGTGGTGTTTTGTATATCATTGTTTGTCCTTTCTTCTTTTGGCCATTGTGTTGTCCGTACTTCGACACCTTTGCTATGTTCAAACTCTTCTTGACACATCTGATTTCTAAATATTTTGCTCAAAAAGAGGAAATCTGCTGATCAGAGGAAAACTTACATCTCTGATCTTTCTTGATATTTCTTTGACTATTTACCAAGAATATTTATGTTCTTTTGGACTAATGATAGGATTATTTTCAGTTAAATATTTAATATTCTGAAAGCTGAAACTATTGGAAGGAATATTTATGTCAGTAAAACCTACCCTGATCTAAAAGATGTTGCTGCAAAGCATCCCACCATTTTGTAAGTTCTTCCTGACTATCAGTTGCCATTGTAAACTCCCCAAAAGAGTCGCGTTCACATGTTCTAACATGGAATGTATGTGACCTTTTTATCCTATATGGATCAGCACTACTTATTTGAGTATTCTACAAAAATTCAATCAGTAGAGTTTGATTATAGCCAGACAAACCCACTTGCCTGAAGCCAGGGACAAGTAAAACTGGATTCGAACAGGCGAAAATTATGAAAGAATTTTTTTAATAAATAGAAAAAAATTCTAAATTTGGCTAAAGTAGGTGAAAAAAATTAAAGCAAAGACTGATAGCATGCAGGCTTGCAAAGAAACCAAGCTTATAACAAACAAATTAAAAATCCTCTTCACAATGTCCATTTAAACTATGTTATTTTAATGGTTTATGACAAATTGATTGTTAATGCCTTTAATGAAGTCATTTCCCAGTCCTGTCAACAATAATAACATTGAAATTTGCTGATAAACAAATAATACTTCTGTAGAAATTTGTTTCGTTCTTATTAGTATAACATCTATTCATCATAATTTGTGGCCAGTGAGTTTGTTGATATAATATTTATGTTTGTGGCAGAAGTATAACAATCTTGTATTCTGATTGGTCATTTAATGGAAGCCATGACTGTGGCAGGAATATAGTAATTTTACATTCTGATTGGTCACCTGAATGGCCAACATGCTTTTTACATAAAGTCAATCGCTAATAAAAATAAAATCTCAAAAGTATTTTTTAACTCTTCAAAATGTTTTATATATTTTTATCAGCTTATCCAGGCTTATTCTTGAAATGACAAAAATATTCTGACATTTTGTTTTTCAAAAGGTAAAAAATTTTAGTTACCTTTGTAACAGGAATTGTGACAAGAGGTTCTGTGACTTCAACATCATTTGACGATGACCAAAAATCTAATTTTAGATTCTTTAAAACACACCAGTATCTTCTCCACTTGGCAAGGTCATCATCCTCCTGTAAATATACCAAAACTACAATTGTAAACATTGGTGTTCTTCAGCATAATAAAGATGTGTATACTTACATGCCCAAAAGTTCAACCAAGGACAAAAATATGGCCTTTCATCTCTTTGTAGTGGAATAAATGCTCATTATTCATTCATTGTTTTTAAAAGTAAGATCATGGGTTTCATTACCTTACACAGATATATGTGATAAAGTTTGTCAGCGACTTGCAACAGGTCGGTGGTTTTCTATGGGTACTCCGGTTTCCTCCACCAATAACACTGACAGCCACGGTATAACTGAAATATTGCTGAAAGTGGCATTAAACACCATAAACCAACAAAACACAAATATGTTTATTTACTCAATATACATTTATGTAATTATTTTCACCTGTCACCACAGGTATACAGATTGATTACTATTTTAACAAGGTGGCAAATATCATGAACTATCAATCAGACATGGATATGGATCATAAAAAATGAGAAGTGTCATTATGCATGATACATGTACTGAGAAGTCTGAGTCCACAGAATCAAATTTTAAAACCTTTAAAAATGTTTAAAACTTCCTTCAGTCAACATTTCTCATTGAGCTATTCTTATTTGTTAAGCTCCACAATGTTCCGCAATTCAATTATCATAATTTGTTAGCCTCCATAAGCTTTGCCTCAATTGCTTAAGTCACCAGATTTCTGTTACTGAACGATCAATAATTATTACTGATTTGACATCTTACCTGGAGATTTAGATAACCAATATGTACTGGATTTAAAAGTGACAGGGGTTGTGCTACAATTCTACAGCAGTAATGACCAAATAATGGAAGCTCACAGCTGCTGCTATCTGTAAAAATACAACAAAATAGACAGAAAAAAAAAATAATTTCAGAATTTTATGATGAATAGAATTGCAATAAATATATAGTCAAATCTGTCTTATGTGACCTTCCATGGGAACAATGAAATAGGGTCACATAAGACAGATGGTCGCTTAATACAGGTTTTGGTCTAAAAAGAAGACATTTAATTTTTGCGGATTTTTTTTCTTCTGCGGATTGAAAATCTTGGCACCGGAAAAAAAATGGTTTGTATTACAGGAAGCAACAACAGAAGCGATGCTACGATAAACAACTGGTGCACATTACAGTGATCCTTAGAAATAAAAACATATTCAGTTCTTTGGAATCTTTTCAAAGGTTACAGCTTCTGAATACGCATTTGGTTAACTTCGAATTGTTTTTTCACCTTTTTCGCGATCTATTTTGTTGACAGGAAATACGAAGTCAACAGTTGGATCGATATCAGTAAAATGTTTGATATTTCGGATATATATTTTTTGTCGAATTTTCATACTTTTATCATATAACATTTTTTTTAAAAGAATTATGATTAGAAGCAATTATATTCAATTCTTTTAGTATAATGTAGACATAAAAACTCGGGTTAACCGGAATTCTACTACCAGTACATTTCTATTTGTTTGGTTTTTAGATGAATCCTGAGACCACGCAGTTTGATATTATTCAATTGAATTTGAAGCTATTACAATTTAAACTAGAGGCTCAGGTGAGCCTGTATCGCTCACCTGACATAAATAAGTCCTCTTAAGAATGTCTGCATGCCGAATACATCTAAGTTACTATTCAAATCCCATACTGCCATAGGGTTCTATGCTAAAACTATGTCTGCTCATGGCAGCCATCTTGGATGGAGGTCGTGGTCACCGGACACAATTTTGAAAGTATACTACCCAAGGACCATCCATGCCATGTTTGCTTTAAATTGGCTGACTGGTTTCAGAAGAGAAGACTTTTAAACAATTTTCCCATATGGTCCTATGTTAAAACTATGTCTGCTGATGGCGGCCATTTTGAACCGAGATCGGGATCACTGAACACAATTTTGGAAGTTGACCACCTAAGGACCATCGATGACATGTTTGCTATATTGGCTTACTGGTTTCAGAGGAGAAGATTTTAAAACATTTTTTCCCATAAGGTCCTATGTTAAAACTACAGTATGTCTGCTGAAGGTGGCCATCTTGGATGGAGGTCAGGGTCACTGGACACAATTTTGAAAATTGACCACTTAAGGACCATCCATGCCATGTTTGCTTTAAATTGGCTTACTGGTTTCAGAGAAGAAGATTTTTAAACATATTTCCCATAGGGTCCTATGTTAAAACTATGTCCACTGATGGTGGCCATCTTGGATGGAGTTTTGGGTCACTGGATATTTGACCATTTAAGGACCATTCATGCCATGTTTGCTTTAAATTGGCTTACTGATTTCAGAGGAAATTTTTTTTAAACATTTTTCCCATAGGGTCCTATGTTAAAAATATGTTTGCTGATGGCAGCCATCTTGGATGGAGGTCGGGGTCACAGGACATAATTTTGAAAGTTGACCACCTAAGGACCATTCATGCCATGTTTGCTTTAAACTGACTTACTGGTTTCAGAGGAGAAAACTTTTAAACATTTTTTCCATAGGGTCCAATGTTAAAATTAAGTCGAGTCATGGTGGCCATCTTGAATTTCCGATCAGCAAACGATTCACAAATTTAGTACAGGACCACCCAATGATCATTCCTGCAAAGCCACAATTCAATTGGCTTAGTGGTTTCTAACAAGAAGATTTTTTAAATTTCGACCAATCAGAACACATTATGGGCCCTGGCAGCCATGTTGGATTTCCGATCAGCACCAAAAACAAAAATCTTGTATATGACCATCCAATGAACATTTCTGCCAAGTTTGGTTCAAATCTTTTTGTGGTTTCAGAAAAAAAAATGAAAATGTGAAATTCCCATAGGGTCCAATGTTAAACTAAGTCGAGTCATGGTGGCCATCTTGAATTTCCGATTGGCAAACGATTCACAATTTTAGTACAGGACCACCCAATGATCATTCCTGCAAAGTCACAATTCAATTGGCTTAGTGGTTTCTAACAAGAAGATTTTTTAAATTTCGACCAATGAGAACACATTATGGGCCCTGGCGGCCATGTTGGATTTCCGATCAGCGCCAAAAACAAAAATCTTGTATATGACCATCCAATGAACATTTCTGCCAAGTTTGATTCAAATCTGTTATGTGGTTTCAGAAAAAAAGATGAAAATGTGAAATTCCCATAGGGTCCTATGTTAAACTAAGTCGAGTCATGGTGGCCATCTTGAATTTCCGATCGGCAAACGATTCACACATTTAGTACAGGATCACCCAATGATCATTCCTGCAAAGTCACAATTTAATTGGCTTAGTGGTTTCTAACAAGAAGATTTTTAAAATTTCGACCAATCAGAATACATTATGGGCCCTCCCAGCCATGTTGGATTTCCGATCAGCGCCAAAAACTAAAATCTTGCATATGACCATCCAATGAACATTTCTGCCAAGTTTGGTTCAAATCTGTTTTGTGGTTTCAGAAAAAAAGATGAAAATGTGAAATTCCCATAGGGTCCAATGTTAAACTAAGTCGAGTCATGGCGGCCATCTTGAATTTTCGATCGGCAAACGATTCACAATTTTAGTACAGGACCACCCAATGATCATTCCTGCAAAGTCACAATTCAATTGACTTAGTGGTTTCTGACAAGAAGATTTTTTAAATTTCAGCCAATGAGAACACATTATGGACCCTGGCAGCCATGTTGGATTTCAAATCAGCACCAAAAACACAAATCTGGTAGAGGACCATCCAGTGAACATTTCTGGCAAGTTTGGTTGAAATCTGTTCAGTGGTTTCAGAGAAGAAGATTTAAATGTGAAAAGCTAACAGATGGACGGACGACGGACGCTTACCCATGACAAAAGTTCACATGGCCTATGGTCAGGTGAGCTAAAAAACACTAATGTTAATTTATGTAATAACAATTTTAAATATTGCTTTAATAAACTTTATGATTGTAAACATTTAATCATGTGATTGTTTCAATTATTGTCGGCGTCAGCTTGGTAGAATCATATTTCTTTATCTGGATTAATTATAATTAACAGTTAAAAATCATCATGCCACAGCTAAATAAACTTCAATTGTTGTGTAAACATGTATATAGTATCATTTTTTTATTTTATTATCTGGATATAGTAATTAGGACTAATTAAATATTTGACACCTTACGGCGGAATTGGAGTTAGAGTTTGAAAAGGTATTTTGTACTGGACATTAAACATTTATATTCTGCGATTTTAATTTCTGCAGTCCCGAGTTAACCGCAGAATACTGCAGAAATTACCGGTTTACAGTATATGAAATGCACTGTGAAGGGAAATATAAATTAATAAAACATAATCCAAGTTATTGCTTAATAGAGGTGGTCACTAAAACAGGTTTGACTGTAACTTAATAGAGGTGGTCACTAAAACAGGTTTGACTGTAACTTAATAGAGGTGGTCACTAAAACAGGTTTGACTGTAACTTAATAGAGGTGGTCACTAAAACAGGTTTGACTGTAACTTAATAGAGGTGGTCACTAAAACAGGTTTGACTGTAACTTAATAGAGGTGGTCACTAAAACAGGTTTGACTAACTTAATAGAGGTGGTCACTAAAACAGGTTTGACTAACTTAATAGAGGTGGTCACTAAAACAGGTTTGACTGTAACTTAATAGAGGTGGTCACTAAAACAGGTTTGACTGTAACTTAATAGAGGTGGTCGCTAAAACAGGTTCGACTGTAACTTAATAGAGGTGGTCACTAAAACAGGTTCGACTGTAACTTAATAGAGGTGGTCACTAAAACAGGTTTAACTGTAACTTAATAGAGGTGGTCACTAAAACAGGTTTGACTGTAACTTAATAGAGGTGGTCACTAAAACAGGTTTGATTGTAACTTAATAGAGGTGGTCACTAAAACAGGTTTGACTGTAACTTAATAGAGGTGGTCACTAAAACAGGTTCGACTGTAACTTAATAGAGATGGTCACTAAAACAGGTTCGACTGTAACTTAATAGAGGTGGTCACTAAAACAGGTTTGACTGTAACTTAATAGAGGTGGTCACTAAAACAGGTTCGACTGTACTATCGTTGATTTGATTTCTGAGAATGGATTTCTCAGAGCAATAGAGTATTGAAGGCAAAGCCTGAAATGCGAGATGTGCTGAGAAGTTCCTTTTCAAGTAAAACATATCAACAATAGTATGTATCTCAAGCATTTGTCAAAGCCGATGGCAATATAACTTCATGTCAGAATTTAATGATTATATGCTTGTATCACACTTGTGGTTTGATAACAGATATTATCATGTGTAGAGATCAAGTGAAAATGAACAAATCATCAATAATAATCTTTATTAAATGAGCATTATTTCAAATTTTCTTTACAGTAGTCCCTCTTTTATACAGCCATTCCTACCAGACTATCCCTCTTATATGGAGACAGATTTCAGAAGCACCAAGATAGTCAAATACAGAGAGGCCAGATTGTAGAAGGGGTGGCCTTATAAGAGAGTGGAAGTACTGTATTCTGTAGCAGTATTTAAGTGTAACAAAATTGGTCTTTACATGTTTAACAAAGGATTTTACCTGTAGCTGCTTCTACAACCAAATCATAGGTTCCTACAGAATCATTTACATCCTGAAGTTTCATTGTACCATGGGCTACCAAGTCAAATCGTGGACCTCTACAAATAAACATAAATTTACATTATAGTCAGTTATCTACCAGTATATGAAACTTAGAATTCAATATAGCATTTAGCTATTTATTACATTTTAACCCCCCACCTCAAAATCCCTCACTGTCCTTCATATAAACAATGTATGGGTCTTTTGTGAGAGACATGCTCCTTCTGGCTCCTATTAATGAGTGAAACGATAAAATTAAAAACTTGCACAAGATACAAGATATTCTAGAATGATTGCATGGACAGGTTGAAAAGGCACTTCTGTCAAATATTCCTTGGTAGTAGTGCAGGCCTCTACATTAACATATTTTTTAACTTGTCCCTTCGGACAACTAACTAAAACTTCGCTCACCTTTCATTCTGCTTTGAGGAAACTTAATACAGAACCTCCCATAGGTGCTTCCCACCAAGTTTTGGTCATTTGGCTAAATAGTTACAACGAAGAAGATATTTAGAAATCGACCAATCAGAAATAAGAATGGCCTGTGGTGGCCATGTTTATTGACGGATCGGAACTAAATTAGCAATCTTTATAAAGGACTTTCCAAGGATGCTTCCTACCAAGTTTCGATTCATTTGGCAAAGTGGTTTCAGAGAAGAAGATTTTTTAGAAATCAACCGATCAGAAACAAGAATTGCCTTTGGCGGCCATGTTTGTTAATGGATTGGAACTAAATGAGCAATCTTTACAGAGGACCTTTCACGGATGCTTCCTACCAAATTTTGATTCATTTGGCCAAGCGGTTACAGAGGAGAAGACTTTTTAGAAATCAACCAATCAGAAACAAGAATTGTCTGTGGCGGCCATGTTTGATAACGGATTGGGACGAAATGAGCATTCTTTATAGAGGACCTGCCATAGATGCTTCCTACCAAGTTTTGGTTCATTTGGCCAAGTGGTTTCAGAGAAGAAGATTTTTTTAAATCGGCCAATCAGAAACAAGAATTGCCTATGGCGGACATGTTTGTTAACGAATTGGAACTAAATGAGCAATCTTTATAGAGGACCTTCCAAGGATGCTTCCTACCAAGTTTCGGTTCATTTGGCAAGCTTCAGAGGAGAAGATTTTTTAGAAATCAACCAATCAGAAACAAGAATTGCCTGTGGCGGCCATGTTTGTTAACGGATCGGGATGAAATGAGCAATCTTTAGAGAGGACCTTCCATAGATGCTTCCTACCAAGTTTCACTTCATTTGGCTGAGGGGTTTCAGAGGAGAAGATTAAAATGTGAAAAGTTAACGGACAACGGATGCCAAGTGATGGCAAAAGCTCACATTGCCTTTGGCAAGGTGAGCTAAAAAGTACTTGTCCGACTCAATCTTTTAGTTGTCCAAAACATTTAATAAAAATTACAAAAACTAGAGAATAATTATCAGCAATTTGTGTAAAATGTTTTGGTTATTGTCTCACAAACATTATCGCATCCTGTCATTATTAATACTAACAGAAATTATGATTATGACATCTTTAGTCAATAAATTAACATACACTTAGACATAAGTCATAAAGTCATTGGTATCAAACGATGTCATCATGGTATGAGTGTCTAATCGTCAATTTCTAAGTTTGGTTTTCGAATAGCGAGCCCATCTAATTATAAGCGTTAGCGGTAATTGTATAATGTGGATTGAATCCAGGATGTTTTGAATGTCATTGTTCACCATCTATTGAATGCAGATTGTGTATCAAAATCAGTTACTGAATGTCTCTCGATGGAAATTAACATCGGACGCCTTAACGTTTCTGGTTGAATTGATCACCGCCGCTTGTTGTAAATCCATACTTTCTAAGATTAGGGGATATAGATCCATGCTGATGGACATTCTATTTACGTTTCCAGGGAATTATTGTGTAGGGGAAGAAAACACTATAAGCAAATCGATTTCTATTTCATTATAATTACTTAATGCCAGTTGTCGTTTAATCAAATCGCTGAAAAGATACGGATCAAGTATATGTTCGGAATATCTCTTGGTTCACCATTATAATTAGCGATAGTGTACTTCAATGGAAACCGATATTTTTAAACATATTAAAATAATTATTTATACGAAGTTTATGTTTGTAAAAATGACAAAGCAGCACATTTTTATCATAGAAAATAACCTTCAAAAGGTAGGACAGTCATTTTTTCACTTCTCCCGTCAGACAACCGTGATACAAGATCTACATTTCCGACGTCAGTTTTCACTGGTACCGGACAATCGGACAAATGTTAATGTCGAGGCCTGTAGTGTTATGCGATTGAAAAAATTTGTCACTGTTGATGAGGGCTGTTTAGCCCCACTCTTCCGAGAATTTTGATAAAATATCGGATTATCAAGATTCCTTTAAACTGGTTTGAATTTTTGATTTTTTTTTTTTTTAATATTCCTTTTAAGAAGTTCTATGTGTGTCTTTTTAATAGCCATATTGGTGAAGATGTTCTAGGTTATCCTTGGCAAAATAAAAGACTTATTTACTGGTTCTTAAACAATAACAAGTTTATTGTTCCCTTCGACGACAACTTTTCCCTCTGCTTTGAGTCAGTAAATAGTTGGTGTCTCTGAGGAAAATAAACTTGCTATTGTCCTCATATTCAGTTTTATGAGTGATGTGGCGAAGTATACACATCGATAAATTCTTATAAAATCATATTTAATCCTATAGTATTCATAAGTTATAACATTATACTTACAGAACCATGTTTCCTATTATATCTGTATCATTCTGAAAAACAAAACAACAAAATATGTAACTACCTCATTACAAAATACTGACATATATATAGAATATACATACATTGTCATGGGACGTCAAACTGAAATTGTACACACACAAAAAACAACAGCTGAAGTGTGAGGATTACAATTTAAATCTCTCTTGTCTTGTGGTTTGAGCCAAGTATTTAATCATGCATATTTAGCAGAGGCAACAATTACAAATATTATAGTCATTGCTTTGACTCAACAGTTGATTGAACCCATGATGAACTGCAAGCAAACCATTACATCATCAAGACAGATTAAAGTTAAAATATTCATGTTTGCAATTTTGCTATATTGTTAATACAAAGCTTATTGTAAATTTGAGTTAGTGTATGCTGAGGAATGAAAAGTGCATCATAATGTGGTTTTTTTTTTTATTATTATTTTCAAATTCAGCAATTCTTGCTGAAATATTTTGATTTTCGAACATATTTGTGATTTGCAATATAAATTTGGTTAGAATCTGCTGAGGAAGTATTAGTACACTAGCAAAAAAAGATAATACAAATATGTACCAATCCTGATAATCTTTTGCCTACACTCCTCCCCACTGAACCAGACAAGTCATTAATTTTTTTCTTTAGTTTCTTTGGAGTGCTGGCTATTGTTAAATCTTCATGTAATTTGTGACAATATATTTCTACTTTACATTCAAAATCATGAGGAACATTTTCACTGAAAAGAAAAAAACACAGTCTTAATATATATTTTCCTATAATTTACAGATAATAAGACACAATACTATTTACCGGTATTCCTTGTACTTTTAAATTTAGATGTACTAAAACTAGAGGCTCCTAAAAACATGCAATCACTCTCATTTACAGTTGTCTCATATTTGTACCAATCAAGAACTTATTAACATTACGGGTTAGGGATAAGGTTATGGTGTTTAATGCCACTTTCAATAATATTTCAGCTATAGTGGTGGTCAGTTTTATTGATGGAGGAAACCGGAGTACCCGGAGTCACTGACAAACTTTATCACATAATGTTGTATCCAGTACCCCTCACCTGAGTGGGATTCGAACTCACAACGCAAGTGGTGATAGGCACTGACTGCATAGGTAGTTTTAAATCCAACTACCATACAATCACGACCACAACTGCCCCTATTAGTATTAGGTTTGGTTTGGTTTATTGTGCTTAATGCCACTTTCAACAATATTTCAGCTATATTGTGGCGGTCAGTTTTATTGGTGGAGGAAACCAGAGTATCCAGAGAAAACCACAGACCTGCCGCAATATAAACTTACAAGATTTTAGTTTTTTTGATACTAGTAATTATTTTGAAGAAAACCTTTAGCACATCTTAGCTTACACACAATTATTCCATATAAAAAAAATATTTCACTGTAAACTGTAGAAACAATTGTACAATTTCAAGTAGCAATTATGAATAGGGGAGATAACACACAATTCTAACATGACATCTTTCTTTCTCTTTATAGACAAACGAGCGATTTATCAATGGTATAATCTCATTCGCACATGCACCGGTGAATGTGACTGACTTTTCAATTGGCAGCATAAATTGTGTGCGACATTTTCTGCAAACAAAAATATAAATTACCGTCTTCCAATCAAAGTATACTACCGTATTTGAACTCTTAGACATATCAGAATCGAAATAAATCATGGAAGCCAGAATGTGTTTTCAGTTTTAACATGGGTTGACAGATATTAGTAAATTTTATCCCTTTGGATCGGGATAAAATACAAATGTACTAATATCCGCCAACCCATGTTAAAACTCCCAACACATTCTGGCTTCCATGATTTATTTCTTAATTATCACCTTCATGAAAAGTTTATATCCATAATTACCAAATTGAGAAGATGAAAGGTTGATAGACTAGTGTATCAGACCAGGCTGATATGGCATAAACAAAGACCATGGTTGGATCAATAAAGCCATATCAGCCTGGGTATACTGTTATTGGTCATTCCCTTTCACCTTTATTGCACATGCAAACTGTGTCATATTCTTGCAAAGTATGTTTGTTATACACTAAATATATATTAAAATCTCACTACTTTATATCAAAATATGCACATAAAATGACCAGCTCTTTAATTCAGGTTTGGCTTGGTTTATGGTGTTTAACATCACTTTCAACAATATTTCAGATATATCGTGGCGGTCAGCTTTATTGGTGGAGGAAACAAGGGTACCCGGAAAAAACCACAGACCTGTCGCAAGTCACTGACAAACTTTATCACATAATGTTGTATCGAGTACACCTCGCCATGAACGGGGTTCGAACTCACAACCTTAGTGGTGATGGTTACTGATTGCACAGGTAGTTATAAATCCAACTACCATACGATCACAACCATGACGGCCCCTCCCTAAATTCAATGGACACAAAACAGAGGTGTAACAGTATGATAGACTCACAATATTAGGGTATCATCAAAAGTTAAATCTGTCATACTTCTATCTACATTATTTATCATGGCAGTATCATAGATATCACTCTCAATCTTTATCAAACAAAACACAGCATATCTTCTGTAATCTGAAACATACAATCAAATATTTTTTCATACAGTAAAAACCTGTCACAACCTATTCTCCGTGGGACCAGCTATTGTGTTCTAAATAGACAGGTGTTTGATTTGTACAGGTTAAATTAACAAAGATTTTCTATTTTTCTACATTAAAGACTTTATTTACAGGATTCTGGGGTTTTTTCAGCATACAGTTTAGACAGGCTTTTAATAATAAAACATGAATAAGATGATCATTCAAGAAATATGCCCACTTTGCATGTGAAAGGTAATCACTAAATATCTTGTAAATAAAGTTATTTTATGATGCCAAAAATAGCAATGTCATGTAATAATAAAACTCAATTGAAATTCAATATTCATAGATTAGAAATGATAAACAGTTTCTGTAGGTTTACACAATCTGACTACAATAAGATCTCTAACTTGCTCGCCTTTACTGATATGTCACGGAAACCCGAGGATTAGGATTATGGTGTTTAACACCACTTTCAACAATATTTCAGTTATATTGTGGCGGTCAGTTTTATTGGTGGTGGAAATCGGAGTTCACTGGATGAAAATCTGCTTTGTCTTTTCAAAAATTCTATCACAGTGCATTAGCGAAGCATATCGTACATCATTGCAAAATATAAATAAATATTTACCCCCTTTGTTCTTAAAATGATCTGTATCTTTCCACATTAATGGTATCCTTAAATCTGAAAAACAAGTAATATAACTGATAAACAGTATATCTTTTGTGTAAGACATGTGTTGTCTGCCCCGGCACCATTTTTGATTGTGTAACTGTTTTTCAACAAATTATTATTGTATTTTATCTTATTGTATATTGCACAAAAAAATAATTGTGGGTTAGGCGTTATGGTTATGGTGTTTAATGCCACTTTCAACAATATTTCAGCTATATCATGGCAGTCAGTTTTATTGATGGAGGATACCGGAGTACCTGGAGAAAACCACAGACTTTCCACAAGTCGCTGACAAACTTGATCATATAATGTTGTTTCGAGTACACCTCACCATGAGCAAGATTCCAATTCACAATGTTAGTGGTGATAGACACTGATTTCATAGGTAGTTGTAAATCCAACTACCATACGATCACAGCCAAGATGCCCCCTATATATATGTGGTCGAGTGGTCTAGGGCACTGGACGTAAGGCTAAGCGAATGGTGCTGCAGAGTATCAATGGTGTTCAAATCCCGTCGAGGGAAGAACAAAAATTTGATAGCTCAAAAATCTAATTCTAACAGTTTGGTTTAATTTTCAGACGTATAGAAATATATATCTTTTGTGCAAGACATATTTCCACATATTTTTACAGTCTGTTCTCTTATTTATTGTATATTGCACCCAAATTTTTTTTTATTATGATTTGCATGCCAAAGATTGAAGATTATGACACTGGATATATTATAAAAGATAAAATCTTACACATGTGATCAAATTTGGTAGTGTTAGGCTGTTGGTATTTACAATGAAATGGGATATACATAGAAAAATAAGTCACGCAATTATAATATACATGATAAAAAGATTTGTTAAATTGAAGATATACAGATATATGTAATGCTAAAATAAATGTTGAGGACAATTTCCTATTTGCAGAATGTCAAAAGATTACTGTATCTATTTTTTGGTAAATATTTTAGATGGAAATGCATATTTAAGAGAAAAAAAATTGTGCAAAAGAAAAATGGTAAGTAAGATAAATAACTCATATATACTGGTATATTATATTTTCTTTGGAGTATCACTATCAGGGAATTGGGGTTGAAATATATTGAAATCATAAAATTGCCAAAAAATTTAATTCCAACTTTATAGTAAAACCTACCAAAAAGGGACATAACTCTTACATTCCTTGAATATTACACCGACAGAATTGCAGTGCCAGACCCTTGGCTTTCTATAATTCTTATTAAATAAATAATTGATTTTCTTGCTCAAGTAATATTGACTTCTTACTCTCCACAATATTTTCCTTTTTTATTAGTCACCTTGCTTTACACCATATAATTTTCTTCTTTTTTTTTCATTGATCTTAATATACACCTTCCCACACCTACCATATAATTTCCCCTTTTTATTGGCCTTATATTTTTTTCTTATTTATTTGTCACTACATGTATATTATAATTAACCTTTATAATGTTAAGGATTGTATTCTACTATCTATACTGTAAAAGTAGCAATAGTTGCTGTATTAATTCTTGCCATCTTTATTATTGTGTCCATTATTGGCATTAATATTATCCATTGAAATATTTCACAGTGAATAAATTGATAAAAATATATTTATTTACTATATGTATACAATGAACCCAATGAACCTGTCTAAATCTAACTTTGATAGAACAAACTATAGAACAAACTTTCGTAATCTGAACAGACAGGTGTTCAATTTATATAGGTTAAAGTGACAAAGATTTCCTACATTTGGACTTTATTCAAAGATCGGTTTGTACAGGCTTCCAGTTTATTCAGCGTTCAGTTTAGACAAGTTTCACTGTTACGTGTACATGTTTATCAATTTTAAGGTCAATGCAGCAAGAATATTAAACAAGCCATCTCACTGTTGGTTCTACAGCAAAATGCAACATTCAGCCAAACTTGCCTTAATGGCCGCCTCTATATATTAAATCAGATCACTGTCCATAAAGGGCAATCTCATTTTTCTCATTAATGAATAGTGTATATAATTTTAGCCCGTATAAAATCACTATATGAAGGACAACAAACAGCTCATAAAGGCCACATTTTGAGGTTCCCTTCAGTGGCCTTCATTATATACAGGTTTGACTATATTTTAAAACTGAATTACTTTCTTGTTAACTGGAGGAAAATTATATTAATTTTAGTGATTGACCGATATCATATACATAATTCATAATCAGAACAAGCTCACAAATAATAACTCGTGCAGATGAAAATGAGGAACTGGGTATGGGATGGGGGGCCAAAAATTAATTTCCTGGCACCACGAAATAAAATAGGGGATAATGAACAGGTTTGAAAATATTGCTTCACAAAAGTCCACAATCAACCAGGGATTGTACCTCACAGTAGAGAAACGAGGTCATATTTATATATGCCATGGTCACCTCAGGAGGATATATAAAATAAAAGGAAATGCAATACAATAATTCCAGTAGATGTTTTTTGTTATTGTTGTTTTTTAATATTTCTATTCTATGTGTCAATCCTATCAACCTACAAATAAGTACTGAACAGAACATTTCCGTGCCTGTCTAAAGCCAGG
Source organism: Bathymodiolus septemdierum (assembly GCA_963383655.1). NCBI lineage: Eukaryota > Metazoa > Mollusca > Bivalvia > Mytilida > Modiolidae > Bathymodiolus > Bathymodiolus septemdierum. Next base: position 53,412,787 of record OY726520.1, on the reverse strand, counting down.
ACCTAGCTTTACAAAAGATTATATTAATCTTTGAACAACAAAAGTGGAAATCATAAAAAAAAAATTGAACAGGTGTGCAAAAAGAATAGAGAACTTCCGAAAGGTTATCTGACATGACCTGATATCTGAATGTCTGCCTTTACATGTTAGTGTAACTTTTAATGGATATAAAAAATAATTAGATTGCTAGGAAAGATCCCCTGATACAATAAAAACTTGGTACAAGCTTACTCATACTACAAAGTAAAAATCATTCATATTTTATCTTCATTCATCAGATAAAGATTTCCTTTTCTTTATGTTCAAACAATACTTGAGACCACAGATTCAGACGACCAAATATTGACAATATATTAACATGATCTGATACAGACAATTGTCATGTTAATATCAGATAAACACATTAAATACAGATAACCAATATTTGTAAAAGGTGACTTTAAACTGGATATTCCAGAATGACAAATACCCCAGCGATAAGAATGACCTCATTTGAGGACAAGACCGATAAACGGCTGGTTATTGTATATATAGAATAACGGTAGTTATGAAAGTTGAGACAGACATTATGCCTAGGTTTGGTTTAGGATGATGCTTAACGCCACTTTTAACAATATTTCAGTTATATCTGCTAATACTGCAGCCAGTCCAATAGGACAAGCTTTGATATTAATTATAATGTATGTCGAGACCTTTAAAACTGACGTTATTGTTTATATCTGTAATGTTATAATGCGTTTGATGTCACACCGAGCAATAATTTTCAGTATCAGAGTCAGTTCATTGATGCTGACAATATCACTTGGTAAGATCAAAGGGAAAAAGTCCAAATTACTGATAAATATACATGTTATGTACCAGTATACCTCAAACAAGACACCATACCGTTTTTTGGTATAGAACTGGGTCTTATGCTTTAAAATGATAATTTGTAGGTGGGGTGTGCTTTATGCATAAGAGCAAGTATCACTTTTTTTCAGGTCACGCAGAGTAATTTGTTGCCGGTAGCATAGCTTCGAGTTCACGGACGGCAATATTCCCAATGATCGATGAATTAATGTTCAATTGTAACATAAATATGCATTTTTCCTTTGATGTTTTTATGCAATAATCAACTTAAAAATAGTGAACTTTTACAAACCATGGTTTAACATGAAGATCTCGATGTTATTCCATGATTTTGACATCATAGATCTGTTATTCCATGATTTTGACGTCATAGGATCTGTTATTCCATGATTTTGACGTCATAGATCTGTCAATCATGTAATTTCTGTTACAAACCATATATACCATGGATCTTACTCATGAACTTATTTAAACCAACTCAACTCATCCTTCAGTTTCGTTGGTTTAAATAAGTTAATTCGTAAGATCCATGGTATATATAATACATAGCATTAATTGTGTTATTTAAAATAAAATTGTATAAAAATTATATTTATTGCTTTTTCATTGCCTTTTTGAAAGGTATGTAAATATTCTCGATGTTTGTCAATAATCATACTTGTACATTTTTGTTATTGTTCGGAACTAATTGTCCATAGGAATGCAGGAACTGTCAAATGTTTGCTATCAGAGTGTGATATTTTACTTTTTTTCAATCTATTTTTTCCTGGGGTGAAATTATAGCCTGTGTTTGGGTATTGAACCTTTGTTTGAATTATCGATTTTTACAGCAGTTGACAAAGTCAAGGACCGTATATTGTATAACAAGGTGTGAAAAGATAATTGAACATACTGGGACACCTGTCAATATTATATAATATATTGTAGCATTGGTACAATATGAGTACACTTCAAAAGAAAATATAATCTCTTTTTTCAGGTCTTAATTAATGTTATTACTTTTGTATTGTTTTCACTTTATTTGAATCGATCGTAATTACTTCCTATTTTAAGCTTGATCCAAGCTTGTCTATCTTTGATCACATGAACAGTTCATTATTTGATGAATTAATACTGATTAAAGATTAAACATATCTACATATTTATTATTTAAAACAACCATAATTCACGTAAAGAATAACAAAAAAATCAACTGCTCCATCTGTATCATTTTCATTGCGGTTTTGAACTTGTTTTCAAATTAAACATTACCGATAAACTTCCTGCATTCACAAAACAGCTAATTTTCGCTTGCAAAATGTAGAATAATCGGTTTAAACTCTTTTAACAAAACTAATTTAATATTTCCCTGTCTAAAATTTATCAGAAATACATGGATTAACAAATACGCGATCTGTGGTAAGCAGTATTTTGCCGTTTGAACGAGTTTCTGCCGTGAATGTTTTACTGAATCTCCCTGCGTTCTATAGATAGGAACTAGAATTTCCCCCAGATTTTTTGGAGAGGAAAGGGGGGGTGCGTTCTATGCACCAGTGTGCTTAATAGACACAAAAAGATGGTATATAAAAAAAAACAACCTCAAAAAATGTTAGCTAAGGATTTTGAAATTGTAATATATTATATGTTGAGCCTATCCAAGATTACAAACAAAAAATTAAACAGAAAAAAAGGTACCCCTTGGATGGGCCTATAGACATTGTTTTGATTGCAATAATTGAAAGGAGGATAGTAGAAAGGGTTGTACAATGTTATCATGCAACAGGCCACCAAAGATAACTCCAAAATGACTGATGCTCATTACAAACTGCTGTAAGTTGTCTCTTACATGCATGAGGGGAGGGACATTCTGGATAGCTGCTTTTTGCATGTATGGCCATTGGGGGTGTGGCATTTGGGATAGTTACCTTTTACATGTATGGAGGCATGGCATTCTATATATATGGAGGTGTGGCATTCTGGAGAGTTGTATTTTACATGTATTGGGGCATAGCATTCTAGATAGTTGTATTTTACATGTATTGGGGCATAGCATTCTAGATAGTTGTATTTTACATATGGGGATGTGACATTCAGGATAGTTGCCTTTTACATTTATGGAGGTGTCACATTCTAGATGTTGCCTTTTACATATATGGGGTAGTAGCATTCTAGATACATGTAGTTGCCTTTTACATATACAAATGTACATGTATGGGGGTGTGGCATTCTGAATATGCACCTTTTACATGTATGGGGTAGTGGCATTCTAGATACATGTAGCTGTATTTTACATATTTGGGGGCATGGCTTTCTGAATATGTGCCTTTTGCATATATGGGAGCGTGGCATTCTAGATAGTTGCCTTTTACATATATGGAGGTGTGGCATTCAGGATATGTGCCTTTTGCATATATGGGGGTGTGGCATTCTGCAATAGTTGTCTTTTACATGTATTGGGGTGTGGCAATCTAGATAATTACATGTTACATACAAAATGTATATGGGGGCGTGGCATTCTGGATAGTTGCCTTTTACATATATGGGAATGTGGCATTCAGCCTTCAGGATATGTGCCTTTTGCATATATGGGGGCATGGCATTCTGGATAGTTGCCTTTTACATATATTGGCATGTGGCATTCAGGATATGTGCCTTTTGCATATATGGGGGTGTGGTATTCTAATAGTTGTCTTTTGTATGTATGGGGGCTTGACATTTTGCATAGTTGTGTTTTACATGTATGGGAGTGTGGAGTTAAAATATTTCTTAATATTAAATTCTCATTGTTTTTAAAATATAGATATTACCTGTAACACATATTCTAGCTGTACATGGTACTTGATTACCTTCTGTAGACCTACAAAAATAAATGTAATAATCTCTATAAATACATGTAATAATCTCTATAAGTACATGTACATGTTTTTTATCCTAATGACCTTAAGGTGCAGCCTAAATATATATGTAAATAAGTGCAACTAGTTATCCATTATAAGATGCATTATACAAATATAGTGTGTGTAATCTTCAACTTTCATGAAATTTCAAAAAACTTTAAATATAACATTTTCACCATATTAATTGTAGTGTAGTGAGTACTAGTAACCTTTTTAATATTGAGATTTTATTAATCACATTGTATACTTTTATCAAGTATTTTCATGTTTTATTCAATTAAAGATTGATTTAGAAATATTTTACTATTTAAACTGTAATGTAAGAAAGCTATTTGGTATTTAGAAGCCTTCACTAAATATTTTTTTAAATACAGAACAAAAAATCTTCATTGAAATGAACTTTAAATTATTAGAGAAGAAGTTATGACTTACGTTTGTCTTCCTAACGCTTGAGCAGTTTTTCTCTTCTGTAATTCTGTCATGTAGGCCATAATTCGATGATTTGATGTAAGCAGATTACGGGCAGCTTCAAGCAGTTGTGCCGGATGTTTGGAAGCGGCAAGAAGTTTGGTTGTTCCCTCCCGCATTTTAATTTCATGATCAATTTTATGTTGTAAATCATGGTCCTGTTAAAATAGAACACACAATATAATAATTAAGAAATGAACATTTTATTTGGTCGGTTTGTTTATGGTGTTTAATGCCACTTTCAACAATATTTCAGTTATACCGCGACGGTCAATTTTATTGGTGGAGGAAACCGTGATTTATCTGGAGAAATCCACTGACCTGTCACAAGTCATTGACAAACTGTATCACATAATGTTGTATTGAGTACACCTCGCCATGAATGGGGTTCAAACTCACAACTATAGTGGTGATAGGCACTGATTGTACAGGTCCCCAACATTTTATTTGATAAGCAGTAATGATAAATACATGTATATTTACAGTTAATTAAAGCACAAGTTGTTAACACATGCATATGCATGGTTAATTAAACCCACAATTGTAGAGGTGATAGGCACCGGTTACTAAGGTGGCCATGCGATCTCGACCATGATAGTCTAATATGAATGTTCAACAAAAATCTACCAAAATTATAAATTTCAAGAAAAACCAGGAAATGTGATCTTGAAAATGACAGTCTAATATGAATGTTAAAAAAAATCAACAGAAATAATAAATTTTATAGTAAACCAGGAAATGCGATCTCGACTATTATTAAAACTAATTTCATAGAAAAAACAGGAATTTTTTTTTACAGAAATGTTATCATATACATGTACCTACAGTTTAAGTTTCAACCACCTCTTGCTTCATCTTAATATAAACAAGAGCTTAATGGGCAACATTAATGACAACTTTCTTAGTTTTTGAAGAGTAAAAAATGTTCAGCCAATCTGAGGTTAAGGTCAGCTAACTGATTTAAATTTGCTCTGAAAAAGTAACCACACTCAGTTCATTTTCATTTCCTTACCTGGTCTACCAACACTGCAATTTTTACATACTTTTTTGTACTAATGTAAAAAAAAGTACAAATTATACTGACACACAGCCTTTTCCATTAATAAGTAAATTTAGATATAAATTTAAACTCAAAATACATGTATTAAGTCACAGGTCAGAGATAGTGACTACAAAAAACAGAAGGTCAAGTTTTAAAACTTAAAATTAAAATGATCCCTTATTTAAATTCACATCACAATCCTCTGATCTTCAGCATATTCAGTCAACAAGAAATCCACTTTCAATAAATATACAACACATGTAAATTCTAAAAGTTTATTCTCCATCAAAAGGATCCAGTTCTTGTTTTGTTTGTAAACAGACAATTTTAATGTAGTATTAAATATGACAACAAACTTTCTACTTCAGTGAAAACCCACATGATAAAAAGATTCATTCAGAAATGAATCTTTAAATCATGTATCTTTTACTTGTATCTTGCTCAGTCAAGATAAGGCAAAAAAAATTTGTCAATGAAATAAGTTTAATATATTTTACATCATAAAACAGTCCCATTACTTGTATTAAAAACATTCTTTTTGTCCATTCTTTAAGAGAACAAATATTTGTTTTTGAGCTTCCAACACCATGTAAACAGGACCTATCTGTACACTTCACCAATTTCCATTGCCCTTTAATGAACTTTCTCCCTTGTTTACTTTTCACTACCCAAATTATTTTCACAAGTACAAGTAAACAGGAAATGATAATTCCATTACAACCTGAACTATATTTATTTCTATGTACATGTATATAAACTTTGATTTTTATACCTTTTATCAACACTGGCCACCCACTAAGTATCTACATTTAAAACTAATCATTTCATCCCGTAAAATTATTATTAACTATCCATTTATTTTTTTTAAATTAAAATTTTGAAAGTATATATACCGTTAGTAATTCAGGGTTGACACCCAATGAGGTATGACTTTTAATAGGATTCTACTTCTAATATCATTCAAACAGGATATTATTAAGAAGTTAAATCATACATGTATAAATGTCACAATACTACTCATACATGTATTATTAAAACTAAGGTACTCCTCTCTCAGAAGTGACCTTAGTGGTTTAGATCTTTGCTTTTCTTGCTCCAAAAGATTTTAAAATTATTTAGGTTTCAAATATTTTGGCTTTGAGCATACCTGATGAAGGTTATTCCAGAAATGTGTTGTGCCGTGCACACTACATTTTATATCAACTTTTTTTTCTTTTTTTTTAGTACACATGATCCAATTCATTCAAACGAAAAAAGTTATTGCACAAAATCACAAGTAATAGACACTATATCAATATTAACTCCATAAGGTCAGTGATAAGAGAAAAAAAATGTCAATGTGTAAAACTATTTTTAAATTACCTGGGTTTGACATTTTTTTCCTTATCACTGACTTTGTGGAATCAATATTGAAATAGTGTCTAGTGCCTGTGACATAATATATATTTTACACATATTTTTGTTTTTGCAACAACACATACACTGTTAAAATGAGGTAATTCAAAAGACATAAAATTATACAAGATAATACATGTACAGTTATACCTGTATTAAGAGGTCACCTTTGGGACAAAGAAAAAGTGACCCTTTTAAGACAGATGACCTTTTAAAAGAGGTTCAATACATATGAAATTGTCTATGACAGGACAATAAAAACAGTGACCTTTTAATACAGGTGACTGCTTAATAGAGGTGACTGCATGGGCAGGTTTGACTGTATATATTTTACACATACTACACTGTAAAAATGTGGTAATTCAAAAGACATAAAATTATACAAGATAATACATGTAGTCATACCTGTATTAAGAGGTCACCTTTGGGATAAAGAAAAAGTGACCCTTTTAAGACGGATGACCTTTTAAAAGAGGTTCAATACATATGAAATTGTCTATGACAAGACAATAAAAACAGTGACCTTTTAATACAGGGACTGCTTAATAGAGGTGACGGCATGGGCAGGTTTGACTGTATATATTTTTCACATACTACACTGTAAAAATGTGGTAATTCAAAAGACATAAAATTATACAAGATAATACATGTAGTCATACCTGTATTAAGAGGTCACCTTTGGGATAAAGAAAAAGTGACCCTTTTAAGACGGATGACCTTTTAAAAGAGGTTCAATACATATGAAATTGTCTATGACAGGACAATAAAAAGTGACCTTTTAATACAGGTGACTGCTTAATAGAGGTGACTGCATGGGCAGATTTGACTGTATATATTTTATACATACTATACTGTAAAAATGAGGTAATTCAAAAGACTTAAAATTATCCAAGATAATCTTGCTTGATAATGTAGATTCAAGATGTTACCATATTTTATAGACATTTTATTATATATTATTACAGTATTAATGAAGTGTGAATTGATGAAAAAGCTGCAGTGGTTTAACAAGTTGTTTACTTTGTGGAGTAGTGATTCATTGTTGATAGATATGAGTCATTACTATCCCTGGGTATTATAATATATGAATGTAGAATTCACATCACTGAATGTAAAGGACAACATAATACTTATATCATACCTACTAGGGTACATGGACATTTTAACCCAGATTGAAAATGCATACACAAAATTGATGGGAAATAATCATATTCAAAATCTCGAAAAAAAAATATTTTCTTCGTGTCTTATTCAACTTGCTGCCCCTTTCATTCAAAAGTCATTAGCACTGAGGAGAGTGGACTCAATATAATTGCATACTTATTATGTTTGTTTTAATGTATGATTGATTTGTATGTTCATGTTTGTATATACCTTTGTATATGTATATATATTCATGTTTGTATGTTTGTTTTATGCTGTCAACCCTACAAGGGTATAAAAGAGCATTAATTAATAAAGAATGTAATAGGCCAAAATGTCAGAGGGTTACATGACATATACTAGTTTTACAACTGATCTCCTATGGAGAGTCAAATTTAACTTGTTACAATATCTATATCTTATAGAAGAATATTAAATGAAAAAAAAATCTGAAGTTAAAAATATTAAAACAACTCTAATTCAATCATTATTATCGTTAAATTTGCAAAATTGTATTTTATTTATTTAAAGCAGTCTAATTGCTGTATGTACAAAAATACAGGTTTTAAATATTTATGCAAATTCTAAAAATGAAAATCAACATAAAAAATATGAATGTTTTAAATTTTACTGAACACATTACAGACAGCTAGGATATATTGATTGAGAAATAAAGAAATTGCTGAAATTAAAAAAAAAACAAGAACAATAAATCATTATTGATTATGCAAGTTAGAGATTATGATATTAGTAATTATCTTGACTAACACTCCTTAGAAATTATAGGCTTCCAACCGTTCTGAAATGTGGAAGTGTTGATCTAACTTGTGAACAAAATTGTAATGCATGTACAGTATATTTTGAATGATCATATATATGCATGCACATCATTTGAATCAGACTTAATTTCATTTTTGCTTCCATCTTGATTGTAAATATTGATATAATTATCAATTCTAAATAGTGCTACCGTTACATGTATATACATGTACTTCATATAAATTCTTTAATGTAAAAAGTTGTGATTTAGAGGAGACTTCTATAATATTGCCAAATAAAATGAGTCTAATCTAATGTAATAGATATATAACTCTACAGTCATACCCAATTATGTGTGTTTAACACCATACAAATTAGGTTACAAGTGTTCAATGGATAAACATCTATGCAAATTAGGACTACGGTGTTCAATGCCATAAACGTCTATACAAATTAGGTTAAGGGTGTTTAACACTATAATCATGTACACAAATTAGGTTAAGGGTGTTTAACACTATAATCATGTATACAAATTAGGTTAAGGGTGTTTAACACTATAATCATGTACACAAATTAGGCCAAGGGTGTTTAACACTATAATCATGTACACAAATTAGGCCAAGGGTGTTTAACACTATAATCATGTATACAAATTAGGCCAAGGGTGTTTAACAATATAAACATGTATACAAATTAGGTTAAGGGTGTTTAACACTATAATCATGTACACAAATTAGGCTAAGGGTGTTTAACACTATAATCATGTACACAAATTAGGCCAAGGGTGTTTAACACTATAATCATGTACACAAATTAGGCCAAGGGTGTTTAACACTATAATCATGTATACAAATTAGGCCAAGGGTGTTTAACACTATAATCATGTACACAAATTAGGCCAAGGGTGTTTAACACTATAATCATGTACACAAATTAGGCCAAGGGTTTTTAACACTATAATCATGTACACAAATTAGGCCAAGGGTGTTTAACAATATAAACATGTATACAAATTAGGTTTAGGGTGTTTGTACAATAATACCCCCAGCAAAGCTATTGTAAATGCGCCTCTAATATCACATAGAGGCCGATGATACGGGTCCCTGTTCTTTAATAGTTTGACCCATTTTTGGGACAAGGTTGATATCGTTTACCTCACACTATTGTTCGAACAGTGGATTATTTTTAAGAATCCAGTTTATTCTTTTGTTCTTGAATATATGAACTCTAACCTTTTACTGTTTTAGGCTTAAAAAGTGTTTTATTTATTTTAGGTCTTTCGTGTCTCGAACCACCGCTGGGCTTTTCAAAGTCTATTTTGATTTTCAAAACTTCCATCTAACCACTCGGCTACGCTGACCATACTACTATAGTTATAATTAGTATATTTGTTAAAAAAAAAATATCAACAATTTTTTTAAAAAAGCAATATACAAGACACGATACAAGTATTTCAGATCTGGCATAATTTATGTTCAGAACTGACGTGTATGTGAACTTTTAAAATGTATTCTCGCAATACAACAACAACTAACGATCGCAAGTAATAACAAATCAGACAGACCACAGGTGAAGATTTGTAACACTTGAAAAACCTTGAAATATCTAAATATAAACGAGAATCGAAAGGACGTTGACCGATAAAAATTTGTCGTTTTATTTTTGTTAATTGTTACAAGTACAAGTTAGATACATTATTATTGAAACAAATGAATTTTCCCGTATTGGATATAACGGGATTCTTTTTGCCGTCACCTGAGTACGAATGCGGAAAAAGAAACTAGTCACCTGAGTTCAATCTGTTCAATCACAAGTTCAGTAAATTTTTCACAATTGAAATGGACCCAATGTTTATTTACACAAAGTACAGCTTTACTACGACAGCTCCTTTTACATTTAAAGCATTTCTCAGTTAGATCATTCATTTCCCCATTTACTGTTGCTTGCATTCCATTGGTGCTGATGTTCATGCTATGGATTACATCTTTCAATTGTTTTGCTAGTAGATCATTAGTGTTTTGTATATTTATTGAGGCTCCATTAATGGTGGTACCTTTAATAATCTCACGTAAGTTGTTAAGATCTCTTTTAATAAAGTTTGCTGCACTTTTGCCGTTAACCAACATTGAACATCTAGTCGTGTATAGGTTTATAGTATACCCATCCTGATCAGATTCTTTGATTTTGTATGTTCTTTGTGTCACACTGCCATGTCGATCGGTAGAATTGTCTTTAATGACACAGTCGAAATTGTTGGAAGAGTTGACAAAATATATTTCACATGCGTGGATAAAAAGCTCAAAGTAATGGCGTCAAGCTCGGCTGCGGAAAAAGAAACTCGTTATATCCAATACGGGCAAATTCTTTTGTTTCAATAATAATGTATCTAACTTGTACAATAATAGTGTTGTTGCAAAAATATATGGTATGGCATATATTTTTACACTTTTAATATTTAGAAAGCCAAATAAGACAACAATTAACAAAAATAAAATGACAAATTATGCTAAGGGTGTTTAACACTATAGACATGAATACAAATTAGGTTATGGGTGATTAAAGCCATAAACATCTACACAAATTAGGCTATGGGTGTTGAAAACCATAAACATGTATACAAATCACAGGCGCTCGTGGCATGGACTTCCCCCCCCCCCCCCCCCCCCCCCCTTTTTCTAACTTTCTGTTTACAAATTTATTTTCAATAAAATTTCTTTATTTCTTTATTATTTCATCTCTTTTTCCTTATTTTAACTTGTTCTGTCAATATTCATACAATTTTATGTTAACATCAAATTGCATGTGTCGACCTTATATAGAATAATGAATATATTGATATAATGGTGGTCAGCTCTATTTGTGGAGAAAACAAAAGTACCGAGTGAACACCGACCATCTGCCATAAATCACAACTTTTGTGGTGATAAGCACTGATTATTGGATCATGGAGGTCTCCATGTTTGTATGTAAATCTAACTACCGTATAATAATGGCCATAACTCCCAGATAATACACTGTTGGATGAAAGACAAAACAGAAGTTGCAAGGCAAGACTAAAAGGCATAAAATGCCAAAGAACATTCTTCGCCATGAGAGGGATTCAAACTCACAAATTTAGAGGTGATAGGCACTGATTGCATGTGGCAGCTGGAGTAGTAGTTGCAAATCTAACTACAATACGATTTTGTGTTCAATGATTTGAGGTAATGGTTCGCTTTGTTGACATTAGTGGACTTGTTGACCATCAACACTGTTTTGAGCTTTCTTTTCATAATAGTAACCCAGATGTAATTATGTAGCCTATCCACCATTCATATACAAATAAAATACCAGAAAATTGTGTGAAAACACATCTCTTGAGGACTGGCCAGATGTACATAATGTCCTTCAATAAAATACTCTAAAAGTACTATTAAACTGTTAATTATGATATAAAGGGTGTTAGGTACAATGAACAAAGAGACCATTATGATGTAAAGAAACCATATTTGTCTATAGACAAGGTAACAGTTTATACACCTGATTGTATTAAAGGAAACCACAGGGTGCTACTATCAAGACATTATAACAATAAATTACTGGTTAGCATGTATATTATACCTAGATAAACCACAATTATATACCTGTACTTTTAAATTATATAAACAACTAATATTGACTTCCCTGAAGCATTTTAAGGTTGACTAATGTCTAATCAACAATATACTTGTATCCTACATTTGTATAAACTAAGTAGATATAGTATTACCACTAAATCATCCCCCTATCATTCTTTCTTAAATAAAATTTATTTTTTAGCTTTACTAGAGGTTTCACATTAAGTTTAAACAAAGTGATATTCATATACAATAACATGTATCATCATGGAAGTGCTACCCAATCTGAATCATACCTCCAAAAATCATCATACATTTAGTGGCATACAAGAAAAAAATCTTCTGCTTGAAGTTGTCACCTCACGAAAATCCTATTTGGTTTATCACAAATTCAGGTCATTACTTTTCAATGTAAACTATTTTTTATTTCAAATCACAAGGTCATCAAATATGGGCTTAAAATTATCCTGAAATATGTAGGTTTCTGTTGACATTCAGTATTTTGCAGTCTCTACATTTAATAATAGGGTTTATATTTTTATCTTTAGACCAATGTAGGGATTCATTTTGTCTTTAGGGTACTACTTTATCATACATCCTTTTGACTGGTTAGTGTATTTAGTGGTATTACACTTTAAACATGTACAATGTATGTAACAAATAGTGAGTCAAAGTAAGTCAGCAAGAAACTCACTTGTTAAAACCATCTAAAGGACAATGTGACATCACATTCGAACTTATGAACTTACAGCACACCTTTATTGTTAATTGTCCGGTAAAATTTACCATTGTAAAATGTTTTAATAGGGGAGGGGCACCAGCAGCTTTTTTGTCCTTTATTTTGAGATGCAGAAATTCAAACTCAAAGTTTTTGTTTTTTTCACACTAAAGACAAAGAACCCTCACTTACTGCATTTTATACAAATACATGTTCCCTAGCTATATCTACAGGGTATGTACAAAAAATGTATGTACATGTATATATATAGTTTTTATGTTTTATATAGCATATATATCAAACCTAATACTATTATTATAAGGTTAAAGTTGACATTTTTATTTTTTGACATTCATAAAACATCTACAAGGTCAATACATATTCAATTCAATTCAATTACATTTTATTGGAAAGAACACAACAGAGGTGTGGTCCAAACTACAAACATACAGTTACAGTACATCATTAACATATTGGAAATAAACAAACATAAAGACTGAATCATTGAGAACGATTTACAGCAGGGTGGTCGCATATACCTGTATCTAAAGCTTGTTGTATGTACACTGTACATACAAATAGATTTTAGATCTTTTGGGGAAACAGGGTTAATAGTTTTTATCATTTCTTCATCTAGAATATCAATCGGTGCTAAGACTTTTTCATAATTCCAAATTTTGATCTTATACTACTATACTGAGGGCATTGAAATAAAAAATGTATTTCATCTTCTACTAGATGTTTACAATACTTGCAAGTTCTTTGATCAGAAGGAGTTACTGGTTTGGTATACCTTCCAGTTTCTATTTTCATAAATTCCAAATTTTGATCTTATACTGCTATACTGAGGGCATTGAAATAAAATATGTATTTCGTCTTCTACTAGATGTTTACAATACTTGCAAGTTCTTTGATCAGAAGGAGTTACTGGTTTGGTATACATGTACCTTCCAGTTTCTATGGCTAATGAATGAGCACTTATTCTTATTTTAGTTAATTTATTCCTCAAAGTTTTAGGAATATCATAATCTAAATATCCAGGTTGTTTGAATTCCATAAAAATTTTGCTATAGAATTTAAGTTTGTCTGAGTCACAATCCTTAATATTAGAGATCTCAGTTTCTATTTTTACTTTGTAATAATTTTCGAGTTTTTGTTTAAATAGAAATGTAGAAATGTTTAATGATGATAATCCAATGAGTTTCAATATTTCATTAATCTTATTTACCCAAGAGTTTTCCTTATTTGTGAGTGTCTTGTCAACTTCATAAGCAGCTTTAAGGATATCATACTGACCACGCTGTCCATCGATCTCGCGAAACCGTGTATAGTATCTAAACATTAGATTATAACACTTAATTTTAATTGGAAGAGTTCCTAGTTCACATCTTGTTGCTAAATTGGAAGACTTTCCATGAACACCAAGAAAGTTTTTTAAGATCTATTTTGTGTTTTTTCAAACTGAATCTTGTCATGGGTGTCAAAGTTTGACTTAAAATCAGATATATCCAAACTTCAGACCCATAAGTTATAATAGGTACAATCATTGAATTATAGAGTTTAAGCCAGGATTTAACTGACAAATTATCACTATAGGGAATTTTTGATTTCAGTGCAAAATATGCTTTTCTTGCTTTGTCGGCAAGGTTAGACATCGCTTGTGAAAATTTTCCAGAATAGTGGAATAAAATTCCTAGGTATTTATAGGTTTCAACAATTTCAATTGAGTTCAGTCCATAGTAAAAATACATACATTTTGTAGTTCCTTTGTTTAATTTTTGCTTTGAGAAGACTACTATTTTGGTTTCACAGCAAGTTTCCAATCAGCACTATATCTTTGAAGAGAATTGAGACAGTTCTGGAGACCAGTTGGTGATTCAGATATTAAAAGTAAATCATCAGCGTATAATAAGTGATTTAAATTTTGGTCTCCGAGATTTACTGGTTGTTATATTGGGATCAAAATATTTTCCAATGTCATCGACAAAAACATTGAAAAGAGTGGGTCTTAAAGGCTATCCCCTTTACATATGGGTTGCCTCCCTTCCTTTCCACTATCATATTTCCTCCCTAGTTGCTGATGAAGCACACATGTACTAGAATATTAATTCCATAAAATATATAGCAAGCAAATAGTGTCAATAGGTATGGTAATATAAAGAGAGCTCTTTTAATATATTACCCAGCCTTCTCATTTGTAGCTGGCAGCCGGCTAAATTGCCTTCTACTTTAATTTGTTGAGCCATCTACTTTCAGTCATTTGCTGCCCCTGTAACCCCTGCTGGGGGGAGGACCCAGAGACCCTCCTGCCTTCTACTTTTTTTTAAATGTAGTGAGAAGGTTGATTACCCATTCAGCAGGGCTTTCAATATTTTTTCAAATTTTCATGAATATCATAGTACAACACTCTTTAAAATCAGGAGGTACCAAAGACCATTTTAGGCAGGTAAAAGTAACTGGTACCATCCCTTATTAAAGGTCTATATTGACACTGCTTTCTAATTACTGATTTTAAGGAATTAATATTGATAGTGTCTAGTGCTTATGGATGAAAACATGATGTATTGGGCTTTCATTTGTTTGTTTTACATAGTTAATAATAACACTGACAAACAATATAATTAAGTACATGTGTACAGTAGTACAAGTTTTAGTATCAATTTAAGTTTCAAAGATAAAGTTTATACTTCATATGTTGACAGAGATAAAACAAGTATTACCTGTAAACTGGAGGCTAACTGTCTAAAATAAAACAAGCTCATATCCTCCAATATAATGGGGGATGTAATCTCCTCACTCTGTATTGTCTCCCCATTCTTATTATTTCGTGCCAGATCCAATAGCGGTAGACACTTATCCATTTTGGTCAATTCCAACGTACACAGTATATTTTACCCCATAACAAACATGTATATATTTCAATTAAAATCTATCAACATTTGTATTTCACCTGGCACAAATTTAAGGTAACATAATTTTACTTATATCCATATGATAAGGAAAAGTGTACTAGGAGCACAATTCACTACATTTGTATTTATACATCCAGTAACTGCTGATACCAACAAATGTGTAGTACCATTGAAGAATCGCTGCTCAAACAGTTGTTGAAAAAGGATTGTATCTGGAAGGTTGACAGGTCAACAGTGAAATGTTTTCATTGATAAAGCCATTTAAATCCAAAATGAATGAGTAAACAGCAGTTTGTCACAAATCTATGAATATGTAATGACTTTACCTTTTGTGTATATCAATATTAAAAATTGTATACAAATAAATCCATGTTCTAATCTTTTGAACATACACCTGGCAGAAATATTTAAATTTGAAAACAATAAAGAAAATAATTTAAGGATCTCAGAACTTTAAATTATTTTTAATTTCCCCAGTCTAAATTAGATCCACAAGGCATATATTATGTCATATTTAAATTTTAATAGCTGATATGGATGACAGGCTCTTGTTGACCCCAAGATGCTGTATAAAAGGTCATAGGTTAAGGCTGAATGTATAGAACAGCTGTATTACAAAGATATGAATTTCATTTTCTTTTCAATACATGATCAACCATGTATGTTTCACTCTTTAATTGATCCACATCTGTTTTCAGTCACTCACATTTTTCTTTCTCTCTGAACTTCCAATTCAAGGTTAGGTTTAATTTTAAATCAACATTGCAACTTCAAGTTCATTTAAAATGTCTGATGATGTACAGAGAATTAAATGTTATATGTTCATCCTTGGTTAAATAAATCAATATTTCCTCCATGACATTTGAAAGTAACAACTATCACAGAATCCTAAGAAAACTCTAGATGATATCCAAACAGTTGCCATCTATTAATTAAGCATGTATATCACAGACCTGATCACAGGTTAATTAAGTGTGTTAATGAATCATTAATTGTCCAGTACCAGCTACCTGTTACAGGTTGAGGTTTGTCATTGATCCAAGCTATTGACCCACACAAAGTTGATAACATATCCTTTGTGTATGTTTACATGTGCTAATAAATGGGGCTCCTCAGGGGGGAATTAATGTAACATTTATATGAGTGTATACTTTTACACCTGTGTCAAATCTGTTATGTACTTTAAAAGATTTTATATATAACCTCTGGCAAAATATCTTTTCTACACAAATTATTACATTGAAAACTGTTTCCTTGGGGGAAAATTGATAAATGTAACATGGGTTTTCCTGGCAATGTCAATGAGATCTAATTTATACTGCTGTTTTATATATTTTTCTACTATAACTTACATGCATAACATTAACATATATTATAAATATATGCTATATTTCTTTAACAGTCTCTTATAATTCTGTACTGCTAAAGTTGGCTTTAAACACCAATCAATCAACATAATTCTGAAGAGAATGGCTCTCATTTCATATAATATTGTACCCTATAAGTATTAAGACCAGTATATTTGTTGATAGATGAGACTGGTTTAATAAACTAAAGCATTAGATCTAATATAATTACAAATCTATTTGTCAGGATTATATATTCTCAAACAAGTTACTGATTATGGATAATTAGTCATTAGCCCATTAATACACAGTCCACTGGACTTAAAACAATTTACACCTATAGTCAAGAATAAAGGTGCCATAATTAATATGATAATGGCCAATAAGTATGACAAGATAATAAATTTATTGTTTATGATGTATATTATAAAAACCACACACTATGAAATAACTGGTAAACAAATTTTAGTATCACTATTTTGGATTTTTTTAAATATGGTACATGTAAATAAAAGTATTTAGTGTTACCAATAATATCACTTATATATCATGCATTTTGTATCCTTAAAAAAAGACAAAAAATGTCTGACACACCATGCCGGTTAAAGATTGACTGTTAATTATTTAACTTGCATATTATACAAACATGATGTATATTCTTTACATTAAGGACAAAACCTAGTGACAATTTTAATAGACCAGCAACTGATTTTCCAAATTTTCAAAATATTCAAAGCTGGTCTACTGTCTGAAATTTTTTAGCGAGCTAGGCAGAACCGGATTATCCTATAGGCTAGAGCCTAGGGGCCCTCAAGCTTGGGATTTTGCAATAAGTTTACTTCAAGCTATGTAAATGTCGCTAAGATATATTGTGAGTAAAAAATATTCAAGATGGGTGGCTCCATCTGAGGGGTCCTATAATTTCATTATCCTAGGGGCCCCAAAAGGTCATAATCCAGCCCTAGACCTAGGTCATACTGTAGTGGTCTTGGGCTATTGAGTCCCTGTTAAGTTGTATCCCAGTATAATCATGCATAATATGCAGGTTCTCCCTCTTTCACCTAATGAAAAGGTGACTAACAGCATTTTTAATGTGGTAAGGGACACTACACTTGGACATGTCTATGAAATAAAAAAAAGTTGAAAAAGCTCTCAGGGGCTTAATCGAGAAAATTTTCAATAATTCTGAATTTGACAGAAATGCATGCTATTTGGTCATAGAAGCAAATGTCTGTAGATAAGATAAAAAAATTATCTGATTATTGTTTCGCATAAAGGGAGAGGGCAAAGCCCCCCCCACCCCCCTCTTTCCCAATAGTTGGATAACCCCTTCCTTATATGTTGCCATGTTTTATATTTAAATTTATTTTTGTCCACTTTATTTACTACAAATTTAGTATAATGATAGAAAGATATTTTATCTTGTGCTATGTGGTGAAGCATAACCCCCCCATACTAGTTAAAAGGTCAACCCCTTATAGGTTGCCATATGTTTTAAATTTAAATTTAATCTTGTCCACTTTATTTACAGATTACAGATTTAGTATAATGATAGAAAGATGTTTTATCATGTGTTATGTGAAGCATACTCCCTCACCCACCCACCCCCACCCCCTCATAGTGAAATGGTCAACCCCTTATAGGTTGCCACATGTTTTAAATTTAAATTTATTTATGTCCACCTCAATTACAACATACAGAATTAGTATAATGAAAAAGAGGTATTATGTTCACTGTGAAGTAATCAAGGCCAGCTTGCTCCAATCCTTGTCCAAGTAATAGATAATGTTTATATTAAATGAAATTTACGGCTGCATATACATACATACAGTACCTGTATGTATCAGGATTTGTTTTACAATATGTCAAATGAAAAAAGAAGTTTTTCTAAGCAGCGATTTTTATTGTAAATTCACAAATCTCCATGCCACCAAGAACAATACCATAAAAATGTCTTAAATTTTTTTTCACAGAAAACTACTTTTCTTGTCTAAAATTGTGTTCAAAATGCACCATGTGATCGAAAAACATGGCATTGATGGGATTTTAAATAACAAATTAGAAACAAAGTGTACAAATTACATAAATGTATTAAACTCACATTAGGCAGATCCAGGAGGGCTACTCTTCATCGTGGGGGCATAAAAAAACAGCTCCCGCCCTTATGGAAATGTCTGGATGTGCCCCTGAGTATACATGTATACATTAGGGAAATTTTTATTGTAAATATTTGACCATACCAAATTTTTAGGGAACAACAACATAAAATTGAATATATTTGCATCATATTAAAAAATCCAAGAAATTAAACAATTTTTTACATGTTAATAATTTAAAACTGCTGGCCACAACAAAGGAATATTGTAACATTTAGGAACTTACCGTTCTTCTCAGTAGAATCTGTTGTTTATCTATCCCTGACATAATTTATGGTACATCAACCATGTCAAACATTAACAAAATTGACATCAATTCATCAAATATGTTTCAGTAGCCAGTAATCTTCATGTGACAATCATTAAAAACAACATATTTTCCTCTGCTATAATTTTTTCTTTCTCTCTCACACCAAAATGAAAACATAACATGATGTCATTTTATGCCATGTGTGTCTGTGTTATTGGAAAAATAGTAAGGAATAAAAATCAATGTCTGCTGTCTACTTGAAGTACTTGGATCAATTTCTCCCTCCACACCACCAACCTTTTGTATCATATATCAGTTAACATCAGTTTTTCATTTTTACTACACAGATTTCCTGTGTGTTATTATAAGTCATAAAATTACCCTGCTCCACCAATTTACATGTTATTGAAAGGGACAACTGTAAAAATGACATTTTTTACATTAAAACAAAAATTTGATATTTATGATGCAAGTAAACTACTAGTGTATTCCCAAATGTATTATAAACATGAGCCAATTATAAGATATGACTAATATATTTTATGTGTAATTTAATTGGAGATCCACTTAATACAAAAGTCCTGACTGATACATACATACATCATTACAATGTACACGATAATTAAATAATATTAAACTTTCTTTATTAAGATATAGCTACATGTACATGTAAGTGGCTTAGTGGTTCCCTGATAATTCATTGAGAAGGACATACCATATCCCATACTGCAAATTAATTTTAATTGATTGCAAAATACCTATTTTAGTGATTTACGACATTACATAAATGTATCATAAAACCACAAAATTTATTGATTGATTGATTGGTGATTAACGCCAACTTTAGCAATATTTCAGCTATATCGTGGTGTAAACAACTTTGGGGGGTCCAACAAAATTTAATAATAAATGAAAGGCATATGTAATGAGAGAAGTTATGGGTACACAGAGAAGTTATGAGTACTCGTAACTATTAAAACCATGAATTCAAATGTTAATGAACATCTGACTAACAGTTTATCCACAAAAAATTGATACCAACGGAACAAATTTTAAGGTCATAAAAATCTTTGCTAATAACTCTTACAATATTTTCTTTTCATTATTAAAGCAGAAACTTTTAATTTTTGCTTCTTTATGCAAATCAATATTGATCAGATTAGTTATGATGACCTGAAAAACATTGCTTTCTATTCCCTAAAAAAATATGAAACAACAGGGTATCCCAGGATCTAGTTTCAGTGAAATGACAATTAAATCCTTTAGGAGGCAATAAAGAATACATAAGATGGGAGCTTGAGGGTTGGAATCCAATAAACCGGTTTAACTCTGCCACTTTTTTGTGAGTGTCCCAAGCCAGGATCTGGATTTCCAACGTCATATTTCATTGTCTCCCTTCCCCCTTTTTTTGTTCATAAGGTGAGAGTTGATTGTTCGTTTTGTTGATATTGGTGGCATTGTTGACCATCACTGTATAAACTTTCTCTTCATAACGTTACATGTGTAGGTACAGTAATCCTTGGTGACAGTCAGGTCATGATGACTGATCTACATACATGTATACATATATATATTTAGCACATTTTTATCTCAGGCATAATCCTGTTTAAAATGATGTACAAATCAATCATAACTCTGATCTATAGTTTTCATATGTATATTTGGAAATATGTACTACATGTATATCTTATGTGAAACCTATATTTTTTTCGGACCAAAAAATGTAGAAGTATTTATGACATGTTTTTATAAATCTTTGATGATTATTAAAGGGGGCATAACTCTAAACAGAAAAATTAAAAACCCTGTAATTTCATTTATTTTATTTTAAGGGACTTCACAGATCAAATTGTTCCATGGATGAACTGCTCAAATACACAAATTTCAACAATTGCAAAGGTGGTAGCATCTATGATATTTTTTTATACAACAGCAAAAAATCTTGCAGTCGTATTATGCTATGGCACTGTCATTGTCCATGTGTAGACAGAATGGTTTCCGTGAAATAACTTAAGTTTTAGTTGATGAATCCTTCTGAATTTTTAACACAATGATCTTTGGTACTGAATAAAGGACGGTATTGATTTGGAGTATTCACATAATTATTTGGAAGGCATATAATTAAAATAGTAAAACAAGACAAATGTTCAAAATACAGTGGATCCAGCAAAGTACTGTTTCCACCATATACATGAGGGTTTGGATGGTGCTTAATGCCACTTTCAACAATATTTCAGTTATATCGTGGCGGTCAGTTTTATTGGTGGAGGAAACCGGAGAATGCAGAGAAAACCACAGACCTGTCGCAAGTCACTGACAAACTTTATCACATAATGTTGTATCGAGTTCACATCGCCTGAGCAGGGCTCAAACTCACAATTTTACATTGTTATTGGTGATAGGCACTGTGCTGACTGATTGCATAGGTAGTTATAAATCCAACTACCATATGATCACGACCATGACGGATCCTCTTTATAAACGAGTCAAACACTTGTTCAACCATCCCTTGTCGACATGCTGCAGTTGTGTCATGCCTCGTTGTGCGTAGCCCTTTATTTTTATCATATACTACTGGTAACTTCAACATTAATATTTATGTACCGTCTTTTGGTGTCTATTAAACGCACTGGTGCATAAACGCACCCTCTTTCCTCCCCAAAAAATCTGGTGAAAATTCTAGTTCCTATCTTTAAAAATCATAGGTAAAAATTATCCGCTTTCTTTTATTTTAGTTAACGGTTATATAAATAGATTAAATCCTATATTTAATTTGTTTATAACCATTTATGATTTAATGATTTACAAGTATTCAATTGTCTTTTTCATCAATATTGACAGGTGTCCCAGTATGTTCTATTATCTTTTCACACCTTGTTATACAGTATACGGTCCTTGACCTTGTCAACTGCTATAAAAATCGATAAATCAAACAAAGGTTCAATACCCAAACACATGTAATTTCACCACAGGAAAAAAAGAGATTGCATAAAGGTAAAATATCACTCTAATTGGCAGACGAAATAGAAACCCATTCTACACGAAAAATTTGTTTATTTTTCCTAATATAAAGGTGTCACATGACCAATACATCATCTGTACAAATAATATGGCGGTTTCAAATGCAACTGTCGGTCAAACAGGCAACGACTTCATAATTTCAGAGCAGCACTTGATAATGCATTGTAAATTTACAAATGCATTGTACCAAACATGCCTGATAGCAAACATTTGACAGTTATTCCTGCATTCGTATGGACAATTAGTTCTGAACAACAACACTGATGCACAACAAGTATGATTATTGACAAACATCGAGAATAAATACATATTTACAAACCTTTCAAAAAGGCAATGAACAAGCAATAAGTACAATTTTTATACAATTTTATTTTAAATAACACATATATAATGAACACAATTAATGTTATTTGAACATGAATTCGTTGATCATTGGGAATATTGCCGGTCATGGAATCGAAGCTATGCTACCGGAAACTCTCTACGTGACCTGAAAAAAAGTGTCTGATACTTACTCCTATGCATAAAACGCACCCCCCTACAACTTATCATTTTAAAGCATAAGACTGTGTTCTATACGTACCAAAGGACGGTAGACACTGTCCCTTTCCTTTTTTCAACTTTGGTCATTAACTGAAGATAAAATGGCTTGTTCTGTTGGTCATTAACTGAAGATAAAATGGCTTGTCTGACCGAACAAGATTGTGTGTGCAGACTAATTAAACAACAATTTGAAACCAGTATACCTCCTTCAACCAGGTTGTGACTCGTGAGGATATACTAAATTCCATCAAAAGATAAAAAGATAACAGTCGGAAAAGGGGCCATTCATATAGAACTGGTTTGGAAAATCTAAAAAATATGCACATGCTCATATCATAATCATACAAATTCACCAAAAAAAACATGAACTAATTCTAAAAGGTAAATGACTATACTAGTTGCCAACACAAGAATAAGGAAAACATTTTGCATACAATCATAATAATATTAAAGAAGTCAAGACAGGGGACATAACTCGCATGAAACTGGTTTGTTTGGAAAATCTCAATCATGTACACAAGCTCATAAATTACCAAGACCCAATTCCAAAAAAAACAACCTAGCTCTGTCTAAAAGTAAAAGAACAGTTTCCTACACAAGACAATGGGGTTAACAGACAGACAGACAAACAAATGGACAAAGGCAATGCAGTATATCCATTACTCTGAGTTTAGGGATATTTATATGCTACTGGAGAGAAATATCTTGGCTAATCCTGTAATTTGATTGGTTAATCAAGCCGGGATATGATCCTGTATCCTCATGGTAGGGCCTAGGATATGGACAGGATTTTTGGTAAAATGGCATCTCACCATCGCTTCATATACTCATTTTGAAAAATAAATTACAATAAGACTGGTCCAAAAAATAAGTCTGCAAATTTCATCAGAAATAAACAATAAAATTGTCTAATTTTGAAATTACTGTGAAACCTTTATATACCAAACCCTGAATAAACAAGAATCCTGTATCAATTTAACATTTATTAATCCTTTTTTAGTTAATACGCATTACCTGTATAAAGCGAACACCTGTCTATTCTGGACACAAAAGCTGGTCCCAAGGTATTTCGTTTTAGACTAATTTCACTGTATACTAGGTAAAACAATCTCGTTTTATGTTGTTTTGAAAGGTACTTACCCTTTTGATGTTACAGCGTACACAAACAGGACTACAATATCCATCCACGCCACACGAACTCATCTTAGATGATGGTAGTGAATAATCTTGTAACTTCTTCATCTTTTTCTTCATAACATTCATTGACACTCTTCTCCGTAATGTACATTTGATAGAATTCTGTCTTTTTAAAGGAGGTGGGGTAAATATAGCTGTTACAGGACGAGGTGGTCGCCATGACAACAAATGTTTCTTTCCTGGAGTTAAATTTTCCTTGGTCTAAAATAAAAATACAGATGTACTATTAAAGGAGCAAAATGAAAATAAGCTTTAATTTATACTACATATACATGTTGTACATACAATAAATTTGAACTAAGATTAATTTGTTCAGTTTTTCATTACAAATTTTTTTTTTCAATGAGCTACAGATGTTAAGCTAAGACAATGTACCGGTAGTTATATTTCCACTCCTTTTCAGAGATACTTGCAATTTGTCTAAATGAGTCCTGGACTTACTTTCAAACCACAAATTGAAAAATTAATACATGTAACTGTAAGAATTCTAAGGCCATCCTAGTTGGTAGCCATTACAGATTTATTTGAAGTATATATACATGGTCATGATGGACTCCTTAAACTTGTATCTATACAAACACTCTATGTCCTGGTTTGTCCTAGCAGGACTAAAATACATGTATCACTGAAACCCAAGTTTGTATATATAGTCTGACAATCATTTAAGAATGCAACTACTTGTGTGTAATATGCAGTTTCAAGATCTAATTAACAGGCAATGTTTCATTTAATCCTTGAAAATGTAAACACTGTAGAAAGAATTGTCAAGACAAGACTACAGACCTCCTCTCCCGGGGCTGCCGTGATCGTATGGTAGTTGGATTTACAACTACCTGTGCAATCAGTGACTATCACCATTAACGTTGTGAGTTCGAACCCCGTTCATTGAGGTGTACCCGATACAACATTATGTGATAAATGTCAGTGACTAGGGACATATCTGTTGTTTTCTACTGGTCCAGGTAGTAGTGGTACTCTGATTTCCTCCACCAATAAAACTGACCGCCACGATATAACTGAAATATTGTTGAAAGTGGAATTAAACACCATAAGCCTAAATCAACTGTTTTTGTGGTAATGGGCATCTTTGCATTTTTGTCTCGTTTGATAGGAAAAAATAGCAAATGTATTAAATAAAGATCGCTGAACAATGATGACACCTTAAGTTTTTGTATTAAGACAAATAAGATGGTGATAATTGGTACTGTTCCCTTCCAATTAACTGCCAAAAATCAAAAACTTTACAGAGTCCATTTATATATGTGCATGCACAGAAAAATATTTAATGTTTGCATTGAAGGTTAGTCTAATGCCAATGGTAACATTTAAAATAACCGGGCATTTAAAGGGATGTACTGAAAGATGTAGAAATAATCTGACAAAAACAGGTAAAAAAAAATTGTAATAATTGTTCCTTAAACCTTGACCAGTATGTAGCTCGCTTTTCAGGTTGCACCTTCTCTTCATATGCATTGATAGTGAAGAGACGTAGTCGTAGATAGTAAAATTACATCAACTGAGGTCTTTTATTTATTATTGATAATTTATTTTATATTCATCAGTGGTTTGTTATGATGTATTTATCCCTCGACTAACAACTCTATGTGGTTTTTAGATTCGTCAGTCGAGGAATACAAAAATCATAACAAGATCCTGTAATATTCATGTGCTTTTAAATATATGAGGATGAACCACCTGTGACATGGCCTTGTTGACGTTCCACTATGTTATTATGTAGACTAGTAACATACGCGGATAGTCTATTTACTGACAAATTAAAGCAATGTGCCTTGGTTACAATGACAATGCAACTTACATACATGGATATTGACAATATTGTCATTATTGACACTGACACTGTCGGACTTAGTTGCGGAACCGTAGCCCTTATCAGGGGTTAAAAAATCTTCGACCACCTCACTAGCCCAGGGATAGCATACTCTCAAATATTACTAGCCCGAATCTATCAACCACTAGTCCTGGTCAATACCGTGATTTCATGAATCCGACTTGCAGACTTGAACCCTTGTACAACATGTACAATGTATATTAGTTTAACTATCTTTCTTTTCAGATCTGGTATTGCGTTTTTATTTTCACTTATTTTCCAGTTCAGGTCACTG